>CAWUFW010004531.1:1200000-1520474 GCA_963921515.1 Calotriton arnoldi | reverse complement strand
TAAAGAGATTAGTAGAGAGTGTGTATTAATAAATACATATATATTTGATATATATACCTGTGTGGTGTCTTTTCATTTGGTGATTCAAGAGATTGTGTGGTAAAACAAGCTGCTTTACATTCCTTCAAGACTTAGCCTGAAGGCTGTTCTCCACAGCTACCACTAGGATAGCTTTCTATAAAGGTTGTCTTAAACCTATCTACCATAAGAGTCGAATTGTTCTGGTGCAAGGTGTCCACTTTAAGTAGTGAACAGCATATTCCAGGCCAACTTCTCACACATGGCCATGATGTTTGTTGTTGTTCCAACAGATTTTGAAAAGCCAGTCTGATTTAGGGGAATTATTGATCTTTCTTCGGCCCAGGATTGGAGCTCTTCTAGGAGTATTCCTGCAAAAATGTTTGCCACGTTGTCCAAGAGAGCTACTAAGCGGTAATTTTTTGGCAGGGATTCGTCTCCTTATTTAAAGATCGGCGAGATTATCGAGGCCCTCCAAGAGGGGGGTAGTAAGCCGGACTGCCTTATTTCAGTGAACAGAGGGCTGAGTGCTGTGGCCCAGTGATCTGCATCTTGCTTGTATAGGACAGGCGGGATTCCGTTAGGGCCCGGGCCCCTTCTCTCCTGCCCTTTCCTATTTGCTGTTTAATTTCTTCAATATAGGCGCTTGTGTTTGTGGCTCCTGGTGTATTTTCCTCGGCTTCTTGGGGTGCTAGGGCACACTCTTCTTCCTGTTGGGTTTTAGGGGATGCTCCTCTCGGAATTGCTATGATCCTTGAACTTGTAGCCAATTAATTGTGATCTTGATGAAAATGATCTCTGAGGTAGGTTGCCCGAACTTCTTCTGACATGTTAGATGATTTTCCCTCATGTGTGGGGCGAGTAAGTTGGTTTATTGTTCCCCAGAATCTTGCACTGTCGTTCTGTTTGATGTCGGCGTGCAGTTTTTCCCAGGCCACTTCCTCCGAGGCTCTCTTGGCCGCCCATGTTTCTCTCTTTAGCTTGACTTTCGGCTGTCATAGTAGGGCTGAGTGTGTTATGTCTGTTGGGTTATGGCGAAGGTATCTCAGCGAGCGGTAAATTTTGTTTTTTGTGAGCCTTATCTGGATTTTATGCGCTTTTGAAATATTGTTCACGCTACTGTGATTGAGGTGTGCTCTTGGTTTGATCGGGGCAGCGAAGGTCTCTGCCATTGTGGTTGTAAAGTTCACCCATTTCTCCATTTCGTTCCTCCCTACCCGTGCTTCAAAAAGGAATTTTGCAGTTTGCAGAAAGCTCCCCCGTGATGCTTGTACAAATTTGATTTTCCTGTAGTTAATTGTGACGTTCACTACCTGTAGTGACTGAGCCTGCTCGAACTTGGGCATGTTCGTTCGGAGTGTGATTTCCTGTGGGCGATGATCCCTGTCCACTTTGTCGCCCATATAAAATGAAACAATTTGATTAAACAAAGCTAGAGAGTCTAGTCCAGTATCAAATTTTTGGTTGAAGAATAATGGGTAAATGAACGAGGGTTGTCACCCGCAGTTCAGCCATTGTCTGCTCTAAAATTGAGATGTTCAAGATCCTCTAAAAACACTGGCCAGTTTTTGTTGGGTGACCCAAAGGACTCTTCCCCTGCGATGGGATGTTCCAGACCGAGTTTTGAGAAGTCACTTCATAGGCAGTCGAGGAGCCTATTAGATGTAAATTGAGATCCCCAGTGAGGATCATACCTCGCTTATGCATGACTCCAAGAAGTCTGTCAGCTGTTTTGCATCCTTGGTTTTCCTTGTATCTGTTTCCTGGTGACACAGTTGGTGCAGATATTTTTATTGCAATAGTTTCAGATGTTGTTGGGCCAACTGTGCAAGCTGAGGTGATACTTGTGTTGGAGACGTAGATTACAAGGCCTCCTTTCAAATGCCCGTATCTTGCCCCCCTAATGGCTGGGGTGATGTACCGCAGGTATCCTTGGAAGTGTGGTGCATCACTCAGCCAAGTTTCCTGCAATGCGATGATGTGAAATGACCTTTGATAGTTGATGAAGTCCGGATCTGACATCTTGCTGGACAGTCTGTTGATGTTCCAAGAGCATATCCGCAGTAGACAGATTTCTCCTGTTTGGGGGGGTTGATGACTGCATTGTCAATTATCCCTTGTTTGGTTTTTGATTGTCCTTAAGAGCCATCTCAGGTCCTGTGCCCGTCCGTTCGGTGTACAGATTCCAGGTGACTTCTGTTTGTTTCCCGAGAATGCTCCTTTGTGGTTGTTGAGTGACCTCTTGTTCCTTTTAATACTGATCTTGCGGTGTGTTTTAGGACTGTCAGTGCGCTATCAGTGTGCTCCCAAGTCAGTGGAACAGGATAGCCAGGTTCGATAACATAGATGATATTTATCATCCAGCTCTTGAATAAGGGGCTTTCTGAGAGTATTTTTTGTGCGACAGGCGGCTTTCTCCACATGGTCTTTGTGTCCTCTGCCCCCTGGCGGTCTTTGCGGTGAATGAATTCTACTGTGTCCACATCTATGGTGGTTAGGTCTATCAGAGTTGGTATGCGTGACATCAGGCGAAGTATGTTTCCTTGATTCAATATATCGTGTGGGCCTCTTGAATTATATTCTGGTATAAACATATTGATGTTTTCACCCCTACTTGAGTTGCCTGCCGGTGATGTCGGGTGCATGTTTAGAATCGAGTGGTGATCTTTGTTGATTGGTATTGTGAGAAGTTGGCCTGGCATATGCTGTCCACTAGTTATAGTGGGCACCTTGCACCAGTCCAAACGATCTTTATTGATGGTAGGTTAAAAGACAACCTTAAATGAAAGCTATCCTAGTGGTAGCTGTGGAGAGCAGCCTTCAGGCTAAGTCTTGAAGGAGTGTTAAGCTGTTTGTTTTACCAGTCTATAATCTCATGAATGACCAAATGAAAGGAGAACCACACCAGGTATATATATAAAATATATGTATTTATTACTAAACACTACCCACTAGTCTCTTTATGAGGCTAGAGGTAGAAATACACAAGTTACAAGTCAAATAACACAGTAAATTAGCACAATATACGATTAGTCCTAGGGGCGTACCAAACCATATATTAAGAAAGTGGTATAAGAACCACGACTTGACTAGACACAAGGCCTAGAGCCTGTAGAATCGCTGGGACCCCAAGGAACCACCCAAGGTAGTGACACAGGGGACCCACGGGGACGTGTGCAGTGAGTGAACACAGCCGCGAGTTCCGTTAGCGTCTATGGGGAAAGTCGCGGTTAGAGTTTTAAAGTTTAGGGACACTTCGGAGTGGACTAGGGACAAACCCTTTTGGACTTAGAGGGTTCTAGGGCCAACACCCAAGGGAGCACCGTAGTACTCGTGTTACCTCACCCAGGGAAGCCGGGTGCACAGGTGTCAAATGGTGTCGGGCCGCGCCGTCGTTTTCAATGGCCGCTGGCTGAAAAGTGCTGCTGCCGGGAAGCTGCGAAGTGTCCGAAGAGATCGAAGCCTGGATCGAGGATGAAAAGAATCTGAAAGCAGAGGGGACAGAGTCTAGGTCACTAGCCAGTGACCAGGGGCACGATAGTCGAATGCCCACCGATGTCGGGTGCTTCAAGTTCGAAGAGGGGAAGATTGTCTCTGCAGCCACGAGGACCAGGAGGCGTCGACGACAACCAGGAGCTGGAATCGAGCAGTGCCACAAAGGTAGAAGCTGACTGCGGTGTCGGTGCCCGGATTGGACCCAACAAGCCTTGGTAACAGCAACCCACGCAGAAAGAGAACAAAGGCTTCGGAGTGGACCAGCGAGGTCCGAGGGACTCCCCAAGCGAGGGAGAGTCAGGGCAGGCCTGGAGCAACCAGGGAGGCCCATTGAAATCAAAGATGTCCTTCTGAGGGACCCACAAGTCGACGGAAAAGGGATCGCAAAGGGACCTCGGGCGGAATCACGAAATGGTGGCCCCCGAGTCACTCGGAGTGGCCAGGCCAGCAATCTTCGGTGGATTCACTGCTCGGGGTCAGGGCTACCAACAACCCAAAGCACAGCCTCTAGGATCGACCAGACGCTTATGCACTTGCAAATGTGCACGGTGTCCAAGGGCTCCGGTTCCACAGTACCCACGAGGTCTACGGGTCTCAGCTTTGCTGGGGACTCGGGTCAGCCTCTGGGAAGTCTGGAAATCCCCCCTCTGGGTTGCAGGTTCGTCGGCGTCCGGCGGGAGCTTCCGAGATGCAGACCGGACAGATGCGTCTTTGGTGCCTGCCAAGCAGGGGAGTAACTCCTTTACTCCAAGGGAGATTCTTCAGTCATCTGTCGTTTAACAGATCGTCGAAGGTCTAGGATTCAGTTTCAGAGTTTCGTCCAGGGATATCTAAAGTCCTGTTGCCAGGGGTTCCTTTCTTATACCCAAGGAAAGGGTTGGACTAACTCAGGGACCCACCTATGGGAGGGTTTGGAAAGAGGGGTGGCTACATCCATTTCCTTTGTCCAGTTTCGCGCCAGAGCAGGGGCTGGCAGCCCCTGCAACCGGTTTGAACTGGGGTATGCACAGGGACACCAATTGTGCCCCCAGTGCAGGACTTCAAAAAGCACTCAGAGAGTGCACCCACCCAGCCCCAATACACTAAAGCCTGTCTGGGAGGTGGTAACACCTCCCTGTGACAGGAAACCTATTGTCCAGGCCTCCCCTGCCGGAGTTTCGGTCAGCAGTGGGAGGTCAGACGCGTGTCTGTGGCTGCAGCATCCATTTTGTGATGCCAGGGTTCTGTTTAGCTGGTACCGGGTATACCGGTGCTGTCATGTCTCTCCCTCTAGAAGGGTGGGATCATACTCCCACACCAGGGACTGGTGTGGGGGTATGATTTCAAGGTGTTTGACACCAAACACGACATGTTTCTGTGCAGCCATCCCAAAGTTAGCATTTACCGTTGAGATATAATGCACTTAAGAGTATATGGTTGGCTGCAACACAGACAACCCCGGAATAGTGGTTCCGAAGGCTGCAGAGGGGCTCTGCTCATGCATGGGCACCCCCTCACATAAAACCCAGCACCCTGCTTTCAGGATTGATAAGGCCTGCCTTAGGGGTGACTGATAGGCTTATATGTGCAGTGATTAGGATAGATATAGTGAACCTATATCTCAGTAAGGGGTGCATGCACCACCTCACTCAGACTGCTGTAGCAGTCCTGTGGTGTCATTTTGGAGGGCCTCCCAGGGGTGGCATAATACATGCTGCAGCCCCTGGTAGGCTTCTGGGGTACCTATGCCCTGGGTACATAGTATACCATATACTAGGGACTTATAAGGGTACCCCAGAATCCAATCTGTAGTGTACCTAAGGTACATGGAATCAATTTATAAGAGAAAGCAGATAGGCTGGGGACCTGAATAGCAGGTTCCCAGCCAAGCTAAGTCAAAAACCATCTAAACACCAGGAAAAAGTGGGGGCCCCCATGTAGTCAGATTCCACCATCCTACATAACCCCCCCAAACAAAAGGAGATAAGGCTAACCTTGGCCAGTTGAGCCTTTATTGACTAAGTGGCCATATAAGGAAGTACCTGCACTAGCATGGTTACCCCCTGTCTTATGGTCCACTAAGCTATCCCTCACCCTAAGGGTATGAGAGGGTCTCCACCATGGGGAATTACTACCTATGGTGTGTTTTGGTAAAGTAAAAGGCTGGTGAGGTGTCTGATTAGGGAAGTGAGGCCCTAATAAAGTTGGTCTCAACTTCCTCAGATCCCTGGTCACCATGTATGCCTCTCTTTCCATGACTGAGTTGCACTTTGCTCTAAGGGCCAACCTTTGGCTGCCTACAGCTGGGGGTTGGGGCCCTTGGGGTGGAACACTGGAGGGACATGGCAGGTTTGGAACCTTTTGGTCCCCGGTTTGCCCTTGCCCAACAGAGTCCTTCTGGGGGAGGTCCCTACACAAAGGTATGGGGGATCCCTCAGTGGGTGGAGGAATTTTCACCTGGCTAGGGCTACTAGTCTGGGTGCCCCTAATCTGCTGATGGGGGGGTTCCTCTGGACATGGGGCCCTGTGGGGTCCACTCACCTCCTTGACCTCTGCAGCCCTGGGCTGGCTGAGGCAGGGTAGAGAGGGGCAGGTTACCTGCTCCAGACTTGGTACCACCTTGGAAGGGTCCCCTGCCATCAGAGGTGGTGCCAGGACAGGCCTGACTACCTCTGGGGCAGGTCCTTCACTAGGGGTAGGATCAGTTCCCTCAGGAGGCTGACCCTTACCTATAGTCTGGGGGGAAGAATACTTTTCTTCAACCCTTGTGCTCTCTTGTGGAGGAGAGTGGGCCATTCTTTCAGGCTCCATCACTCCAAAATTTCCCTGGGGTTGGGCTGTGGCCATTACAGCCCCACCAACTCTCTTAGGGAGGCCTAACATTCTTAAATGGGCCTGGATTTCAACTTCAGCCCAGGCTGAAATTTCCAGATCATTGCCCAATAGGCAATCTACAGGCAAGTTTGGGGACACTGCCACTCTCTTTGGGCCAGTGACCCCTCCCCAGCTGAGATTCATTATGGCCATGGGATGATCTGTTCTGATACCATCTATGTTGGTCACCTGGTACTTGAACTCAGGTAAAAGCTGTTGAGGGGGACTAGTTTCCTGTCACCATGGTGACACTAGCCCCTGTGTCTGTGAAGGCCAAAGCTCTTTGACCATTGATTAAGGGCTCCTGTCTGTACTTGCCCAAAGTATTGGGACTCACAGTAAAAGTGACAAACCCCATACCACCATCAGAGTCAGAGGAGTCTGGTGAGGAGGCCCTTTCTAAATTAGGGCCCACCTCTGTTCCCCTTGCAAACGCACCTAACTTTTTGGGTGCACTACTCCCAACTGGGGATTACTACTGGTAGTACCAGGAGGAGTGGTAGTTGTGCTAGGAGGAACATTTTCTTTATTGCCAATCCTGGGGCAACTGGGATCAGTTTTCCAGTGGCCAGGCTTTTTACAGACATGGCAATATGGTTTCTTTTCAGGAGAGGAAGGAGTTTGGGACCCACCCCCAGAAGAGGACTTTGGGGCCTTGTAGGGGACTTATGTTTAGATTTATCCCCACCTTTCTCTTGGGACTTGGTAGAATATTTCTTCTGCTCACCACCCTGATTCTTAGTCTTTACTCTGGTTCTGACCCATTTGTCTGCCTTCTTTCCCAATTCTTGAGGAGAGGTCAGATCAGAGTCCACCAGGTACTGGTGTAAAAGCTGGTTTTGACAATTATTAAGGATCTGCTCCCTCATAATCAAATTGTACAATCCTAAAAAGTCATGCACTTTGTTGCCATGTATCCAACCTTCCAGAGCCTTAGTAGCACAATCTACAAAGTCCACCCAGTCTTGAGTCTGAGCCTTTTGGGTGTCTCTGAACTTCAACCTATACTGTTCAGTGGTTAGGCCAAACCCATCAATCAGAGCACTCTTCAAGACTTTGTAATTGTCAGCATCCTCTTCTCTTACAGTGAGGAGCTTGTCTCTACCTTTGTCTGCAAAGGAGAGCCACAAGATTGCTGCCCACTGCTCCTGGGGGACCCTCTGAACTTTACAGGCCCTTTCCAGTGCAGTAATCCATTTGTGGATGTCATCCCCACTCTGGTATGGAGGGACAATCTTGCTCAGGTTTCTATGGTCATGAGACCTTTCCCTACCACTAGGGAAGTTGCTGCCACCATGGGACTCTAGTCCCATCTTTTTCTTGCTCTGTGAAGCTCTAGGGACTCCCTATCTAAAGCTACCTGCTCTCTTCTGATTCTCAGCTGAGCTTCTTCATACTTGAGCAGTCTCTCTTTCCTCTCATGAGAGGGTTCCCTCCTATGAGAGGAAACAGAGGTCCCTATTGAGGTGTCAGAATGGTTAGACTCCACAGAAGGAGACCTTGACCTTGTAGGCACACTCTCAACTCTTCCTGGTGGGACAAAGAGGGGACATTCTGGTCCTCCTCCTCATCTGCAGGAGGAGCTGGATTTTCCAGGGTAAGATCATTGTCATCTTTCTGGCCAGCTTCAGAGGTCAGGTTATGGGATTCTTCACCCCTTGGCCCTTCCTCATTCACTGCCCCACCCTCTCTGCCTACCCCTTCAGACCCTGAGGCCTTCTGGAGATCATCCAACAGCAGTACCTCTATGAGGCATTGGGTGTTTGCAGTTTTTCCTGTCTTCAATTTCCTAGCATTACACAATGCTCTCAATTCTAAGAATTGGAGGTTGTCCTACTTGGATGGTGGAAGCCCTTGGGCTTCTGGCAGGGACCCACTGGCTCCTGGCTTTGAAGACATCACTAGTGAGGTGTGGTGTATGCACTACCTACTCTAGTGTGGCCTACAAAACTCTCTTGAGTTGTAGAAAGGGTGTGCTGAGCCCTTGACACACAACTCTAAGTTCAGTAGAACTTACTGTAACCTTAAGCTTGAGTTATATGTACCTCAGGTACCTTTTAGTGGTTTTCAGTTAGTCACTCACTTGAGATTATCTGGTAAAACAAAGGCAAGCTTGAATCCAACCGCTGCACACCAATGTGAGAAGTTGGCCTGGCATATTCTGTCCACTAGTTATAGTGGGCACCTTGCACCAGTCCAAACGATCTTTATTGATGGTAGGTTAAAAGACAACCTTAAATGAAAGCTATCCTAGTGGTAGCTGTGGAGAGCAGCCTTCAGGCTAAGTCTTGAAGGAGTGTTAAGCTGTTTGTTTTACCAGTCTATAATCTCATGAATGACCAAATGAAAGGAGAACCACACCAGGTATATATATAAAATATATGTATTTATTACTAAACACTACCCACTAGTCTCTTTATGAGGCTAGAGGTAGAAATACACAAGTTACAAGTCAAATAACACAGTAAATTAGCACACTATACGATTAGTCCTAGGGGCGTACCAAACCATATATTAAGAAAGTGGTATAAGAACCACGACTTGACTAGACACAAGGCCTAGAGCCTGTAGAATCGCTGGGACCCCAAGGAACCACCCAAGGTAGTGACACAGGGGACCCACGGGGACGTGTGCAGTGTGTGAACAAAGCCGCGAGCTCCGTTAGCGTCTATGGGGAAAGTCACGGTTAGAGTTTTAAAGTTTAGGGACACTTCGGAGTGGACTAGGGACAAACCCTTTTGGACTTAGAGGGTTCTAGGGCCAACACCCAAGGGAGCACCGTAGTACTCGTGTTACCTCACCCAGGGAAGCCGGGTGCACAGGTGTCAAATGGGGTCGGGCCGCGCCGTCGTTTTCAATGGCCGCTGGCTGAAAAGTGCTGCTGCCGGGAAGCTGCGAAGTGTCCGAAGAGATCGAAGCCTGGATCGAGGATGAAAAGAACCTGAAAGCAGAGGGGACAGAGTCTAGGTCACTAGCCAGTGACCAGGGGCACGATAGTCGAATGCCCACCGATGTCGGGTGCTTCAAGTTCGAAGAGGGGAAGATTGTCTCTGCAGCCACGAGGACCAGGAGGCGTCAACGACAACCAGGAGCTGGAATCGAGCAGTGCCACAAAGGTAGAAGCTGACTGCGGTGTCGGTGCCCGGATTGGACCCAACAAGCCTTGGTAACAGCAACCCACGCAGAAAGAGAACAAAGGCTTCGGAGTGGACCAGCGAGGTCCGAGGGACTCCCCAAGCGAGGGAGAGTCAGGGCAGGCCTGGAGCAACCAGGGAGGCCCATTGAAATCAAAGATGTCCTTCTGAGGGACCCACAAGTCGACGGACAAGGGATCGCAAAGGGACCTCGGGCGGAATCACGAAATGGCGGCCCCCGGGTCACTCGGAGTGGCCAGGCCAGCAATCTTCGGTGGATTCACTGCTCGGGGTCAGGGCTACCAATAACCCAAAGCACAGCCTCTAGGATTGACCAGACGCTTATGCACTTGCAAATGTGCACGGTGTCCAAGGGCTCCGGTTCCACAGTACCCACGAGGTCTACGGGTCTCAGCTTTGCTGGGGACTCGGGTCAGCCTCTGGGAAGTCTGGAAATCCCCCCTCTGGGTTGCAGGGTCGTCGGCGTCCGGCGGGAGCTTCCGAGATGCAGACCGGACAGATGCGTCTTTGGTGCCTGCCAAGCAGGGGAGTAACTCCTTTACTCCAAGGGAGATTCTTCAGTCATCTGTCGTTTAACAGATCGTCGAAGGTCTAGGATTCAGTTTCAGAGTTTCGTCCAGGGATATCTAAAGTCCTGTTGCCAGGGGTTCCTTTCTTATACCCAAGGAAAGGGTTGGACTAACTCAGGGGACCCACCTATGGGAGGGTTTGGAAAGAGGGGTGGCTACACCCATTTCCTTTGTCCAGTTTCGCGCCAGAGCAGGGGCTGGCAGCCCCTGCAACCGGTTTGAACTGGGGTATGCACAGGGACACCAATTGTGCCCCCAGTGCAGGACTTCAAAAAGCACTCAGAGAGTGCACCCACCCAGCCCCAATACACTAAAGCCTGTCTGGGAGGTGGTAACACCTCCCTGTGACAGGAAACCTATTGTCCAGGCCTCCCCTGCCGGAGTTTCGGTCAGCAGTGGGAGGTCAGACGCGTGTCTGTGGCTGCAGCATCCATTTTGTGATGCCAGGGTTCTGTTTAGCTGGTACCGGGTATACCGGTGCTGTCATGTCTCTCCCTCTAGAAGGGTGGGATCATACTCCCACACCAGGGACTGGTGTGGGGGTATGATTTCAAGGTGTTTGACACCAAACACGACATGTTTCTGTGCAGCCATCCCAAAGTTAGCATTTACCGTTGAGATATAATGCACTTAAGAGTATATGGTTGGCTGCATCACAGACAACCCCGGAATAGTGGTTCCGAAGGCTGCAGAGGGGCTCTGCTCATGCATGGGCACCCACTCACATAAAACCCAGCACCCTGCTTTCAGGATTGATAAGGCCTGCCATAGGGGTGACTGATAGGCTTATTTGTGCAGTGATTAGGATAGATATAGTGAACCTATATCTCAGTAAGGGGTGCATGCACCACCTCACGCAGACTGCTGTAGCAGTCCTGTGGTGTCATTTTGGAGGGCCTCCCAGGGGTGGCATAATACATACTGCAGCCCCTGGTAGGCTTCTGGGGTACCTATGCCCTGGGTACATAGTATACCATATACTAGGGACTTATAAGGGTACCCCAGAATCCAATCTGTAGTGTACCTAAGGTACATGGAATCAATTTATAAGAGAAAGCAGATAGGCTGGGGACCTGAATAGCAGGTTCCCAGCCAAGCTAAGTCAAAAACCATCTAAACACCAGGAAAAAGTGGGGGCAACCATGTAGTCAGATTCCACCATCCTACATAACCCCCCCAAACAAAAGGAGATAAGGCTAACCTTGGCCAGTTGAGCCTTTATTGACTAAGTGGCCATATAAGGAAGTACCTGCACTAGCATGGTTACCCCCTGTCTTATGGTCCACTAAGCTATCCCTCACCCTAAGGGTATGAGAGGGTCTCCACCATGGGGAATTACTACCTGTGGTGTGTTTTGGTAAAGTAAAAGGCTGGTGAGGTGTCTGATTAGGGAAGTGAGGCCCTAATAAAGTTGGTCTCAACTTCCTCAGATCCCTGGTCACCATGTATGCCTCTCTTTCCATGACTGAGTTGCACTTTGCTCTAAGGGCCAACCTTTGGCTGCCTACAGCTAGGGGTTGGGTCCCTTGGGGTGGAACACTGGAGGGACATTGCAGGTTTGGAACCTTTTGGTCCCCGGTTTGCCCTTGCCCAACAGAGTCCTTCTGGGGAGGTCCCTACACAAAGGTATGGGGGATCCCTCAGTGGGTGGAGGAATTTTCACCTGGCTAGGGCTACTAGTCTGGGTGCCCCTAATCTGCTGATGGGGGTTCCTCTGGACATGGGGCCCTGTGGGGTCCACTGACCTCCCTGACCTCTGCAGCCCTGGGCTGGCTGAGGCAGGGTAGAGAGGGGCAGGTTACCTGCTCCAGACTTGGTACCACCTTGGAAGGGTCCCCTGCCATCAGAGGTGGTGCCAGGACAGGCCTGACTACCTCTGGGGCAGGTCCTTCACTAGGGGTAGGATCAGTTCCCTCAGGAGGCTGACCCTTACCTATAGTCTGGGGGAAGAAGACTTTTCTTCAACCCTTGTGCTCTCTTGTGGAGGAGAGTGGGCCATTCTTTCAGGCTCCATCACTCCAAAATTTCCCTGGGGTTGGGCTGTGGCCATTACAGCCCCACCAACTCTCTTAGGGAGGCCTAACATTCTTAAATGGGCCTGGATTTCAACTTCAGCCCAGGCTGAAATTTCCAGATCATTGCCCAATAGGCAATCTACAGGCAAGTTTGGGGACACTGCCACTCTCTTTGGGCCAGTGACCCCTCCCCAGCTGAGATTCATTATGGCCATGGGATGATCTGTTCTGATACCATCTATGTTGGTCACCTGGTACTTGAACTCAGGTAAAAGCTGTTGAGGGGGACTAGTTTCCCTGTCACCATGGTGACACTAGCCCCTGTGTCTGTGAAGGCCAAAGCTCTTTGACCATTGATTAAGGGCTCCTGTCTGTACTTGCCCAAAGTATTGGGACTCACAGTAAAAGTGACAAACCCCATACCACCATCAGAGTCAGAGGAGTCTGGTGAGGAGGCCCTTTCTAAATTAGGGCCCACCTCTGTTCCCCTTGCAAACGCACCTAACTTTTTGGGTGCACTACTCCCAACTGGGGGATTACTACTGGTAGTACCAGGAGGAGTGGTAGTTGTGCTAGGAGGAACATTTTCTTTATTGCCAATCCTGGGGCAACTGGGATCAGTTTTCCAGTGGCCAGGCTTTTTACAGACATGGCAATATGGTTTCTTTTCAGGAGAGGAAGGAGTTTGGGACCCACCCCCAGAAGAGGACTTTTGGGGCCTTGTAGGGGACTTATGTTTAGATGTATCCCCACCTTTCTCTTGGGACTTGGTAGAATATTTCTTCTGCTCACCACCCTGATTCTTAGTCTTTACTCTGGTTCTGACCCATTTGTCTGCCTTCTTTCCCAATTCTTGAGGAGAGGTCAGATCAGAGCCCACCAGGTACTGGTGTAAAAGCTGGTTTTGACAATTATTAAGGATCTGCTCCCTCATAATCAAATTGTACAATCCTAAAAAGTCATGCACTTTGTTGCCATGTATCCAACCTTCCAGAGCCTTAGTAGCACAATCTACAAAGTCCACCCAGTCTTGAGTCTGAGCCTTTTGGGTGTCTCTGAACTTCAACCTATACTGTTCAGTGGTTAGGCCAAACCCATCAATCAGAGCACTCTTCAAGACTTTGTAATTGTCAGCATCCTCTTCTCTTACAGTGAGGAGCTTGTCTCTACCTTTGTCTGCAAAGGAGAGCCACAAGATTGCTGCCCACTGCTCCTGGGGGACCCTCTGAACTTTACAGGCCCTTTCCAGTGCAGTAATCCATTTGTGGATGTCATCCCCACTCTGGTATGGAGGGACAATCTTGCTCAGGTTTCTATGGTCATGAGACCTTTCCCTACCACTAGGGAAGTTGCTGCCACCATGGGACTCTAGTCCCATCTTTTTCTTGCTCTGTGAAGCTCTAGGGACTCCCTATCTAAAGCTACCTGCTCTCTTCTGATTCTCAGCTGAGCTTCTTCATACTTGAGCAGGGTTCCCTCCATTCATGAGAGGGTTCCCTCCTATGAGAGGAAACAGAGGTCCCTATTGAGGTGTCAGAATGGTTAGACTCCACAGAAGGAGACCTTGACCTTGTAGGCACACTCTCAACTCTTCCTGGTGGGACAAAGAGGGGACATTCTGGTCCTCCTCCTCATCTGCAGGAGGAGCTGGATTTTCCAGGGTAAGATCATTGTCATCTTTCTGGCCAGCTTCAGAGGTCAGGTTATGGGATTCTTCACCCCTTGGCCCTTCCTCATTCACTGCCCCACCCTCTCTGCCTACCCCTTCAGACCCTGAGGCCTTCTGGAGATCATCCAACAGCAGTACCTCTATGAGGCATTGGGTGTTTGCAGTTTTTCCTGTCTTCAATTTCCTAGCATTACACAATGCTCTCAATTCTAAGAATTGGAGGTTGTCCTACTTGGATGGTGGAAGCCCTTGGGCTTCTGGCAGGGACCCACTGGCTCCTGGCTTTGAAGACATCACTAGTGAGGTGTGGTGTATGCACTACCTACTCTAGTGTGGCCTACAAAACTCTCTTGAGTTGTAGAAAGGGTGTGCTGAGCCCTTGACACACAACTCTAAGTTCAGTAGAACTTACTGTAACCTTAAGCTTGAGTTATATGTACCTCAGGTACCTTTTAGTGGTTTTCAGTTAGTCACTCACTTGAGATTATCTGGTAAAACAAAGGCAAGCTTGAATCCAACCGCTGCACACCAATGTGAGAAGTTGGCCTGGCATATTCTGTCCACTAGTTATAGTGGGCACCTTGCACCAGTCCAAACGATCTTTATTGATGGTAGGTTAAAAGACAACCTTAAATGAAAGCTATCCTAGTGGTAGCTGTGGAGAGCAGCCTTCAGGCTAAGTCTTGAAGGAGTGTTAAGCTGTTTGTTTTACCAGTCTATAATCTCATGAATGACCAAATGAAAGGAGAACCACACCAGGTATATATATAAAATATATGTATTTATTACTAAACACTACCCACTAGTCTCTTTATGAGGCTAGAGGTAGAAATACACAAGTTACAAGTCAAATAACACAGTAAATTAGCACACTATACGATTAGTCCTAGGGGCGTACCAAACCATATATTAAGAAAGTGGTATAAGAACCACGACTTGACTAGACACAAGGCCTAGAGCCTGTAGAATCGCTGGGACCCCAAGGAACCACCCAAGGTAGTGACACAGGGGACCCACGGGGACGTGTGCAGTGTGTGAACAAAGCCGCGAGCTCCGTTAGCGTCTATGGGGAAAGTCACGGTTAGAGTTTTAAAGTTTAGGGACACTTCGGAGTGGACTAGGGACAAACCCTTTTGGACTTAGAGGGTTCTAGGGCCAACACCCAAGGGAGCACTGTAGTACTCGTGTTACCTCACCCAGGGAAGCCGGGTGCACAGGTGTCAAATGGGGTCGGGCCGCGCCGTCGTTTTCAATGGCCGCTGGCTGAAAAGTGCTGCTGCCGGGAAGCTGCGAAGTGTCCGAAGAGATCGAAGCCTGGATCGAGGATGAAAAGAACCTGAAAGCAGAGGGGACAGAGTCTAGGTCACTAGCCAGTGACCAGGGGCACGATAGTCGAATGCCCACCGATGTCGGGTGCTTCAAGTTCGAAGAGGGGAAGATTGTCTCTGCAGCCACGAGGACCAGGAGGCGTCGACGACAACCAGGAGCTGGAATCGAGCAGTGCCACAAAGGTAGAAGCTGACTGCGGTGTCGGTGCCCGGATTGGACCCAACAAGCCTTGGTAACAGCAACCCACGCAGAAAGAGAACAAAGGCTTTGGAGTGGACCAGCGAGGTCCGAGGGACTCCCCAAGCGAGGGAGAGTCAGGGCAGGCCTGGAGCAACCAGGGAGGCCCATTGAAATCAAAGATGTCCTTCTGAGGGACCCACAAGTCGACGGACAAGGGATCGCAAAGGGACCTCGGGCGGAATCACGAAATGGCGGCCCCCGGGTCACTCGGAGTGGCCAGGCCAGCAATCTTCGGTGGATTCACTGCTCGGGGTCAGGGCTACCAATAACCCAAAGCACAGCCTCTAGGATCGACCAGACGCTTATGCACTTGCAAATGTGCACGGTGTCCAAGGGCTCCGGTTCCACAGTACCCACGAGGTCTACGGGTCTCAGCTTTGCTGGGGACTCGGGTCAGCCTCTGGGAAGTCTGGAAATCCCCCTCTGGGTTGCAGGGTCGTCGGCGTCCGGCGGGAGCTTCCGAGATGCAGACCGGACAGATGCGTCTTTGGTGCCTGCCAAGCAGGGGAGTAACTCCTTTACTCCAAGGGAGATTCTTCAGTCATCTGTCGTTTAACAGATCGTCGAAGGTCTAGGATTCAGTTTCAGAGTTTCGTCCAGGGATATCTAAAGTCCTGTTGCCAGGGGTTCCTTTCTTATACCCAAGGAAAGGGTTGGACTAACTCAGGGGACCCACCTATGGGAGGGTTTGGAAAGAGGGGTGGCTACACCCATTTCCTTTGTCCAGTTTCGCGCCAGAGCAGGGGCTGGCAGCCCCTGCAACCGGTTTGAACTGGGGTATGCACAGGGACACCAATTGTGCCCCCAGTGCAGGACTTCAAAAAGCACTCAGAGAGTGCACCCACCCAGCCCCAATACACTAAAGCCTGTCTGGGAGGTGGTAACACCTCCCTGTGACAGGAAACCTATTGTCCAGGCCTCCCCTGCCGGAGTTTCAGTCAGCAGTGGGAGGTCAGACGCGTGTCTGTGGCTGCAGCATCCATTTTGTGATGCCAGGGTTCTGTTTAGCTGGTACCGGGTATACCGGTGCTGTCATGTCTCTCCCTCTAGAAGGGTGGGATCATACTCCCACACCAGGGACTGGTGTGGGGGTATGATTTCAAGGTGTTTGACACCAAACACGACATGTTTCTGTGCAGCCATCCCAAAGTTAGCATTTACCGTTGAGATATAATGCACTTAAGAGTATATGGTTGGCTGCATCACAGACAACCCCGGAATAGTGGTTCCGAAGGCTGCAGAGGGGCTCTGCTCATGCATGGGCACCCACTCACATAAAACCCAGCACCCTGCTTTCAGGATTGATAAGGCCTGCCATAGGGGTGACTGATAGGCTTATTTGTGCAGTGATTAGGATAGATATAGTGAACCTATATCTCAGTAAGGGGTGCATGCACCACCTCACGCAGACTGCTGTAGCAGTCCTGTGGTGTCATTTTGGAGGGCCTCCCAGGGGTGGCATAATACATACTGCAGCCCCTGGTAGGCTTCTGGGGTACCTATGCCCTGGGTACATAGTATACCATATACTAGGGACTTATAAGGGTACCCCAGAATCCAATCTGTAGTGTACCTAAGGTACATGGAATCAATTTATAAGAGAAAGCAGATAGGCTGGGGACCTGAATAGCAGGTTCCCAGCCAAGCTAAGTCAAAAACCATCTAAACACCAGGAAAAAGTGGGGGCAACCATGTAGTCAGATTCCACCATCCTACATAACCCCCCCAAACAAAAGGAGATAAGGCTAACCTTGGCCAGTTGAGCCTTTATTGACTAAGTGGCCATATAAGGAAGTACCTGCACTAGCATGGTTACCCCCTGTCTTATGGTCCACTAAGCTATCCCTCACCCTAAGGGTATGAGAGGGTCTCCACCATGGGGAATTACTACCTGTGGTGTGTTTTGGTAAAGTAAAAGGCTGGTGAGGTGTCTGATTAGGGAAGTGAGGCCCTAATAAAGTTGGTCTCAACTTCCTCAGATCCCTGGTCACCATGTATGCCTCTCTTTCCATGACTGAGTTGCACTTTGCTCTAAGGGCCAACCTTTGGCTGCCTACAGCTAGGGGTTGGGTCCCTTGGGGTGGAACACTGGAGGGACATTGCAGGTTTGGAACCTTTTGGTCCCCGGTTTGCCCTTGCCCAACAGAGTCCTTCTGGGGAGGTCCCTACACAAAGGTATGGGGGATCCCTCAGTGGGTGGAGGAATTTTCACCTGGCTAGGGCTACTAGTCTGGGTGCCCCTAATCTGCTGATGGGGGGGTTCCTCTGGACATGGGGCCCTGTGGGGTCCACTGACCTCCCTGACCTCTGCAGCCCTGGGCTGGCTGAGGCAGGGTAGAGAGGGGCAGGTTACCTGCTCCAGACTTGGTACCACCTTGGAAGGGTCCCCTGCCATCAGAGGTGGTGCCAGGACAGGCCTGACTACCTCTGGGGCAGGTCCTTCACTAGGGGTAGGATCAGTTCCCTCAGGAGGCTGACCCTTACCTATAGTCTGGGGGGAAGAAGACTTTTCTTCAACCCTTGTGCTCTCTTGTGGAGGAGAGTGGGCCATTCTTTCAGGCTCCATCACTCCAAAATTTCCCTGGGGTTGGGCTGTGGCCATTACAGCCCCACCAACTCTCTTAGGGAGGCCTAACATTCTTAAATGGGCCTGGATTTCAACTTCAGCCCAGGCTGAAATTTCCAGATCATTGCCCAATAGGCAATCTACAGGCAAGTTTGGGGACACTGCCACTCTCTTTGGGCCAGTGACCCCTCCCCAGCTGAGATTCATTATGGCCATGGGATGATCTGTTCTGATACCATCTATGTTGGTCACCTGGTACTTGAACTCAGGTAAAAGCTGTTGAGGGGGACTAGTTTCCCTGTCACCATGGTGACACTAGCCCCTGTGTCTGTGAAGGCCAAAGCTCTTTGACCATTGATTAAGGGCTCCTGTCTGTACTTGCCCAAAGTATTGGGACTCACAGTAAAAGTGACAAACCCCATACCACCATCAGAGTCAGAGGAGTCTGGTGAGGAGGCCCTTTCTAAATTAGGGCCCACCTCTGTTCCCCTTGCAAACGCACCTAACTTTTTGGGTGCACTACTCCCAACTGGGGGATTACTACTGGTAGTACCAGGAGGAGTGGTAGTTGTGCTAGGAGGAACATTTTCTTTATTGCCAATCCTGGGGCAACTGGGATCAGTTTTCCAGTGGCCAGGCTTTTTACAGACATGGCAATATGGTTTCTTTTCAGGAGAGGAAGGAGTTTGGGACCCACCCCCAGAAGAGGACTTTTGGGGCCTTGTAGGGGACTTATGTTTAGATGTATCCCCACCTTTCTCTTGGGACTTGGTAGAATATTTCTTCTGCTCACCACCCTGATTCTTAGTCTTTACTCTGGTTCTGACCCATTTGTCTGCCTTCTTTCCCAATTCTTGAGGAGAGGTCAGATCAGAGCCCACCAGGTACTGGTGTAAAAGCTGGTTTTGACAATTATTAAGGATCTGCTCCCTCATAATCAAATTGTACAATCCTAAAAAGTCATGCACTTTGTTGCCATGTATCCAACCTTCCAGAGCCTTAGTAGCACAATCTACAAAGTCCACCCAGTCTTGAGTCTGAGCCTTTTGGGTGTCTCTGAACTTCAACCTATACTGTTCAGTGGTTAGGCCAAACCCATCAATCAGAGCACTCTTCAAGACTTTGTAATTGTCAGCATCCTCTTCTCTTACAGTGAGGAGCTTGTCTCTACCTTTGTCTGCAAAGGAGAGCCACAAGATTGCTGCCCACTGCTCCTGGGGGACCCTCTGAACTTTACAGGCCCTTTCCAGTGCAGTAATCCATTTGTGGATGTCATCCCCACTCTGGTATGGAGGGACAATCTTGCTCAGGTTTCTATGGTCATGAGACCTTTCCCTACCACTAGGGAAGTTGCTGCCACCATGGGACTCTAGTCCCATCTTTTTCTTGCTCTGTGAAGCTCTAGGGACTCCCTATCTAAAGCTACCTGCTCTCTTCTGATTCTCAGCTGAGCTTCTTCATACTTGAGCAGGGTTCCCTCCATTCATGAGAGGGTTCCCTCCTATGAGAGGAAACAGAGGTCCCTATTGAGGTGTCAGAATGGTTAGACTCCACAGAAGGAGACCTTGACCTTGTAGGCACACTCTCAACTCTTCCTGGTGGGACAAAGAGGGGGACATTCTGGTCCTCCTCCTCATCTGCAGGAGGAGCTGGATTTTCCAGGGTAAGATCATTGTCATCTTTCTGGCCAGCTTCAGAGGTCAGGTTATGGGATTCTTCACCCCTTGGCCCTTCCTCATTCACTGCCCCACCCTCTCTGCCTACCCCTTCAGACCCTGAGGCCTTCTGGAGATCATCCAACAGCAGTACCTCTATGAGGCATTGGGTGTTTGCAGTTTTTCCTGTCTTCAATTTCCTAGCATTACACAATGCTCTCAATTCTAAGAATTGGAGGTTGTCCTACTTGGATGGTGGAAGCCCTTGGGCTTCTGGCAGGGACCCACTGGCTCCTGGCTTTGAAGACATCACTAGTGAGGTGTGGTGTATGCACTACCTACTCTAGTGTGGCCTACAAAACTCTCTTGAGTTGTAGAAAGGGTGTGCTGAGCCCTTGACACACAACTCTAAGTTCAGTAGAACTTACTGTAACCTTAAGCTTGAGTTATATGTACCTCAGGTACCTTTTAGTGGTTTTCAGTTAGTCACTCACTTGAGATTATCTGGTAAAACAAAGGCAAGCTTGAATCCAACCGCTGCACACCAATGTGAGAAGTTGGCCTGGCATATTCTGTCCACTAGTTATAGTGGGCACCTTGCACCAGTCCAAACGATCTTTATTGATGGTAGGTTAAAAGACAACCTTAAATGAAAGCTATCCTAGTGGTAGCTGTGGAGAGCAGCCTTCAGGCTAAGTCTTGAAGGAGTGTTAAGCTGTTTGTTTTACCAGTCTATAATCTCATGAATGACCAAATGAAAGGAGAACCACACCAGGTATATATATAAAATATATGTATTTATTACTAAACACTACCCACTAGTCTCTTTATGAGGCTAGAGGTAGAAATACACAAGTTACAAGTCAAATAACACAGTAAATTAGCACACTATACGATTAGTCCTAGGGGCGTACCAAACCATATATTAAGAAAGTGGTATAAGAACCACGACTTGACTAGACACAAGGCCTAGAGCCTGTAGAATCGCTGGGACCCCAAGGAACCACCCAAGGTAGTGACACAGGGGACCCACGGGGACGTGTGCAGTGTGTGAACAAAGCCGCGAGCTCCGTTAGCGTCTATGGGGAAAGTCACGGTTAGAGTTTTAAAGTTTAGGGACACTTCGGAGTGGACTAGGGACAAACCCTTTTGGACTTAGAGGGTTCTAGGGCCAACACCCAAGGGAGCACTGTAGTACTCGTGTTACCTCACCCAGGGAAGCCGGGTGCACAGGTGTCAAATGGGGTCGGGCCGCGCCGTCGTTTTCAATGGCCGCTGGCTGAAAAGTGCTGCTGCCGGGAAGCTGCGAAGTGTCCGAAGAGATCGAAGCCTGGATCGAGGATGAAAAGAACCTGAAAGCAGAGGGGACAGAGTCTAGGTCACTAGCCAGTGACCAGGGGCACGATAGTCGAATGCCCACCGATGTCGGGTGCTTCAAGTTCGAAGAGGGGAAGATTGTCTCTGCAGCCACGAGGACCAGGAGGCGTCGACGACAACCAGGAGCTGGAATCGAGCAGTGCCACAAAGGTAGAAGCTGACTGCGGTGTCGGTGCCCGGATTGGACCCAACAAGCCTTGGTAACAGCAACCCACGCAGAAAGAGAACAAAGGCTTTGGAGTGGACCAGCGAGGTCCGAGGGACTCCCAAGCGAGGGAGAGTCAGGGCAGGCCTGGAGCAACCAGGGAGGCCCATTGAAATCAAAGATGTCCTTCTGAGGGACCCACAAGTCGACGGACAAGGGATCGCAAAGGGACCTCGGGCGGAATCACGAAATGGCGGCCCCCGGGTCACTCGGAGTGGCCAGGCCAGCAATCTTCGGTGGATTCACTGCTCGGGGTCAGGGCTACCAATAACCCAAAGCACAGCCTCTAGGATCGACCAGACGCTTATGCACTTGCAAATGTGCACGGTGTCCAAGGGCTCCGGTTCCACAGTACCCACGAGGTCTACGGGTCTCAGCTTTGCTGGGGACTCGGGTCAGCCTCTGGGAAGTCTGGAAATCCCCCTCTGGGTTGCAGGGTCGTCGGCGTCCGGCGGGAGCTTCCGAGATGCAGACCGGACAGATGCGTCTTTGGTGCCTGCCAAGCAGGGGAGTAACTCCTTTACTCCAAGGGAGATTCTTCAGTCATCTGTCGTTTAACAGATCGTCGAAGGTCTAGGATTCAGTTTCAGAGTTTCGTCCAGGGATATCTAAAGTCCTGTTGCCAGGGGTTCCTTTCTTATACCCAAGGAAAGGGTTGGACTAACTCAGGGGACCCACCTATGGGAGGGTTTGGAAAGAGGGGTGGCTACACCCATTTCCTTTGTCCAGTTTCGCGCCAGAGCAGGGGCTGGCAGCCCCTGCAACCGGTTTGAACTGGGGTATGCACAGGGACACCAATTGTGCCCCCAGTGCAGGACTTCAAAAAGCACTCAGAGAGTGCACCCACCCAGCCCCAATACACTAAAGCCTGTCTGGGAGGTGGTAACACCTCCCTGTGACAGGAAACCTATTGTCCAGGCCTCCCCTGCCGGAGTTTCGGTCAGCAGTGGGAGGTCAGACGCGTGTCTGTGGCTGCAGCATCCATTTTGTGATGCCAGGGTTCTGTTTAGCTGGTACCGGGTATACCGGTGCTGTCATGTCTCTCCCTCTAGAAGGGTGGGATCATACTCCCACACCAGGGACTGGTGTGGGGGTATGATTTCAAGGTGTTTGACACCAAACACGACATGTTTCTGTGCAGCCATCCCAAAGTTAGCATTTACCGTTGAGATATAATGCACTTAAGAGTATATGGTTGGCTGCATCACAGACAACCCCGGAATAGTGGTTCCGAAGGCTGCAGAGGGGCTCTGCTCATGCATGGGCACCCACTCACATAAAACCCAGCACCCTGCTTTCAGGATTGATAAGGCCTGCCATAGGGGTGACTGATAGGCTTATTTGTGCAGTGATTAGGATAGATATAGTGAACCTATATCTCAGTAAGGGGTGCATGCACCACCTCACGCAGACTGCTGTAGCAGTCCTGTGGTGTCATTTTGGAGGGCCTCCCAGGGGTGGCATAATACATACTGCAGCCCCTGGTAGGCTTCTGGGGTACCTATGCCCTGGGTACATAGTATACCATATACTAGGGACTTATAAGGGTACCCCAGAATCCAATCTGTAGTGTACCTAAGGTACATGGAATCAATTTATAAGAGAAAGCAGATAGGCTGGGGACCTGAATAGCAGGTTCCCAGCCAAGCTAAGTCAAAAACCATCTAAACACCAGGAAAAAAGTGGGGGCAACCATGTAGTCAGATTCCACCATCCTACATAACCCCCCCCCCCCAAACAAAAGGAGATAAGGCTAACCTTGGCCAGTTGAGCCTTTATTGACTAAGTGGCCATATAAGGAAGTACCTGCACTAGCATGGTTACCCCCTGTCTTATGGTCCACTAAGCTATCCCTCACCCTAAGGGTATGAGAGGGTCTCCACCATGGGGAATTACTACCTGTGGTGTGTTTTGGTAAAGTAAAAGGCTGGTGAGGTGTCTGATTAGGGAAGTGAGGCCCTAATAAAGTTGGTCTCAACTTCCTCAGATCCCTGGTCACCATGTATGCCTCTCTTTCCATGACTGAGTTGCACTTTGCTCTAAGGGCCAACCTTTGGCTGCCTACAGCTAGGGGTTGGGTCCCTTGGGGTGGAACACTGGAGGGACATTGCAGGTTTGGAACCTTTTGGTCCCCAGTTTGCCCTTGCCCAACAGAGTCCTTCTGGGGGAGGTCCCTACACAAAGGTATGGGGGATCCCTCAGTGGGTGGAGGAATTTTCACCTGGCTAGGGCTACTAGTCTGGGTGCCCCTAATCTGCTGATGGGGGGGTTCCTCTGGACATGGGGCCCTGTGGGGTCCACTGACCTCCCTGACCTCTGCAGCCCTGGGCTGGCTGAGGCAGGGTAGAGAGGGGCAGGTTACCTGCTCCAGACTTGGTACCACCTTGGAAGGGTCCCCTGCCATCAGAGGTGGTGCCAGGACAGGCCTGACTACCTCTGGGGCAGGTCCTTCACTAGGGGTAGGATCAGTTCCCTCAGGAGGCTGACCCTTACCTATAGTCTGGGGGAAGAAGACTTTTCTTCAACCCTTGTGCTCTCTTGTGGAGGAGAGTGGGCCATTCTTTCAGGCTCCATCACTCCAAAATTTCCCTGGGGTTGGGCTGTGGCCATTACAGCCCCACCAACTCTCTTAGGGAGGCCTAACATTCTTAAATGGGCCTGGATTTCAACTTCAGCCCAGGCTGAAATTTCCAGATCATTGCCCAATAGGCAATCTACAGGCAAGTTTGGGGACACTGCCACTCTCTTTGGGCCAGTGACCCCTCCCCAGCTGAGATTCATTATGGCCATGGGATGATCTGTTCTGATACCATCTATGTTGGTCACCTGGTACTTGAACTCAGGTAAAAGCTGTTGAGGGGGACTAGTTTCCCTGTCACCATGGTGACACTAGCCCCTGTGTCTGTGAAGGCCAAAGCTCTTTGACCATTGATTAAGGGCTCCTGTCTGTACTTGCCCAAAGTATTGGGACTCACAGTAAAAGTGACAAACCCCATACCACCATCAGAGTCAGAGGAGTCTGGTGAGGAGGCCCTTTCTAAATTAGGGCCCACCTCTGTTCCCCTTGCAAACGCACCTAACTTTTTGGGTGCACTACTCCCAACTGGGGGATTACTACTGGTAGTACCAGGAGGAGTGGTAGTTGTGCTAGGAGGAACATTTTCTTTATTGCCAATCCTGGGGCAACTGGGATCAGTTTTCCAGTGGCCAGGCTTTTTACAGACATGGCAATATGGTTTCTTTTCAGGAGAGGAAGGAGTTTGGGACCCACCCCCAGAAGAGGACTTTTGGGGCCTTGTAGGGGACTTATGTTTAGATGTATCCCCACCTTTCTCTTGGGACTTGGTAGAATATTTCTTCTGCTCACCACCCTGATTCTTAGTCTTTACTCTGGTTCTGACCCATTTGTCTGCCTTCTTTCCCAATTCTTGAGGAGAGGTCAGATCAGAGCCCACCAGGTACTGGTGTAAAAGCTGGTTTTGACAATTATTAAGGATCTGCTCCCTCATAATCAAATTGTACAATCCTAAAAAGTCATGAACTTTGTTGCCATGTATCCAACCTTCCAGAGCCTTAGTAGCACAATCTACAAAGTCCACCCAGTCTTGAGTCTGAGCCTTTTGGGTGTCTCTGAACTTCAATCTATACTGTTCAGTGGTTAGGCCAAACCCATCAATCAGAGCACTCTTCAAGACTTTGTAATTGTCAGCATCCTCTTCTCTTACAGTGAGGAGCTTGTCTCTACCTTTGTCTGCAAAGGAGAGCCACAAGATTGCTGCCCACTGCTCCTGGGGGACCCTCTGAACTTTACAGGCCCTTTCCAGTGCAGTAATCCATTTGTGGATGTCATCCCCACTCTGGTAGGGAGGGACAATCTTGCTCAGGTTTCTATGGTCATGAGACCTTTCCCTACCACTAGGGAAGTTGCTGCCACCATGGGACTCTAGTCCCATCTTTTTTCTTGCTCTGTGAAGCTCTAGGGACTCCCTATCTAAAGCTACCTGCTCTCTTCTGATTCTCAGCTGAGCTTCTTCATACTTGAGCAGTCTCTCTTTCCTCTCATGAGAGGGTTCCCTCCTATGAGAGGAAACAGAGGTCCCTATTGAGGTGTCAGAATGGTTAGACTCCACAGAAGGAGACCTTGACCTTGTAGGCACACTCTCAACTCTTCCTGGTGGGACAAAGAGGGGACATTCTGGTCCTCCTCCTCATCTGCAGGAGGAGCTGGATTTTCCAGGGTAAGATCATTGTCATCTTTCTGGCCAGCTTCAGAGGTCAGGTTATGGGATTCTTCACCCCTTGGCCCTTCCTCATTCACTGCCCCACACTCTCTGCCTACCCCTTCAGACCCTGAGGCCTTCTGGAGATCATCCAACAGCAGTACCTCTATGAGGCATTGGGTGTTTGCAGTTTTTCCTGTCTTCAATTTCCTAGCATTACACAATGATCTCAATTCTAAGAATTGGAGGTTGTCCTACTTGGATGGTGGAAGCCCTTGGGCTTCTGGCAGGGACCCACTGGCTCCTGGCTTTGAAGACATCACTAGTGAGGTGTGGTGTATGCACTACCTAGTCTAGTGTGGCCTGCAAAACTCTCTTGAGTTGTAGAAAGGGTGTGCTGAGCCCTTGACACACAACTCTAAGTTCAGTAGAACTTACTGTAACCTTAAGCTTGAGTTATATGTACCTCAGGTACCTTTTAGTGGTTTTCAGTTAGTCACTCACTTGAGATTATCTGGTAAAACAAAGGCAAGCTTGAATCCAACCGCTGCACACCAATGTGAGAAGTTGGCCTGGCATATTCTGTCCACTAGTTATAGTGGGCACCTTGCACCAGTCCAAACGATCTTTATTGATGGTAGGTTAAAAGACAACCTTAAATGAAAGCTATCCTAGTGGTAGCTGTGGAGAGCAGCCTTCAGGCTAAGTCTTGAAGGAGTGTTAAGCTGTTTGTTTTACCAGTCTATAATCTCATGAATGACCAAATGAAAGGAGAACCACACCAGGTATATATATAAAATATATGTATTTATTACTAAACACTACCCACTAGTCTCTTTATGAGGCTAGAGGTAGAAATACACAAGTTACAAGTCAAATAACACAGTAAATTAGCACACTATACGATTAGTCCTAGGGGCGTACCAAACCATATATTAAGAAAGTGGTATAAGAACCACGACTTGACTAGACACAAGGCCTAGAGCCTGTAGAATCGCTGGGACCCCAAGGAACCACCCAAGGTAGTGACACAGGGGACCCACGGGGACGTGTGCAGTGTGTGAACAAAGCCGCGAGCTCCGTTTTCGTCTATGGGGAAAGTCACGGTTAGAGTTTTAAAGTTTAGGGCACTTCGGAGTGGACTAGGGACAAACCCTTTTGGACTTAGAGGGTTCTAGGGCCAACACCCAAGGGAGCACCGTAGTACTCGTGTTACCTTACCCAGGGAAGCCGGGTGCACAGGTGTCAAATGGTGTCGGGCCGCGCCGTCGTTTTCAATGGCCGCTGGCTGAAAAGTGCTGCTGCCGGGAAGCTGCGAAGTGTCCGAAGAGATCGAAGCCTGGATCGAGGATGAAAAGAACCTGAAAGCAGAGGGGACAGAGTCTAGGTCACTAGCCAGTGACCAGGGGCACGATAGTCGAATGCCCACCGATGTCGGGTGCTTCAAGTTCGAAGAGGGGAAGATTGTCTCTGCAGCCACGAGGACCAGGAGGCGTCGACGACAACCAGGAGCTGGAATCGAGCAGTGCCACAAAGGTAGAAGCTGACTGCGGTGTCGGTGCCCGGATTGGACCCAACAAGCCTTGGTAACAGCAACCCACGCAGAAAGAGAACAAAGGCTTCGGGGTGGACCAGCGAGGTCCGAGGGACTCCCCAAGCGAGGGAGAGTCAGGGCAGGCCTGGAGCAACCAGGGAGGCCCATTGAAATCAAAGATGTCCTTCTGAGGGACCCACAAGTCGACGGACAAGGGATCGCAAAGGGACCTCGGGCGGAATCACGAAATGGCGGCCCCGGGTCACTCGGAGTGGCCAGGCCAGCAATCTTCGGTGGATTCACTGCTCGGGGTCAGGGCTACCAATAACCCAAAGCACAGCCTCTAGGATCGACCAGACGCTTATGCACTTGCAAATGTGCACGGTGTCCAAGGGCTCCGGTTCCACAGTACCCACGAGGTCTACGGGTCTCAGCTTTGCTGGGGACTCGGGTCAGCCTCTGGGAAGTCTGGAAATCCCCCTCTGGGTTGCAGGGTCGTCGGCGTCCGGCGGGAGCTTCCGAGATGCAGACCGGACAGATGCGTCTTTGGTGCCTGCCAAGCAGGGGAGTAACTCCTTTACTCCAAGGGAGATTCTTCAGTCATCTGTCGTTTAACAGATCGTCGAAGGTCTAGGATTCAGTTTCAGAGTTTCGTCCAGGGATATCTAAAGTCCTGTTGCCAGGGGTTCCTTTCTTATACCCAAGGAAAGGGTTGGACTAACTCAGGGGACCCACCTATGGGAGGGTTTGGAAAGAGGGGTGGCTACACCCATTTCCTTTGTCCAGTTTCACGCCAGAGCAGGGGCTGGCAGCCCCTGCAACCGGTTTGAACTGGGGTATGCACAGGGACACCAATTGTGCCCCCAGTGCAGGACTTCAAAAAGCACTCAGAGAGTGCACCCACCCAGCCCCAATACACTAAAGCCTGTCTGGGAGGTGGTAACACCTCCCTGTGACAGGAAACCTATTGTCCAGGCCTCCCCTGCCGGAGTTTTGGTCAGCAGTGGGAGGTCAGACGCGTGTCTGTGGCTGCAGCATCCATTTTGTGATGCCAGGGTTCTGTTTAGCTGGTACCGGGTATACCGGTGCTGTCATGTCTCTCCCTCTAGAAGGGTGGGATCATACTCCCACACCAGGGACTGGTGTGGGGGTATGATTTCAAGGTGTTTGACACCAAACACGACATGTTTCTGTGCAGCCATCCCAAAGTTAGCATTTACCGTTGAGATATAATGCACTTAAGAGTATATGGTTGGCTGCATCACAGACAACCCCGGAATAGTGGTTCCGAAGGCTGCAGAGGGGCTCTGCTCATGTATGGGCACCCCCTCACATAAAACCCAGCACCCTGCTTTCAGGATTGATAAGGCCTGCCATAGGGGTGACTGATAGGCTTATATGTGCAGTGATTAGGATAGATATAGTGAACCTATATCTCAGTAAGGGGTGCATGCACCACCTCACGCAGACTGCTGTAGCAGTCCTGTGGTGTCATTTTGGAGGGCCTCCCAGGGGTGGCATAATACATGCTGCAGCCCCTGGTACGCTTCTGGGGTACCTATGCCCTGGGTACATAGTATACCATATACTAGGGACTTATAAGGGTACCCCAGAATCCAATCTGTAGTGTACCTAAGGTACATGGAATCAATTTATAAGAGAAAGCAGATAGGCTGGGGACCTGAATAGCAGGTTCCCAGCCAAGCTAAGTCAAAAACCATCTAAACACCAGGAAAAAAGTGGGGGCAACCATGTAGTCAGATTCCACCATCCTACATAACCCCCCCCCCCCAAACAAAAGGAGATAAGGCTAACCTTGGCCAGTTGAGCCTTTATTGACTAAGTGGCCATATAAGGAAGTACCTGCACTAGCATGGTTACCCCCTATCTTATGGTCCACTAAGCTATCCCTCACCCTAAGGGTATGAGAGGGTCTCCACCATGGGGAATTACTACCTGTGGTGTGTTTTGGTAAAGTAAAAGGCTGGTATGGTGTCTGATTAGGGAAGTGAGGCCCTAATAAAGTTGGTCTCAACTTCCTCAGATCCCTGGTCACCATGTATGCCTCTCTTTCCATGACTGAGTTGCACTTTGCTCTAAGGGCCAACCTTTGGCTGCCTACAGCTGGGGGTTGGGTCCCTTGGGGTGGAACACTGGAGGGACATGGCAGGTTTAGAACCTTTTGGTCCCCGGTTTGCCCTTGCCCAACAGAGTCCTTCTGGGGGAGGTCCCTACACAAAGGTATGGGGGATCCCTCAGTGGGTGGAGGAATTTTCACCTGGCTAGGGCTACTAGTCAGGGGGCCCCTAATCTGCTGTTGGGGGGGTTCCTCTGGACATGGGGCCCTGTGGGGTCCACTGACCTCCCTGACCTCTGCAGCCCTGGGCTGGCTGAGGCAGGGTAGAGAGGGGCAGGTTACCTGCTCCAGACTTGGTACCACCTTGGAAGGGTCCCCTGCCATCAGAGGTGGTGCCAGGACAGGCCTGACTACCTCTGGGGCAGGTCCTTCACTAGGGGTAGGATCAGTTCCCTCAGGAGGCTGACCCTTACCTATAGTCTGGGGGAAGAAGACTTTTCTTCAACCCTTGTGCTCTCTTGTGGAGGAGAGTGGGCCATTCTTTCAGGCTCCATCACTCCAAAATTTCCCTGGGGTTGGGCTGTGGCCATTACAGCCCCACCAACTCTCTTAGGGAGGCCTAACATTCTTAAATGGGCCTGGATTTCAACTTCAGCCCAGGCTGAAATTTCCAGATCATTGCCCAATAGGCAATCTACAGGCAAGTTTGGGGACACTGCCACTCTCTTTGGGCCAGTGACCCCTCCCCAGCTGAGATTCATTATGGCCATGGGATGATCTGTTCTGATACCATCTATGTTGGTCACCTGGTACTTGAACTCAGGTAAAAGCTGTTGAGGGGGGACTAGTTTCCCTGTCACCATGGTGACACTAGCCCCTGTGTCTGTGAAGGCCAAAGCTCTTTGAACATTGATTAAGGGCTCCTGTCTGTACTTGCCCAAAGTATTGGGACTCACAGTAAAAGTGGCAAACCCCATACCACCATCAGAGTCAGAGGAGTCTGGTGAGGAGGCCCTTTCTAAATTAGGGCCCACCTCTGTTCCCCTTGCAAACGCACCTAACTTTTTGGGTGCACTACTCCCAACTGGGGGATTACTACTGGTAGTACCAGGAGGAGTGGTAGTTGTGCTAGGAGGAACATTTTCTTTATTGCCAATCCTGGGGCAACTGGGATCAGTTTTCCAGTGGCCAGGCTTTTTACAGACATGGCAATATGGTTTCTTTTCAGGAGAGGAAGGAGTTTGGGACCCACCCCCAGAAGAGGACTTTTGGGGCCTTGTAGGGGACTTATGTTTAGATTTATCCCCACCTTTCTCTTGGGACTTGGTAGAATATTTCTTCTGCTCACCACCCTGATTCTTAGTCTTTACTCTGGTTCTGACCCATTTGTCTGCCTTCTTTCCCAATTCTTGAGGAGAGGTCAGATCAGAGTCCACCAGGTACTGGTGTAAAAGCTGGTTTTGACAATTATTAAGGATCTGCTCCCTCATAATCAAATTGTACAATCCTAAAAAGTCATGCACTTTGTTGCCATGTATCCAACCTTCCAGAGCCTTAGTAGCACAATCTACAAAGTCCACCCAGTCTTGAGTCTGAGCCTTTTGGGTGTCTCTGAACTTCAACCTATACTGTTCAGTGGTTAGGCCAAACCCATCAATCAGAGCACTCTTCAAGACTTTGTAATTGTCAGCATCCTCTTCTCTTACAGTGAGGAGCTTGTCTCTACCTTTGTCTGCAAAGGAGAGCCACAAGATTGCTGCCCACTGCTCCTGGGGGACCCTCTGAACTTTACAGGCCCTTTCCAGTGCAGTAATCCATTTGTGGATGTCATCCCCACTCTGGTATGGAGGGACAATCTTGCTCAGGTTTCTATGGTCATGAGACCTTTCCCTACCAGTAGGGAAGTTGCTGCCACTATGGGACTCTAGTCCCATCTTTTTTCTTGCTCTGTGAAGCTCTAGGGACTCCCTATCTAAAGCTACCTGCTCTCTTCTGATTCTCAGCTGAGCTTCTTCATACTTGAGCAGTCTCTCTTTCCTCTCATGAGAGGGTTCCCTCCTATGAGAGGAAACAGAGGTCCCTATTGAGGTGTCAGAATGGTTAGACTCCACAGAAGGAGACCTTGACCTTGTAGGCACACTCTCAACTCTTCCTGGTGGGACAAAGAGGGGGACATTCTGGTCCTCCTCCTCATCTGCAGGAGGAGCTGGATTTTCCAGGGTAAGATCATTGTCATCTTTCTGGCCAGCTTCAGAGGTCAGGTTATGGGATTCTTCACCCCTTGGCCCTTCCTCATTCACTGCCCCACCCTCTCTGCCTACCCCTTCAGACCCTGAGGCCTTCTGGAGATCATCCAACAGCAGTACCTCTATGAGGCATTGGGTGTTTGCAGTTTTTCCTGTCTTCAATTTCCTAGCATTACACAATGCTCTCAATTCTAAGAATTGGAGGTTGTCCTACTTGGATGGTGGAAGCCCTTGGGCTTCTGGCAGGGACCCACTGGCTCCTGGCTTTGAAGACATCACTAGTGAGGTGTGGTGTATGCACTACCTACTCTAGTGTGGCCTACAAAACTCTCTTGAGTTGTAGAAAGGGTGTGCTGAGCCCTTGACACACAACTCTAAGTTCAGTAGAACTTACTGTAACCTTAAGCTTGAGTTATATGTACCTCAGGTACCTTTTAGTGGTTTTCAGTTAGTCACTCACTTGAGATTATCTGGTAAAACAAAGGCAAGCTTGAATCCAACCGCTGCACACCAATGTGAGAAGTTGGCCTGGCATATTCTGTCCACTAGTTATAGTGGGCACCTTGCACCAGTCCAAACGATCTTTATTGATGGTAGGTTAAAAGACAACCTTAAATGAAAGCTATCCTAGTGGTAGCTGTGGAGAGCAGCCTTCAGGCTAAGTCTTGAAGGAGTGTTAAGCTGTTTGTTTTACCAGTCTATAATCTCATGAATGACCAAATGAAAGGAGAACCACACCAGGTATATATATAAAATATATGTATTTATTACTAAACACTACCCACTAGTCTCTTTATGAGGCTAGAGGTAGAAATACACAAGTTACAAGTCAAATAACACAGTAAATTAGCACACTATACGATTAGTCCTAGGGGCGTACCAAACCATATATTAAGAAAGTGGTATAAGAACCACGACTTGACTAGACACAAGGCCTAGAGCCTGTAGAATCGCTGGGACCCCAAGGAACCACCCAAGGTAGTGACACAGGGCACCCACGGAGGACGTGTGCAGTGTGTGAACAAAGCCGCGAGCTCCGTTAGCGTCTATGGGGAAAGTCACGGTTAGAGTTTTAAAGTTTAGGGACACTTCGGAGTGGACTGGGGACAAACCCTTTTGGACTTAGAGGGTTCTAGGGCCAACACCCACGGGAGCACCAAAGTACTCGTGTTACCTCACCCAGGGAAGCCGGGTGCACAGGTGTCAAATGGTGTCGGGCTGCGCCGTCGTTTTCAATGGCCGCTGGCTGAAAAGTGCTGCTGCCGGGAAACTGCGAAGTGTCCGAAGAGATCCAAGCCTGGATCGAGGATGAGAAGAACCTGAAAGCAGAGGGGACAGAGTCTAGGTCACTAGCCAGTGACAAGGGGCACGATAGTCGAATGCCCACCGATGTCGGGTGCTTCAAGTTCGAAGAGGGGAAGATTGTCTCTGCAGCCACGATGACCAGGAGGTGTTGACGACAACCAGGAGCTGGAATCGAGCTGTCCCTCGAAGGTAGAAGCTGACTGCGGTGTCGATGCCTGTATTGGACCCAACAAGCCTTGGTAACAGCAACCCACACAGAAAGAGAACAAAGGCTTCGGAGTGGACCAGCGAGGTCCGAGGGACTCCCCAAGCAAGGTAGAGTCAGGGCAGGCCTGGAGCAACCAGGGAGGCCCGTTGAAATCAAAGATGTCCTTCTGAGGGACCCACAAGTCGATGGACAAGGGATCGCGAAGGGACCTCGGGTGGAATCACAAAATGGCGGCCCCCGGGTCACTCGGAGTGGGCAGGCCAGCAATCTTCGGTGGATTCACTGCTCGGGGTCAGGGCTACCAATAACCCAAAGCACAGCCTCTAGGATCGACCAGAAGTTTATGCACTTGCAAATGTGCACGGTGTCCAGGGGTTCCGGTTCCACGGTACCCACGAGGTCTATGGGTCTCAGCTTTGCTGGGGACTCGGGTCAGCCTCTGGGAAGTCTGGAAATTCACCTTCTGGGTTGCAGGGTCATCGGTGTCCGGCAGGAGCTTTGGAGATGCAGACCGGACAGATGCATCTTTGGTGCCTGCCAAGCAGGGGAGTAACTCCTTTACTCCAAGGGAGATTCTTCAGTCATCTGGCGTTTAACAGATCGTCGAAGGTCCAGGATTCAGTTTCAGAGTTTCGTCCAGGGATATCTAAAGTCCTGTTGCCAGGGGTTCCTTTCTTATACCCAAGGAAGGGGTTGGACTAACTCAGGGGACCCACCTATGGGAGGGTTTGGAAAGAGGGGTGGCTACACCCATTTCCTTTGTCCAGTTTCGCACCAGAGCAGGGGCTGGCAGCCCCTGCAACCGGTTTGAACTGGGGTATGCACAGGGACTCCAATTGTGCCCCCAGTGCAGGACTTCAAAGCACTGAGAGAGTGCACCCACCCAGCCCCAATACACTAAAGCCTGTCTGGGAGGTGGTAACACCTCCCTGTAACAGGAAACCTATTGTCCAGGCCTCCCCTGCCGGAGTTTCGGTCAGCAGTGGGAGGTCAGACGCGTGTCTGTGGCTGCAGCATCCATTTTGTGAAGCCAGGGTTCTGTTTAGCTGGTACCGGGTATACCGGTGCTGTCATGTCTCTCCCTCTAGAAAGGTGGGATCATACTCCCACACCAGGGACTGGTGTGGGGGTAAGTTCAAGTTCATTTTATTTGATCTAGTTTTCTACTGAGAACAACAAATATCATACATCACGAATACTATTAATTATACGCATAAAATAATCAATACAAATTTAAAAACGATTTTAAAAATTTAAACAAATTATAGCATACAAATTCATCTGGGGGAGAATTAAAAGCGTAATCAAATTCAGCACGGATGCACTATTATATCTAAATTGTATTGGTTTTAAGTAACGGCTTCGAGCTTCAACCAATATCGGGTTTGGGCAGACCGACAGTACGTGCTTCATATCTTGCACACCACCATTGCAAAGATCACAGATGCAGGTAACATTTTCTTTGTCAGTCCATTTAAAAGTCAATGAATTAAAAGGGAGTAACCCAAACCTCAATAAAATTATACACCGCCGAATTCCATGCCTTAAGGAAAAGCAAATGTATTGTTGAGCCTGTTTATATATGATGGCTTCTGCGTACTGTTCATAATGATGTAATTTAGAGCAGTGCAAGATGTCCAGGTCATAGCTGATCCTCGGCGTCAAATGTTTCAAGAAGAGCTTCAATTGTGCTGGTGACCATGATTTCAAGAGTGCAATTGAGCAATTGGATAATTTAAAAGCAATGGTCAAGTTCTGGTTTAGGGTATATTTTGTAAAATCACTCTCAAATGTCTCTTTTTTAATAAGAATCTTAAAGTGCCTTGGTCTGCGTGTAGAAGATTATACGCCCATCTAAGTACGTTGGTGATCGCTCTAGCAAAGGAACTAACTAGAGAAAATTCTAAACGCAGAGCTTGTACTGGGACTGATTGTTGAACCTTTGCCAATTTACGTAAAATTTTCCCTTCTTTCGTTTGTATTTGATGCCATTGAGGAATTGGGATATATTCCAGGGCGTACGATAAAATTGGGGGAATTTTTGAGCTATATACCTGGAATAAGGATTGAAAGTGTCTTTGTCCGGAAGAAAGGTATAATCGTTGGAGCGCTCCCACATGGATGTCTGCTTTACGATTTAAATGCTGAAAATGGGTAGAATTTCCTAATGATTGATTAAAAATCCGTCCCAGATAAGTGTATTCTTTTACCACTTCTATGGTTTCTCCTCCCAGTGTCCAGTTATAGTTTGTATAATTCTTTCTCCCTCTAAATGGGACGATTTTTGTTTTAGATGAATTAGGAACCAAGAAATTTTCCTTTGTATATTTTGTTAGTACATCTAGGTTCCTTTGTAATCCAAAGGGGTAAGATCAAAAATTACGACATCGTCGGCATACAACATGATGTGTATATTACTTAATGCGATCTTCAGGGGGAAATTTATTACATGTAGAAAACTGTCCGGGAGGTCACTAAGGTATAACGAAAAAAGGAGGGGAGCCAAAAGGCAACCTTGCCTAAGTCCGTTTGGTGTAGCAATTTGACCAGTAAGACCCTTTTCTTGTCCCAGTTGTACCTGACACAAGGTTTCAGAGTGGAGTAAAATTATAAGGTAAAGTAAAGTTTTCGGGATTCCCAGTTTTCTGAGTTTCTTCCATAGTGTTGGTCTATCCACTCTATCAAATGCCGTTGAAAAATCAACGAAGACCGCATAGACCACCTGCGATTTCCGGACTACATATTTGTCGATAATAGTTTGTAAAATCGCTATGTTGTCGTAACTGAATGTTTCTGTCTGAACCCGGCCTGGTTGAATGGGATCACGCCGGAAGAAAAAGCCCAATCTTTAAGATGGTCTAGGACACTTGCCGCGAAGATTGGGGGTAAGATTTCAAGGTGTTTGACACCAAACACGACATGTTTCCGTGCAGCCATCCCAAAGTTAGCATTTACCGTTTAAGATATAATGCACTTAAGAGTATATGGTCAGGCTGCACTCACAGACAACCCCGGAGGATAGATTCCGAAGGCTGCAGAGGGGCTCTGCTCATGCATGGGCACCCTCTCACATAAAACCAGGCACCCTGCCTTCAGGATTGATAAGGCCTGCCATAGGGGTGACTGATAGGTTTATATGTGCAGTGATATAGTGAGATATAGTGAACCTATATCTCAGTAAGGGGTGCATGCACCACCTCACTCAGACTGCTGTAGCAGTCCTGTGGTGTCATTTTGGAGGGTCTCCCAGGGGTTGCATAATACATGCTGCAGCCCCTGGTAGGCCTCTGGGGTACCTATGCCCTGGGTACATAGTATACCATATACTAGGGACTTATAAGGGTACCCCAGAATCCAATCTGTAGTGAACCTAAGGTACATGGAATCAATTTATAAGAGAAAGCAGATAGGCTGGGGACCTGAATAGCAGGTTCCCAGCCAAACTAAGTCAAAAACCATCTAAACACCAGGAAAAAATTGGGGGCAACTATGTAGTCAGATTCCACCTTCCTACAGGTATGTCCAGTGATATCGGCGGCCTGGTGACAGCCACATGCCCTCCCCTGTGATTTTTGTTTTCATTGAGTTCGATGTTGATCAATTGATCCTTTTTTTCCATTGGGAGTGACTTTTCTGGCTTAGCTTTGGTGGAATAAAGTCTTCCGGCCTCTCATCCATACTTGATAATGTGAGTAAGTCAGTTGAGAGTTTGGTTGCCGGTGTGGGATGTAACTCCCTATGGTCTGAGTGGAGGGTAGAGTGGTCGGTAGATGTGGCCGTAGAGGCCTGGGTGGCCCTAACTGCTTGGTGGTCTGGTGATGCTGTTGTTTGAGTAATTGGTGGACAGGGTAATGAGTTTATTGCAACCAGTGTGCTGTTGGAGGATAGGGCTGAGGGTTCTGCATCTTGTTGGAAATTATTATGGTTGGGTGGGTTTTTGTCTTCGTCCCCAGTTTGCCTTAGTTTCTGCAGCGTCCCTGGAGTGATGGTTTGTTTCTTGCAGTTTTGATATACTGCCTTTTTCGGCGGCATGGGATATTTGTTCCTCACATCCGCTGCAGGTGTGGTTTGTTGTTTAGTGTGTGCTAGCGTCTCGAGTGGTGTCAGCCTAAATAGGCGTGAGAAGTCTTCCTGAATTCGGCTGAGCTTTCGGTTTCGGCTTTTCCTCCTTTGAGCTCGTCTTGGTTTTGCATTTGTTTTTATTCACTGAGAGTCAGGTTCTGTCCCAGGACTTAGTGGCGGCCCCATGGCCGGTTCCTGTGTCATTGTTTTATCACATCCGTCTATAGTAAGTTAGGGTTTAAGTGCTGTTTTAGGAGGGGTGAAGTTTTGTGCCCGGCTCTGTGCATGATATGTTCTCATGCATTCTTGTGTTACTGTAAGGAATTGCTCCTCTGGCTGAGACGTGGTTGATCTCTGGGGTGCACTTCTAAGTTGCGTGCACAAGTTGCTCAGCATTGAGGGAAGGGAGGCTAATTTGTAGACAATTGGGCCGCACCCGCAGCTTGATTTGTTATCTTGAGGATTTCCCTTTGTGTTTTGAAGGTACGTGTTTAGGGCTCCTAGCTTCCCGTCGATTGCTACCACAAAGTCTGCCAGGGTGTTCAATAAAGTAAACTGAGTGTCCATTTTATCTGATTGGTACTGGAGGGCTTCCACCAGTAGTTGCATTGTTTTGAGCAAGCTTGCCCAGGCACTTTCAGGATTTTATTTTTGCGCCTCCTCAGTGAGACTTCTGGGCCTTGTCCCTAATGTTGGATCTGCCGTCTCCTGGTTCCCCTTGCTTCCTGGTACTCCTGTGCTTTGGACTCTGGCTGAGAGTCGCTCGAGGGCTTTGCTGGCGAGTCCTGTGTGTAGGTTGCCAGCAATTCCTCCCATTCCTTTGTGTCGAGGTTTGAGAGCTGTTCAGGGTCTCCAGGCTCATGTCTTGATGCTCGTTCTGATCTGATCGGTGTTGGTGGTGTTTGGGGTTCTATGTTGGGTTCATTTGGCATTAAGATGGATTTGAACTTTGCTTCATTACAGGAAGTCTGGGTTTCATCAAAAAAGCGTTTAACAATAAAAATGAATATATTTAAAAAGTGGCCTAATGCTGAAATTTTATTTAATGTTGTATTAATTATTTTTAAAAAGGCAGTAAACTAGGCTAGCGCTTCAGCAGTAAACAATGGCGCCCATAATGCACTACAATTACTGCTTTTCATGTCGAGACCGTCAAGTATGTGACAACAGCAGCACCTTTAGACACTATTTTTGCAGGAAATGTTTACAATGTGAATGGGAGTGTCACCCTGGAGTAAATGTTTCCTAAAAAGCTAACTTAACTGTTTAAAACCTGTATAAATAAGTATTGCAAGTAAGTATTTAAAGTGAGTTTGCTGGAAAGCAGAGAGCACATTTTTTCTGAAAAGAAATTTGGCAAAGTTTTATTGTTTAACGTTGAATACAAGATCTTTTATATCTAATGCATTAATTCTTCTAGCCTGGTTGACAGGGGGAGAGAGTGATGGTAGTAAAAGGGAGGGGGCGGCATTTTTCAATTCTCGCCTAGGGCGGCAAAACACCTAGAAACGGCCCTGGGACTGGAGCCTGGGGGTTCAGGCCAGCGGGGCACTCAGGTGGGTCCGCAAACTGCACCCAACCTAGTTGGGCCCCTTCTGCGGATCCGCCCTGGCTCACACTCGGCAGCCACCCGCTAATGGCGGCTGCGCTCGCCGCCCTCCAAACCCTTCAAGCCGCCGAACCAGCCTAGCCGCGTGGTCACGAAATCGGTCACAAAATCGCGGGCTGGTTGCGGCGGCGACTGTGGCGTTTTGCGGTGATTCTGGCGGGGGTCACGGTCAGGTTGTGCGGGAAGAATCCATTGCAGGACCCCCCTTGGTGGAGGCGCGGATCAGCAGGGAGCAGCGGAAGCCTCTTCTCCTCCTTAAGGATTGCAGAACGGTGCTTGGCCAGCGGAGGTGCGTCCCTTAGGGCAGTGGGGCATTGACCCACTCATATTTAGGCCCCCTGCCCCCCACAATTAAAGGTGAGTACTATTTCAAAAACATAAAGTCTTTGTGCGGCCGGGCCTGAGGGGGTGGGGGTTATATTGACACAGACTAGACAGACAGTATTAGTGATGTACAGCGATAGCGCGCTGCACGCACCTGGCCCCAAGTGCTCATGTCATGTTGGTCGTCTGCCTTTCTCTGGCCAATCCAACATGCACACTAGAGGCGTCTTCACCTGTGCATTAGTGAGCCGGGGGTGACTCGAAGTCGCATCCCCCGGTCTCAGTAATGAGCGGTGAGGCCACCTGCCCGAGCCAATCCTGGCACTGCTGTAACAGCAGGAACAGTGCCTGGTTTGGCTCAGAGAGAGATGCAGTGGTTTGATTAGGGGCCTCCTGGAAGTGTGTGCTCGTCAGCCTCACATGAGGCAGCATGGGGTAGAAGGAGAGGCTGTCTCTCTCTCGCTCTCTTCTATTTTGGTGTGACATGATTAAGACTGAGCGGAGTCAGCTGAGCTACCTTAAGTTTCACAGGACACAGGTAAGTAAAAATAAGTTTAATTACTAATTAGTGAGTTTGTTGTTAGTGACTGTGGATTCATACGGCTATAAGTTTTTTAAATTACTGCATTGTTGTTGGAGTGAGTTGGTGTGGCAGGCTGGCAGCCTGTGGCTGCCTTCCACAGGATGAAGTCTCCGTAAGTTACACACGTAGATGGTGGATACAATGAATATGTTACTTGAGAAGAGTTGCGAGAACTTGGCAAATAGGTGGCAACTGAAACATTGCAGGACCAGAATCTACTCAGAATGCTTTTTGCTGCCGTGTTTGGGACTCCTAGCGACAGGGGGTTGCAGAGAGAAAGATTTCAAGTGTCCCCACTACACACACAAATACACACACACACACCACACACATTTCTCACAGTGTCAGGGAGGAAGCTGGGCCTATGAGGGCGCATAACAGAGAGACCATCCGGTTATGCCTGACTTTCCGGCCGTCACAGCCTGATGTAACTTTGAGGGAAATTGGAGGGGTTGGAGCTTTAAGTCATCATAAAGGGAATGGGACCTTGAGAAGCGATGGCTACTCCTACCCAGGCCAAAAAACACAAGTGTTACCTAAAACCACCTCCCACAGATGGCCCGGCAAGGTTGTGAAACCTGTAATGCATTTTGATCATGCCAATAGTGCTGAGCCTTCACACGTGCTGGAAATGTCCAACTCATCTGTTACTGACTGTGATATTGGCTTGTCAAGAGTTGACCGTGTGAAATGTATGGATTTCGTGTGACACAGCAAGTCTGCAGCTTAACTAAAGCAACGTCAGCATTGGAGGAGGAAATGGAAACTTGACTGTGGTACTGTGCTAGTTGGGGACATCAATGACCACAAGTTGGAGCACACATCAACAACTATAGAAACTGACACAAAGGACAGCCATGCAATGTAGTTAAAGAACACTTTTCTTCCTCAAGGCAACCAGAATATCCACGTAGCAATAACAGTGTTTCCTTCTCGAGATAAAATTAATTTATATAAGGATTAATTTAATTATTTACAGATTTTTCATGAAATAAATAATAAATAAGTGGCCATAGTCCCTGACGTGGACTGTAGTGTGCTTTCAATAACTCATGAGAAGGCCAGTAACAGTAGCGTGGTGGCTGCCATGTTTTCAGTTATCCTGCTACCCAAGAAAAATTGTCAATTTTAGAAATTCTTAGTTTTTGTACAAGGTAGAAAGGTATTTCAATACGTTGTATGATGACTACAATGGTAGGTTTGAGGAGGGGAATGGACCATGGTGCATGGAACAACTAATTCAGTTCACCTTTTCATGTTGTCTCTTAAGCTGGCCCGTTGTCTTGAGATCTAGTGAGGGAAGAGCTTTTCGCTCAAGTGCTGGCTATATGACTTCTATTGCACTTCTCAGGGAAGTCTCCACTACGAAGTACTGCACACTGCTCTACCCACTCTCCCACAAGATAGTTGGCATAATGAACCCCCACATAGCAAATCTGCCCTTAATTAAAGTCTATTTTATACAGTATGTTCAGGTAGGGTTACCATGATGGCAGTAGAATTGCCATTTTCCCTCATATGTCGCAAGCAGCATAATTCACTAATTAACTGTGTGCATACTGGTTCAAAAAGAGCTGCTTTGTTATTTTGAATGCGTTTTACTTTTGTCCTCTAATATCTGTGTACTAACTGGTGCTATTAAGCGCCTCTCTTTTGATTACTTTGCTGGGTAATATTTCATGTTGACCCCCACGAGGGCACTGCAACACAATGAAATATGCACTCAGGACACTTGCAAGAGGACACGCACACTCCTCTAGTGCTCTGTACTCAGGACCAGAGACAAGCATGTTCCAATCTGACAACCATGAGTGTGCACTTGTCCAGCACCCGGGAATGCAGACACGAACTAGCGCCAAGGCCAGACTGGCCGTACCTGGCATCGGGTGTTTCCCCGGGAGGCTGGAAGGGTGGGAGACCACTTTTGTTACTGAGGGTGGGGGGCGCTTTTGTAGCAGTGCAGCAGTTTTGAAAGCACTGCAGAGTTCCTTGTATATCCAACAGTTTTAAGGCAACAGTAACAGTGCACAGATAACTCTGGTGATTAATGTACCGGCTGGAGATAGATCAGAGTTTTGCCTAGTGGCAGTTTTGACTCATCTAAGGTAGCGCAGAGGGTTAATATTCCTGCTACAAAGAATGTGTACGATGCAGATAACAACAGTATTTTATGTGCACAGCTCTGTGGGATACTGCTTTTGTCAACCAATCAATCAATCAATCAATCAATCAGAGGTTCTTGTAGAGCGCAGCTTGTCACCCTGGGGGTCTAAAGGCACTGGGTGGAGGTGCGGGGAGGTGGTGGTCGAAGAGCCAAGTCTTGAGCTGTTTCCTGAAGTCCTTCAGGGATAGGCGATGCGGAGGTGAAGGGGGAGGTCGTTCCAGGATTTTGCGGTGAGGTAGGAAAAGGAACGACCTCCGCAGCGGCTGTGACGGATGCAGGGGATGTGGGCCAAGGCGAGGGTGGAGGAGCGGAGCTCTCTGGTCAGTTGGTGGAAAGTTAGGCGGCTGTTGATATAGGCGGGTCCTGTTCTGTGGAGGACTTTGTAGGCATGTGGGAGGAGCTTGAAGAGACATCTCTTCTAGACTGGGAGCCAATGTGGGGCTCTGAGGTGCGGGGTGATGCTGTATCTTTTGGGGAGGTCGAGGATGAGTCTAGCTGCTGAGTTCTGGGTGGTTTGGAGGCAGTTCAGGAGCTGTTTGGTGGTTCCTGGGTACAGTGCATTGCAGTCAAGTCAGCTAGAGATGAGGGCTTGGGTGACTATCTTGCTAGTTGAGATGCGGATCCATTGGAAGACCTTGTGGAGCAAGCGGAGGGTGTGGAAGCAGGCAGAGATGACAGCGTTGATCTGTTGCTTCATGGTGAGATGGGAGTCTAGGGTGATTCCGAGGTTGTGTGTGTGCTCAGTAGGGGTGGGTGCGAGCCGAGTACGGAGGGCCATCAGGTGTTGTCTCAGGGGGAGTGCTTGTTTCCGATGATGATGATGACCTCTGTTTTGTCCTAGTTGAGTTTCAGGCAGTTGGTCTTCATCCAGGTGCCGTCGTCGGTCATGGTGGTTTGGAAGTTATTTTTTGTGGTGTCTGCATCTTCTGTGAGGGATACGACGAACTGGGTGTCGGCATAGGAGATGAAGTTAAGTCCGTGGGTGCGGGTATGTCTGCCAGAAGTGTCATTTAGGTGTTGAAGAGGGTGGAGCTGAGGGAGAAGCCTTGGGGGACACCGCATATGATGTCCTTGGGTGTGGAGGAGAAAGGTGGAAGGCGGATCCTCTGAGTTCGGCCGGAGAGGAAGGAGGAGATCCAGTCGAGAGCCTTGCCCTGTAAGTGGTGGAGTCTGTTGATGAGGATGTGGTGGGAGACAATGTCGAAGATGCCAAAAGGTCGAGGAGGATGAGGGTGGCTGATCCGCCTCAGTCGAGGAGGTGTCTGATGTCGTCCATTGCTGAGATTAGGGTGGTCTCGGTGCTCTGGTTGGGCGAGAAGCCTGATCGGGAGGGGTCAAGCAGGTGGTTTTCTTTGAGCTAGTCTGTTAGCTGGTGGTTGATGGCTTTCTTCAGGTCTCTGGCGGGGAAAGGAAGGAGAGAGATGGGTCAATAGTTTTTGAGGAACGTTGGAGTTGGCTGAGGGTTTCTTCAGTAGAGGTTTACTCTCAACGTGCTTCCAAGCATCTGGAATGGTGGCTGTGGTGATGGAGGTGTTGAGGAGTACTGTGAGGGGGCCTCGATCACTTCTCTTCCTAGGTTGTAGATGTGGTGGGGGCAAGGGCTCGAGGGAGATCCGGAGTGAATGGAGTTCATGATGGAGGCGGTGTGTTTGGCTGAGAGCTGCTTCCAGTCAGTGATTCTGTGGGGGTGGGAGGCGTTTGTATGGTGTGGAGGTGGTTGAGGGCTGTTGGTTGGGGGTAGAAGTTGCTGCAGAAGTCGGAGATTTGCAGTGAAAGTAGTGTGCTAGAGTGTCGCAGAGGGCTTGGGAGGGGCGGATTGTGTTCTCAGTAGCAAAAGAGCAGGAGAATTCTCGGACGATGATGAAAAGTTCCTTGGTGTGGTTGGCGCTTGCTTTGATGCGGGTGTTGAGGGCTTCTTTCTTGGTTTCTCTGAGCCGGAGGTGGTAGCTGTTGAGGGTGCCTCTGAAGGAGTCAAGGTTGGTGGAGGTCTTGTTAGAGCATCAGTGTCTCTCCAGTTTCTTACAGTGGCGTTTGAGGGTCAGAAGTTCTAGGGTGTACCAGCTTGCTTGAGTGCCGGGTCTTCTGCTGGTGTTGGTTTTCCAGGGGGACGATGGTGTCAGCAACTGAGGAGATCCAGTTAGAGAAGTTTTGTAAGTCAAGTTAAAGGAAATCCATCAGGGCTGGTCTCGCTTCCTTGAGGGAGGCTGTCCAGAGGGGTTCAGTGACTTTTCTCCAGTTGCATTGAGGGACAGGGGGGGTGGGGTCTCATCAAGAGTCCAGCGGGCCGTCAATGGAGAAGTGAATGATGCTGTGGTCTGTCCAGGTACGTTCTGTGGTTTTAGGAGAAGTTGGAGTGGTTGCAGGTGGAGAATATGGGGTCCAGTGTGTGTCTTGGGCTGTGCGAGGGGATGGTGACCAGTTGAGAGAGGCAGTTGATTCTCATGTTTTCGAGAAGCGTGGAGGAGTTGATGTTGTTGGGGTCCTCAAGGTGGAAGTTCAGGTCTCCCAGGAAGATATAGTGGGTAGAGTCTATAACTAGGGGGGAGATAAAGTCCGGTATGGCACTGCAGAAGCCGGAGCGGGGGCCTGGCAGTCTCTAGGCAAGGGTACCTCTGATGGTTGTTTTGGCATTAGGTTTGTGACAGAGATCCTTTTGTTACTGTGCAGTTCATAAGTTACAATCATAATCTAGCACTGTGAGCTATGAACTACCAGCAAAGTGCTGCATGCAAATCTTTTTATTGATGTCTTAACTACACTTTCACAATTGCTTTATTCACCTTCTTGCGTTCTCAAATATGCTTGAAAATGCACAATTTGCTTACTCTTTTATCAAAATTTTCTCTGGGGGAGAACCCCCTGATCCCCTCTTATGACAGTTGGGCTCACAAGCTACGCTTGCTCGTCACAAGACACTCATCCCAAACTTTTAGGCTCACCATTTTCAAATATACCAGCCGCCACTGCGCTTGGGGATGCCTGGTGAATTCCTAGACTTAAGGTGGTATACTTTACTGGGTTTTTGCTCTTTACATATTATGATTAAAGCTCCAAGAAAGTAGAGCTCTCAAGTTTCCCGATTGTTTTGTGTGAGTAGCTCACCCAGTCCAAGTTTGCCCATTTGTGTTCTGGTACTTTTAGTACTGAATTGATAATGGGACAATAAAGATTACAAGGGCCAGAATACAATGACAAGACCTGGATTTCTGGACTGGGTGAGCTACTCATACATAGAATTATTTTGAGAGTGAAAGGATGATCAATTATAACTGGAACTTTGCCAGATTTTGCAGACAAATAACTATGTAAATTATTCCCATTTAAATTCATTTTATGTACATTTATTTATCTTAGTTATCCAGAAAAGTTGACGTGGATCCAGCCAGTGTGGACCAATACTGGGAACCTCTGGCGTATGAAAACAAATTGAATCCAGTTGGATTATTTGAATAAAGACAAATAGACATTTCAAAGAATTAGACCATGACCACTCACCATATACCCAGCTTTTGAAATGGGAGGTAGGAATTAGGAAACCAAAGGTAAGGCAGTATAAATTTCTTTTAGGCTTAGGCCATCCTGAATTTTTTATAAGTGGGTATTGTACAAGTAACTTGAACAAAGTACCTGTTCCAAAGGATATTGCCTTATGCTATCACCTTGTACCTATCAGGTGAAATGGGAAAATGGGAGAATAAGGAGGAGTAAACCAAGAGACGGGCAATGGAACTATTTGCCGTATAGTGTGAAGCAACCTTAATAGTGTCTCTTTAGTGCCTTGCAGATATGTAGTAGAATTCAAATAGCTTAAACAAACACACTTCAAAGGATGCAGCCTTGAGCTGTCACTGGGCACCAGCCAGCTAAAATCGGCGGGTGAGCAGTGGAGAAAAAAGGGTAGGACAAAAGGAAATCTTGCAGGGTAGCATGAAGCTACCCTAAATAGTTCGCCATCTAATTCCTTACAGATAAGTAAATAAAATTCAGTTGGCTTGAGCAAAGATCAGTAGTTATTTCAGAGATAACCCTTTGAGCTGTCAATGTGCATGCAGAACTTTTCTGTTTATGGAAAGTTTCAATTGATGATGATGTGAGTCTGGTTCAGCCTTTAGTTCAGTCTATAGGTAGCTTTACCTGTCTGCCTGACAGACCTATTGGGGCCAGAACTTATAGTGAGCTATGGGCTGCCCATTGTTCATGATTCAATGAATTCTCTTTTTATTTCTCTGTTTGTCCTACCCAGAGGAGTATTTAGTATCACCATGCTTTTACTGGTTGAGTTGCATCTTTACATTGCTAACTTCAGGGAGCAAGTTTTCCTCTTCTATGCCATTCAGCTTTTACCATTGGATGGAAGTGCCTAGTTGGACATTTTACAATTGTTTTTGTCTTCCTTCCCCCTCGTGTGTCAACATCTCGCTGTTCACAATAATTCCTCCTCTCTTCCCTGTATACTTGGTTGTCATACCTCCCTATCTCCTCCTTTCTTTTCGAGTTTTATATAGCGTGAACTCGACCCGAAGGTATCAGATTGCTTTACATGAGCAGCAGTTGCGTTACAGACAGACACATTCATTTTGTTAGGAATGGAGATTAAGTGATTTGCCCAGAATCACAGGATGTTGACCGTCCCTGCCGACACTCGAACTAGGTTCCCCAGCTTTAAGGTTGACCACTCTAGCCTTTAGACCACATCCTCTCCCCTTCTTTTCCATTGTTGTGTCCTGTTGCTCCCACTCTGCCCTCTTCTCCTCACTCATCTGTGTTCCCATCATTTGCTCCCACTCAGTCATCCCTGGTATCTCAAGACCTCCTCAGACCCCTTCCTCCTGGCATTGTCATCGCCACCCTGCCTCCGCTCGCCTCGTCATTGCCATCTCCGTCCATCTCCTCACTCATCCTTGCACCATTGTCTCCAGTGGGGCAAGCCTCTTTAGCCCCACTGTGCCTCACACTATAATTCCTGCTTCCACCAGCTCCCATTTGCCCCTTCACACTGATAGCTGCTGCCTTAGCATCTCCACCCCACTGACATCATCATCTCCTCATCCGACTCTCACCTTCATCATCAGTTCCAACCCGCCTCCTTTCTCATCTCTCTTCCATTATTCCTGCCAGCCTCCTTCTCCCTTTGCAGCCACCATATCTACACCATTGCCTCGCTCATCTTTCCTCCTGTCACTTCTGCTAACCTCTTCCACCTCATAAAGCTTCATGAGCCTCTCCACCTTCACCCTTCCCTCCTTTCTGTCACCTTGGCGGCTGCTGCCTTGTGCATTGTAGCATCTCCTCCTCTGCACTCCCACCAGTCTTGTCAGCTCCTCAATCCTATTCCCACCTTCAGTATCATCTTTGCTCTCCCTCCTTTGCTCATCATCCCTTCCTTCCCCTTTCAGTTACGGCCCACATCCACTTGCTTCGTCTTATGAAATCTTCTTTAAAACAAGCATTTGCAATGCAATAGGTCTCGCATTCACGCAAGTTTGAGCTATTGGCATTGAAAATGACAATGCCTTTTATTTATGTTTTGGGTTTTAAAACATAAATAAAAGGCATTGTCATTTACAATATTGCATTGCAATAAAGGGCCTTCTCGACCACTTGTTAGATTGTAAATATCAGAGGAAGAGACCGGCCTGCGACGTCTTCAAAGTAGTGATAAAAAGTGCAGTGAAGAAGATGTGTAAGTGTTGTAAATTACACAGACACAAAGTGTGAAGTGAGAGTTACATATGATCTGAGCTATAAACACTAACAAAGCTCTCCAACACCTTTCGCTCTGTGATTACACTGTCACGGCTCAGGAGGAAGAGCATGAGGGGGGGCTATTTCCTACCCTCTCTGTGATTTGAGTGTGCAGTGTGGCATCACGTAATGTCATTGCTATCTTTGGCCTAATAAAAAACACTCCAGCTGTAGTAGGGCCCTGGCTTCACCTCCTGGTGCAGGGCGGGCTGTGCTTTATGGCAGGCATGGAGGGAGGGATGATCTCGGCTGCAGCTCTGGCCTCGTACAGTGCCCCTGCTATTACTAGTGAGCGAGAGGCACTGAGGTGGTGGTATGGGTATTGGTGGTGGTGGTATTGGTGGTATTGGTGGTGGTGGAGGTATTGGTGGTGGTGGTATTGGTGGTGGTATTGGTAGTATTGGTGGTGGTGGTATTGGTGGTGGTGGTATTGGTGGTGGCATTGGTGGTGGTGGTGGCATTGGTGGTATTGGTGGTGGTATTGATGGTATTGGTATTGTGGTGGTGGTGGTGGTACTGGTATTGGCGGTGGTGGTTCTGGTATTGGCGGTGGTGGTATTGGTGGTGGTGGTGGTATTGGTATTAGTGGTATTGGTGGTGGTATTGGTATTGGTGGTGGTGGTACTGGTGATATTGGTGGTATTGGTGGTGGTGGTGGTATTGGTGGTGGTATTAGTGGTGGTGGTATTGGTTTTGGTGGTATTGGTGGTGGTGGTGGTATTGGTAGAGGTGGTGGTGGTATTGGTGTTGGTGGTATTGGTTGTAGTAGTATTGGTGGTGGTGGTGTTGTTAATAAAACAGGCTTTTGAAAACAACCCGTCAGGTGGGTTTAGTACAGATGACATGTAACCCAGATGTGCTGTTGTCAGCTTCAGCCCATTAGCACACGATTATGAGCTAAATGGAATTCACATGACTTAATTTGATAATCATTTCTAAATCCATTTTACTTGGGGGGGTTGAAACAGACACGAGATAATGCAGGGTTAAAGTGATTGAAAGGGGGGGCCCGTGTTACGGGGCGGCCGTGCTGCTTAAAAAACACACAAGCGGTTTCAGCTGAAGCAGCGCATGTCCGGCCTGCAGTAAGAGAAACTCAATAAAGTAAATAGTGCTTACAGACTAAATAACAGGTCCCGTGTAACAACTGAAGTGAAAGGGCCAGTAGCCATGGGAGGTTACAAATGAAGACAAGGCCGTACTAAGGAGGGTCTAACAAGCCTATTAACGAATCCGAAGGCAGCATTTACGAAAGACAATGACACAAGCTAATAAAAAATATGGGAGGCGAGTGGGCGCGGCTTCTCTCCTATACTCTACTACAGCAGTCTCGCAGACCGAGCAGCGCATGCGCGCTGCAGCTGGGCTCGACCTAAAAATGGTTTTATTTCCAAAATATATTTAAAGCAGTAACCCGAGTGATAAATTGTGCATCTTTGGAGGGCTTACTGCAGCTTCATCTGTTAGGTATTATCCATGTAGAGATATTACACATTTATAAAGCCTTTAGCTGGCAAAAGCAATTTGATTTGCTGCAACAAACTGTGTTAAATCCCCATGTGCAGCAAAAGCAGAGTTAGTGCAATGCTGTATTGGTACACAAAATTAGATGTAGAGACGTTTTGAACAAGCATTTGCAATGCAATAGGTCTCGCATTTACTTGAGTTTGAGCTATTGGCATTGTAAATGACAATGCCTTTTATTTATGATTTGGTTTTTAAAAATAAATAGAAAGGCATTGTCATTTACAATGCCAATAGCTTAAACTCGCGTAAAGGCGAGACGTATTGCATTGCAAATGCTTGTTCAATCCGGTATCAGGCACTCCTATCCTGTGAGCTGGGAGTAGTTTTCGATATAGAGATGGTGCTCTTGTCTCCTGTGAGTTGTGTGGAATGTTATTTCAGGGGGGAATGGAGGACTCGTGCCCTGTGAGCTGGGCTGTGCTCTTACAGGGAGGGCTGGAGGACTTGCCTCCTGGGAGCTGACATATGATCTTAGAGAGGGAGATGGTGAGGTTGTCTCTTGTGAGCTGTGTTGTGTGAGTCAAGAGAGGTATGGGGTCATGGTAACATTGTTGTAGCATTAGTACCCAGCCTTCAGCGCTGCGGGAATAGGAACACAGAACCACAGGGCATATTAGCAAGACCCACGTTAAAATTATCGCCGTTTTAGCGGCAGGAAACTGCCGCTAAAGCGGCGATAATGGGCTTGCTAATATGCGTTATGGAATTCCAATAGAAGCCCAGGTTAGATGTCCTGCACATCTAACCTGGGCTTCTATTGGAATTCTAGAACGCATATTAGCAAGCCCATTATCGCCGCTTTAGCAGCAGTTTCCTGGCGACTAAGGGTTATGTGTGAAGGGGATATGTGTGAAGCGGTGCCTTTGGAGTCAGGAGATAAGTCCACGTAACAGCCCACCCCCCTACTAAATATTACACGTCATCGGGGACTCAAAACTCCAGTTCTGGACTTTTGCATAAGTGTAAGGAACCCCATGCATTCCGAGTGGTATGGTCCGTGTCACCTTAATAGAACTCATTGGTCTAAAGTCCCACATAACAATGTTTTGTAGAAGGAAAAACTGAACTGGAAAGTTGTGATCTGGAGACCTTAGTCCATGCACCCCTTACCCTTCTCTGTGGGAGTGATGACCTCTGATTGGGCAGTTCATGACTGCAGAGACACACTGGTCTTGTGCCCAGGAGAGGTCCATTAGTGACCATTAACGCCCTATCTCTAAGGCAAAAGGCGCTTATTGCCACAGACAAGGTCATGACGAGGCCACCTCTGACACACAAGCTCTTAAAAGACTTTGAGCGCCGCATCTTACCTATAGTGCTAATGTCGAGACACGCCCACTAACTTAAGGATATGCAATGAGTGCCACTTAATGACTCACAAACCAGTTAAAGTATTCCTTGAAGTCAATATTTAATACTGATGAAATTTACTCAAGAAAATCAATAAGTTGGACTTCGTTACTCCATTAATCCGAAAACATTTTGGTTGAAGCATCCACCACAGAATCAAATTTCTAATTAACAAAGTTTAGGGCCTATACTTAGATTGGATGCACAACCCCATACTACCTCCAAATAAGGCTGTGTAGCACTTTGACCAACAGCCCATTTAATGTTCTCACCTTTCATAGACAGAGATATTGTGCCAACCAAGGCCAGAGACAATGGGGAGGCAAACCCTTTGTTGCACAAGGACATGCGCTCTGTGGTGCATTCTTTTATTTATGAGGGCACAGCTGAAGTACTTATGTTTCAGAAGACTGCTGACAACTGAAATGTGCTGGCAACCTTCTAACTATCAAAAAGACTCTGAAACACTGCACTGACTAAAAACATAGAGGAAGACTTTAGCTATGTCCTGCTTTACAAACTGCCCACATGTAATGTTACTCTACCCGTGCAAAATGCCCTACCCAACTAAACTCCGACATCTACCTGCCCCACTGCTGTCAATTACAATCCGAATCATATGTATATTTGAAATCATACTCTGTGCTGAATGCTAATGCTGGCTGAATAGCAGACCGTACTGTACTAAACCACTGAAAATAATGTCAAGCTACCAAACCGCACCCACTGCTTTTACGCTGTAGTACTGCAAGGCACGTTGATGTGGACAAAAGGCGGTCTTCTTCACAAAATATGAAACACCAAATAAGAAATAAATAATATTTAATGATTGTCTATAAGCGTGGAATCACGATGGGCCTCGTTTTTTTAATTATACACAAACGCACACAAATACGTCTTCTAATACTGTTTAGCTTTTACGCCTTTTGATTTTTATGCTCTCACCTTTACCCCCAAAGCTTATTCTAGATGACAAATGCGAAATGAAGAACCAGCCTTTAAAAGCACATACCTCTATGAAAGGCGCAGATTCACTTAAAATCCACTATGTCAAATTAACTCTTTCATGAACGGCTCAACGATATGTGAAAACTCAAACAACTGTGTGAAATAAACTTTTAACTGCACAAAGCCATTTGCAATGCAGAAACGTGTAAAAAAACACATGCCGGCATGCAATTCCAAATCTATGCATAATGCACAACCTCAGGGGCGTCATTAGTCCCCCACTGTAGCAGCTTGAGCAGGTGTGAGGGCCACTGGGCAGTGAGTGTAACACAAACCTTTAACAACTTTTTTATGGCTCCTTTGACTTAGATTGGAGACACTGCTCTTCAAGCAAGTTAAAAGTACCCCTGCAGGAGAATACAAACAAGGGAGAATGAGAGGAGAGAAGTGGTGGACGGATAGAGAAAGGAAGGATGGATAAATGGAGAGACGGCCAAATTAATTGAGAACTGAGGTATGAAAGTCCCCATTTTGCTACATTGTTTCCCGAATTCCGCCGGAGGAAGCAACCAAATGAGTGCCTGGCTCGCTGACCTCATTCAAATTGGGGGGTTTGTATTTTAAGCTGAAGATTTGAACACATTTATGAGAAATAGCTTACTATTTGATGAAACGTATGTTTAAGCTGTAGGAGAGCAAATAGCAAATGTCCCGTATTTTTAAAACATATGCTGCTTTTGACTATTTTATAATGACCAGCGGCATGAATGAGGTGCTTGTGGAAAAAGCAATTACCTGGGAGGAGCCAGCCGCCCCGTGAAGGCTCCTCACTGTTGCAAACACGGGAGGTGCCCCTGGTGACGGGGGCACTGTGCTACCGTTTACTGCCGTGTGACAGCGCCTGCAGGCAGAGGAGAGGGGACGTGAGGTGGCAAGGCTGCTGATAGTTTCCATCAGGGCACACTAGGACAGGTGAAGGAAGGAAGCAGCAGTGCCTGCCCGCACAGCCACGCACTCCACCCCCGCCAAACTCTGGAGCCCCCAAGCGAGGCGACGTCAGAAGAATTTGTAGGGCGACCCGACCCCGGTGAGGTAAAAGGCGGTGGGCATGTATGTTATCGGAGGCGAAGGGTGCACATGGATGATCATAATCCCCACTTTTTTAGGTCTCGCCTACGCAGCGCATGCGCTGCATAGGAAAAAGACCTTTAGCTATTGATTCAGTTTTGCAGTCAGAAACGTGCACGCATTGCATTGCTTTGAATGGCAATGCGTGCACGTTTGGCGATTCCCTTGCGGGAGCGAGCTTTCAAACCATCTGTATGTAATTAACAGATGGTTCCTGCTCGCTCCCGCAAGGGAAACAGGCGCAGGCCCCCTCCTCCTCTCTCCCCTCCCCCTGCTGCCTCTCCTCAAACTTGTTTACTTTGAGCGCGAGGCGCGCGCGCTTATTTCAGTATGGCAGTAACTCGCATACAGATGTCAGGCGCAATTCTTGAGGGCCAGAAGGCCGACCCGCCTTGTGACTCAGCAAAAGCTTCAAAGAGGAAAGAGTGCGCGATAAGATAGCAATGTTACGTTTGAAGAAGCAGCGCCAGGGGGGGGGGGCGACAACGATGGCCATCGCACACTGCGTTTGCCCAGTCTCTTAGAAAAGCAGATGGTCACAGGGCCGAGATCCCAAAATGAAGTTTGCTCCACCTTACAAAGGCATTACTGACAGAAGTAGCCGGTGTGCTGGGGTCATATACTGGAAACAATGACCCTTCGGCCACATCCTGCACCTTGCTTTCTTTCTGACAAGTGCGAGTGTGCTGTTTATTAAACAGGCTGAGGTTTTCCAGTTGTAACACCGCAAGTGAACATAGTTTACGTTTACAAAATACTGAATGTGTACTGCTGGCATAATCTGCCCTGCGGCAGAGGTGACCACTGACTTTCTTAAAGTAACTCACTCCATCCGGATAGCATCATGCCCCTTCACTTTGGCCTGTTTGGACTGACAACAGAAGCACAAGGGCAGGGTTTAACTCCGTGCAAACGTTTCCATTCTTACGCACCGGCTACAGAGGCTTATAAACACTGAGCAGAGAACCACCAAGCTGAACAAAGCTAGAGCACAGGCATTGTTTTTAAAGAGACCCGTACCTTGCATTCAAATGAAGCAACTGTCAGTGATGGAAAACGATATTTCAAAACACAGATTCCTCACAATTTGAAATAGTAACAAAGGCACACACCCTCCCCGCAAGGAGGTGGGTCTGCAAATTGGATTTATACCTGATGTCCTGCAGAAGCAAGCAGACAAAATGACCCTCCACGGCATACTTAAGAATCGACGCAGTATTGCCTAGGGAAAGTATAGACAGATGCCCACATGGCTGCCTAGAATACGGCAAAGACAGGAACACCTCGCGCTAGAGCAGCTCTTGCAGCTTTCACTCTGCTGGAATGGGCCCTGAGGCCTACCAGGGTCATTGTGTAATGCATTTTGGAGCATAGAACAATCGTTCGTAATAAGGTCCGTTTCTAGGTCACTTTCTGATTTTTCCACGGGTGAACTCAAACAGTTGATCATCAACACTACTTCTTAGTTCCACGTGGAAAGGTGGCATATGAAGACTGAAATGACAAGGGCTGCAGTTTGATGAAACAGGCAGAAGTGAAGGCAATCAGAAACAAAGTTTCCAAGGGCAAGAGCCTGGGACTAAAGCTGTGAAGAGGATTGAAGAGAGCCTGCATCTAGAAAGTGAAGACAAAATTGAGGTAACACAGTTGCAAAATGAATGAAGCAGAAGGGAATTTATGTGAAAGCCCTATTAAGAAACGCATCACAACGGATGACTTTAATAGCAAGGCATGATGAGGCAACCGAAGAAAGGATGAAAGGGCTGGTAACTAATCTTTAACTGTGTCCACATCAAAGCCTTACTGGGCCAAACACAATACGAACAAAAGAACATCAGTTTCACTTATATGTGGTCGACTTCTTTCTCTTTAACCCAGGTGAGAAATATCACCCAATGACTTGAATAAACAGAATTAGCGGCGGGCCAGCCAAAATTACACCCACCACTTCTGATGGAAGAGCAAAAGATACAACTTGGTTCTGCTGCAATTTCCAGATATTAGGGTGTAGGTCGTGCATGCTTTGATGTTAAAACTCTGCTCTGCTTCTGGAACAGCAGCCCGTCCCAAAAAACTGCTGAAGTAGTGAGCATATGCTCAAAATCAGGAGTTTGGAGTACCATACCCTTGGCACACACCCCAGGGCTGTGCTCAGTCTCATCTTGACTTTCTTCAGCACTCATGGGATCACAGGTGAGAAGGCATACAGGAGGCCAATGTTTCACTGAAAGCAGAAAGTTTCCTAGAGACCTTCAAAATGTAAATTCCAGAATACAAAACACTGGACAAACATTGTTTTCAGAGGTTGAAAAAAGGTCTACCAAGGGCCAGCTTCACTGAGAAAAGAACCCCCATACCCCAACTGGGTGCAGTTGCCACCTGTGATCAGCAAGATGACACCTGCTGATGAGAGATCCCACTAAATGGAAGACCAAACTTCTGTAGAAATTCAGGTCAAACAATCGAAGGTGAAACCTCAGATTGTGAATAGTGCCACACCTGACAATTTCCTCTTTCCAAAATATATTGAAAAGAAAAAAAGATCCTAGCAGGTGGAAGCTCCTTCTCAGTACAAACCTGCAAGCTTTAGAATATACACCGAACAAGGGAGTATAAGTATGAACAACTATTGCAAGATCAAATCAAAAATAAAAATGTGGCCTTTCCCAACATCAGCACCAGGCTGACATAAGCCACAATCCTGCCAGGCAAATATACGTAGCTAGCGAGCCTATGCGCATATTTCTTACATCTACAATCACACGCATATGAATTACGTGCACGCTGCTGTGCCAGGGCTGGAGCATACTCACCAGCCTATGCAAAATACCAAAATCCAACACTAATAAATGCACTCCAACCCATACCCTTATCCAATCTATCAACTACAATAGTATTATTTATTCACCTGACTGTACGGAAAATACAAAGTGACCACAATAAGAGGCAGGAAGTTCTACAAAAATGCTCACATGCAATAAAATGTACATAAATAAAAACAACTGCAGAAGTCCATATTCTGGAAGCAATCTTCATAGAGTAACAAGATGTGAATACTCAGTAGCGCACAAAGGCCTGGCACAGGGCAATGGTCAGAGTTTCCTTCCATCGTCTGCCCCTTTGGAGACTGCAAAGTGCATCAATGCACTGCTATAAACAGTAGCAACGATACACATAGGGAGGAGCCTAGTGTGGCATTTGTAATGTCTTATTCACCTTCATTTTGCTTTGCTTATGTACTGTTTACATTTATTATGCTATGTCATTTGCATTACTCTGTGGAACCCCAATGACAAAGTGCTGGTTTAGTTCTAGAACATGAGGCGTTGGTCAGTTGCCTGCTGTTCTTGGAACTGATCTGTGGTTGAATCGTTCGTGGGTCCTTTTAATTAAAGGATCTATCGTTTTACTTCATCGTGGCTCCAGTATCCTTTTTATACACCAGAAGCGGGCCGCATGATATCTGTTGGTGATCACTACACCGAGTGTGCCATGAATGGAACTAAACAGCATTTATTATTTTCACGGCCACGTGCATGTAAACTTTGCTGTCGGGTCCCGAGAGATAACTGCTTATGAATATAGACTTTGTCCAGCAGTCTGAAGCCTTGGGAAAACATAAATCCCTTTTACTCATCCACGTGCAATCATGAAGACATTCAGAGTGATGCTGGTATTGCCTGCCCAGCTGCAGAAGTGTGAGGATGGGTGTGACTAAGCATGCTACCGTGTGAAAGGGCACCAAATGGATACAAAGACTGAAGTCAACAAGCATTGGCATAGCCAATAGGTCTCACCTTTGGGGCCTTATAAGTATTTAGTTATGCAGCACAATATCCTTGGTGCAACAACATCAACTGTTGCATGGCGAAACACTTATAAGGTCCCAAAGGCGAGACCTATTGGCTATGCCAATGCTTGTTTTTATTATCTGATTGAGTGTTGTTATATAGCGCTTGCACCGCCCACAAGCATCACAGCGCTATACAAATACGACGCAACATAGCAGGGTAATTATACACGTGAGCAGCGATCACAAGCACGGCACCAACCCGACCTCCCCCACCCCAACACACACACACGCCCCTCGCACATTATTACACTATGCAGTTCGCGCGGGGGCAAGCAGTTGTTTTTATGGGGGGGGGGGTGATCCTCTACCACTGGTTGTTTTGGGGGCTGGGGAGACGGTTCGTTTATACTCCACTCCAAGCCCCAAGTCAAAGCGTGCCTCTGTTACTACCGCTAAATTAGGGAGGAGAGTCCACATCTGCGCATTCCACTGAATAAACCGTACAGCGAAACAAGCAAAGAATACAACCTCCGCTTTACTGTCCAACCCCCAATCCTGGGGGGTGGTGAAGGGGGGGCAGGCATGGGTAACTATGAGGAAAGAATTACACGGATTTCAGCAAAAAGGCACATTACACAGCCCAACTCCCCACTGTCTCGAGCGCAGATCTGCAGCTGTCACCTCACTCGCAGGAGGCCGTCTGCTCTCTATCCGTCAGCACCATACCGATGTCACGCTACCGGGTTCCATAAGCAACACTCGGCAAACCGGGACTTCCACATGGCCTATTGGTGTCTATTACGCGCTTGGTGCGCGTAATAGACACCAAAAGGCCATGGGAGGAGCATTGCTCCGCCCATGGCCTATTGGTGTCTATTACGCGCTTGGTGCGCGTAATAGACACCAATAGGCCATGGGCGGAGCAATGCGCCCGCCTTTGGCCAATTGCGTGCAGTCTTTTAGACAAAGACTCACGAAACGGCTTATGGGGTAGCACATAAGGAATCGCACACGCACGAGCGCATGCGATTCCTAGGTCAGTGCTGAATCCCCTTTTTCACCTACTAAATGTCTTGCGCTGCGCGAGCACTGCTACGCAGTGCACCGCTAGGCGCGAGCCCTAAAAATGTCATGCTATAGTAAAAGGGTTCACATTTCGGAAGCAGGACAACGCTTGGAAAACACGAAACAGGAGCACATCCGTTCAAGAAACGTACATGCATTTATCTGCATTGGGTGGTAATATTTGCGGTACATCTAGCCTGCCAAACTAAACATCTTAACTCATAAGGGTCAGAGAATTACATTTTTAACTAATGTCATAGTTGGAATTGAAACTGACAAGAAGCGACCGTACTGCAATTTACCTTCCAGGCCTCCCAACACGAAATCCACATGTGGTTGTAAAAAGTGAAGTTGAAATTAAACATACCAAAAGCCCTGAAAACGCTCTGACCAACCTGGTTTCCGTTTGGAAACGTTTGTCATGAGTTTAGCTACTTTATAATTGAACATACCCCAGAAGAAGTCATTTTGTTTTCCCAGCTACGTTCTACATTTCTGGAATTTGCCAGCAATTTGGCTTCAAATTCAGGTCGCCACACCTAGCAAGCACCAGCCTAGAAAACTGATGCAACAGTTTCACCAGCTTCCAATAAACACAGCCGATTATAATGCACCTCAAATTTCTCCACACAAAAATCACACACTCAGGGGCCGATTCCGATTCGGGCCGGAAATCTCTCCGACCGAGCCGGACCCGGAGAGATTTCCGACCGAATCGGACCCGTGCAGCCCGACCGAACGAGTACGATGCGTCCGTATGCTATCGTACTCGAGTCGGTCGGACTCCCATTGAAGTCAATGGGAGCCGGTCGTACAACGCGTACGCGGGCTCCCATTGCCTCAATGGGTGCGAGGCGAACAAGGGCGCCCCCTACAGCAGGTACGCGGCGAATTGACTCGCGCCGTACACGCACAGGTAGGGGGGACCCATGGGTCCCCCCAGTGTGCGACTCGCGTGGCTACGCGTACAGGGGGGTCCGACACAGACCCCCGAAGTACGGCTCCGACTGCTCTTTCGAGCCGGACGGCGCGTGTCGGTCGGACTGCTCGCGGCGCGCATCGTACTTACCCGGCCGGGGAACGTCTCCATTGCGCGGTGCGAGTCGTGTCCGAGCGAGTCGGTCGGTGCGGTTCGACCCGGGAACGAGTCGGTCGGAGCGGTTGGGACGCCCGAACGAGTCGGTCGGCGATTTCGCATCGTACTCGTTCGTCCGGACGCACGTACGAATCGGTCGGGAAATAGGGCTCCGAATCGGATCCGGTTAAGCCGAATCCGATTCGGAGCCCTACCGGCCGAGATCGGAATCGGCCCCTCAATAGTTAAAACCACACCAGTGATAAGGCCTTTGTTGCGGTGGCCATTAAGATTACGTTACTACCGTGGCAGGATAGTTGAAAAATAAATTCTATTATAGTGCATCAAGAGGTTACAAGCAAAGGCAGGTCCGCAGGGTTTATTGTTAAAGGTTCATCTACGGATCTTTACAGGACAAGGAAAGGCTCAGTAGTCACTGGCCATTTAATGTGCCACTCATTCATGAATTTGGGGTGCCACAAGCGCTGGCAAGTTCTAGACCAAAACTGTCAGATTTATTTATTTATTTATTTGAAAAGTTTTATAAAGCGCGAACAAGACCCAACCGGGTATCAGAGCGCTGTACAAAGATGAAAACTGACGTTTACGTACAGAGACAATATAAATACATTTACAAAAAAGCAAGTGAACAAACCGGTAACAGCCAACCTAGATGAGGCCGAGCAGTTTCAGCATCGACTTACTTCAAATACAAACGAGATACGTTATAAACCTCCAGTAGAAATGATTGTCAAGCACTAGTTTCAAGCATAAAGTGAAAGTAAATTGTTAAGCATACAATAAAACACCCAAGCACACCCAATAAGGCAACATGCGAGGAACCTGAGGCATAAAATGACTGAGGGCGCTAGGTGGAGAGTAGGTAGAAGATGAACAGACAGTAAACAGCCCACCCAGATGAGGCCGAAACAGTGTCATCATCGCCTTACTTCAAAGACAGATGAGATACATATTAAACCCCAAGTAAAATGATTGTCAAGCATGAGTTACAAACATAAAGTGAAAGTAAATTGTCATATATTTCAACACAAAGTAAAGAAGCTTGTCTGAGATGTATGGTAATTGACTAGCAAATGACAAGGAGGCTATTGCTGATGCAGTTCTTCCAATAGTAGCCATTTGACCTGTTTTTTGAATGAGGCAGTCGAAGGGTTGGCTCTGATCTCCGTCGGTAAGGCATTCCAAATTCTTGGAGCCAGCCCTGAGAAGGTGCGATTGTAAGTTCTTTTTTTATTGAATTTCGCTGGTTTCAGTAGTAGGGTATTGGAGCTTCTTAAATTTCTTCTGGCTCCGGAAAGCTCAAGTTGTTTTGCCAGGTAAACGGGGCTATTGAAATGTATAGCTTTATGTGTCAGGCAGGCTATCTTGAAACGGATCCTAGCTTCAATGGGGAGCCAGTTAAGCTGGATTAAGTCAGGTGTGATATGATCATGCTTTCTTGAGCCAGTGATTAGTCTAGCAGAGGCGTTCAGAGTCGCTCTTAGCGGCGCTAACCTAGATTTAGGAAGACCAGCTAGGGTTACCAATCCATATTCTACTCGTGAGATAACTAAGGATTGGACTGCTGATTGCATGTCTTCGGGAGGTAGGAACGGTTTGATTTTCCTAAGAGTGTTGAGCTGATGGTTGGCACTCTTAATGGTTGCACTGATGTGACCTTGCATGTTTAGAAATTTGTCTAGGGTGACCCCTAGAGAACAGGCGGAGTCCACCAAATGCGGTGTGCAGTTGAGTGCTGAGATTTTTTTGATCCAGTTATGCGTGGGAGCCTCGTGGTTGCGTGGGGAAATCAGGAGAAATTCCGTTTTGAGAGAATTAAGTAAAAGGTGGTTATGTGTTAGCCATTGTTGAGTTTTTTGAAGCGCTATATTAAGAGTTTTAATGTCATCTGGAGAGGAGATCTTCAAATACAGTTGAGTGTCATCCGCGTACATGTGGTACTGAATATTTGAATCATTTAGAATGCCAGTTAGAGGTTCCATGCATAGGTTGAAGAGTGTGGGCGAAAGTGCAGAACCTTGAGGCACCCCAATAGAGACTGAAGTGCTGGCCGCCAAAGATTGGTTGACTTTGATTCTTTGTGTTCGGTTATGCAGGAAAGAGGAGAACCAATTAAGGACAGGGCCCGATAGCCCCATCCTGTATTGAAGAAGATTAATCAGGTTGTCATGTTTGATAGTGTCAAAAGCAGAGGACAAGTCCAGCAGGATTAGCAGACAGGGTGTATCTTGGTCCAGAGCTCTCAATGCATCATCAACAATGTGAGTTAGCGCTGTTTCTGTGCTATGACCTGATCTAAAGCCTGATTGATGTTGGTCTAGGAGCTGAAATTTCTCAATGTGGTCGCAGAGCTGTGTGTGAACAGATTTCTCGAGCAATTTCGCTAAAGACATGATGTTGGTGATCGGCCGGAAGTTACTGGGATCTGTTAGGTCTGCATTGGTTTTCTTGGGGATGGGTGTGACTTGCCCCATTTTAAGGCAGTCTGGAATCCTCCCCTGTAAGAGAGATTGTTGGATGATCCTGGACCAGAGAGGCAGAACTGCCAAGTTGAGGTCTTTGAGCAGTTTGGCGGGGAGTGGGTCCTTGTAATGGTTGGAAGGTTTCAGAGAAGCCAGGGAAAGTGACAGCTCTTTCAAGTCAGGAGTTCGGAAGGTATTCCAGCAGGCATTGTTTTTGGGTGTGTAGTCTGTGAGGTAAAGCGGGGCACAAACTGCCGTGTGAGCAGGCAAACCCTCGGCACCCATAGACAGCAAATTCTCAGCGGCCCGTTGTAGTTCCCGCTCAATATTTCTAGACTTTTCAGCGAAGTGCGCTGAGAAGTCCTCCTCACTGGGTCCAGCGATTTTGATTGCTGGCATTGGATTAGCCTGTTGTTTGATGATATCAAACAGTTTCCTGGGACGGTTTTTAGCGCTGTCAAGCTGATCTCTGAAATGTTCTGATTTAGCGCTGCGAATGTGTTTGTTGTAAGAACTTCTCATCTTTCTTAACTGTTCGAGGCTAGAAGTGGATAAACTTACCAGAAGATAAAAACCAGATCCTCCTTCTTGGTTTCCTTGGTCTCATCCAAACAGACCTAGCCGAAGAAGGGAAGGGTTGAAAGGTCCGCATTACAAACTATAGCTCAAAGCCATGATAAAGCACCACAGCTTGTAGCAATCTACGTATATTTGGTTACATTTTTGGAAAGGCTGCTTAACTACTCTTTACAACGCAGCACTACAACGAACTTATCTTGGGATTTGCAAACGGCAATAAACCATTACAGCAGTTTTAGAAAGAAAACAGAACATTTAGCCCTACAAAAAATAAAATAAAAAGTACTTAAGAGTTTGGGAACAAAGCCTGATAATGGCAATTAGAATAGGTGAGGTGTAGAGCTGAGTACGCAATTTGTGGGGAAAAAAGTCGAATGTGGACATTGTATAAAAGGAGATTCACTCTTTGCCACATATGTTGCCAATAGGTGAACAAGTACCATGTGGACGCAACATGAAGCACCAACTTGTAGAGGTTAATTAACGTTCCACGGGGACTCTGTTGCAAAACCTAGAATAGAGATTTTAAGCTGCTCATTATAAAATAGCATTACTTCGACAGCTGGCCCATCATTATTCCTGGCATCAGAGGCATATCAACTTAGTAAAAAAAATTAGACCCCTGTCTCGATTGTAAAAGGAGACCAAATAAACCATTTGAGTACTACTATGATGTGATCTGCCAACATGACTTGTCACGACCAAGCGCTAACTATTTGAAAATAAAAGTGGCCTTCTAAACCTGTAATGCACCCACCTTACCAAGTAACCTAAATAGGAGTAAAATTATATTTTGATCTCTGAGAAGTGTGGTTCACCACTATATCTGCTCCCTTTCTAAGATTTGTAATTTGAATTTTGCATTGGACCCTAGAGCCAAGAAAAGCCACTGGCCCTGCTCTGGGTCCCTAAATTCTGGCTTGCCCACCTCGACTAACTGTCATTACGTGTTTTTGTTTTAACTCCCATGCAGCCACCATTAACAGTCTCATTAGCTCCAAGATCGATTTTACAAAACGAGGCTGAACACACTGGAAAAAGTCATTGGAAAAACCTGAAATAAACAGATCATGACTGACTGGTCTCACAATAATGTCACTCTGACGCCTTACTCATGGCATATTATGCCACAAGGACATCACGAATGAGCCACAGAAAGGCATCCTAAAACATCAGACATTCTTGAAAACACAATAGAGCAGCCAAGCATCGCAAATGGATGCACTGAGCAATAAGTAGGGGGAAGGTGTGAAGTTGCAAAGTCCACAGACTTGAGCCCTCACTGTTTGTTTGGAAAATTTCATGAAGTTCGAAGCTTGTCAAGTTATAAAACAAGCATTTGCAATGCAATAGGTCTCGCATTACGTCGTTGCAAATAATAATGCAACACCAATAGCTCTAACTTTCAGTAATGCGAGATCTATTGCATTGCAAATGCTTGTTTCGAGTGCCTGTTGTCCACCTCCTGTCAACGGCCGCCATGGACTGGTTGATGCAGGGGGGAGGAGTAGGGGATGAAACAAACATGAGGGCGGGGTACTGAAATGAAGCAGCGACAGGGCATGTGGGGGAGCGAGAGAAATTCGGGGGTTTTAAAAGCAGCAAGAAGAATGCTTCTAATGAGCTAGCTGGCAACATTTGCAGATCGACATGGACAGCAGGGTGGGGTGGGGTTGGGAGCACGGGAAACGAAACACACAAAGTGCTTGATGTAAATGATAATATAAAACAAGCAAAAGTAAAGCATCAGGAGAGAGACTGTGGCATAACCTCCACAGCTGCCGACTTCGGACCTGGGGAACCGGGTTCGAGTTTCTACGTGGGTAAAACTGTGCCAATAAAAAATAGAATGTAAATACATGAAGCTTGTTGTCATCACTAAAACGATGGAAGGAATGGCGATAAACACATATTGCCAACCACACGTTAGATTGTATCTGCTCTAACCTGAAAACCCTTAACGTTAAACCTCCAGTGGATTTAACCTGGACTGACCATAAGCAGATCCCTTTTGAAGTCCAAACCGAGAGTATACAAAACATAAAGGGGCACGCCAGAGTTCCTCAATTAGACAAACCTAGGTGGAAGGAGATGACAACCCATCCTGACCTTCCCCCAGTGGCGCAAGCCTGTACACCTAGCCTGTCAGGAGATCCAACTGTAGACAACCTGCTTTTTACACAGTGGATCCTTACCCTTAGAGACCACTTTGCTCCTTCTGTCCCACAAAACAGCCGCCCCAAAGAGAAGCCCTCCGCCCCATGGTACTCGCAAACTTTGAAAAATCTACAAACCCAGTGTAGAACACTTGAACGCAGATAGCGGCGGAATTATGAGCCCACCGAACTTATCAACTTTAAAAATGCTCTTAAAATATATCATATCCAAATCAAACTAGCAAAAAAAGCATACTACACAGAAGTAATTAATGCTACCAATTCTAACCAGAAAGTCATTTTCAAGATTGTCAATACCTTCACTAATCCTAAAGCAGTACACCGAGAGATTCCCCACTCGCAATCCCTCTGTAATAGTATAGCAGACTACTTTGAACAAAAAGTCTTAACATTACAAAAAGATTTCACAGCTCCCCTTTCTTCTCCCATCAACAATGACATGATTCCTGACAAAGAAAGGTTTACTTTACAAAATTTTAAACCAGTTACCCATGAAGAATCACGGCAGGTGATTCTTACCGTTAAATCAGGATCCCCTTTTGATCCCTGTCCCCCCCTGATTTTACATGTCCTAATTGACATTGTAAATCCCATCATAAACCAAATAATAAATACCTCCTTGGCAACTGCTAAGGTCCCTGCAGAATGGAAGCTTGCAGCGGTAAAACCACTACAAAAGAAACAACTTGCGGATCCCGCTACTCTCTCGAACCTACGACCAATCTCTCTTCTACCTTGTCTCAGCAAGATCACTGAAAAAGTCGTCAACCGCCAACTTACTACATTCTTGGAAGATGCCAATCTGCTTCACCCCAATCAATCCGGGTTTAGATCTCAGCACTCTACTGAGTCGGCCTTACTGTATACAGCTGAATCCCTCAGAGCAGCTCTGGATTAAGGAAAAAATGCTGTACTGGTCTTATTGGACCTTGCGGCAGCGTTTGACACGGTCTCACACGTCATTCTGCTAGACCGTCTCGCTTCCTTTGGCATATCGCACACAGTTTTGGCCTGGCTAAAGAATTTCCTGCAGGACCGAAGACAAGTTATTACTCTAGGTCCATTCAAATCAGAAGATAAACCAATGCTCTCCGGCGTCCCCCAGGGGTCAAGTCTCAGCCCCACTGTTTTCAATGCCTACATGGCCCCCCTAATTAGGCTGATATCGTCATTTAACATAGAGACTATATCCTATGCGGACGATACGCAGCTAATTCTGGTTTTGGAGAATAACACCACTCAGGCAGAAGAAAATCTACGCCAATGTCTCACGGCCACCTTCAACTGGATGAAGATTAACCATCTGAAATGTAATTCTGAAAAAACAGAAATACTACCGCTAGGGAAAGGGAATTTTTTCTCCCCCAAGACCTGGTGGCCAGATGACGCCACTCCCCCCGCCCAACACTGTCAATTCTGTTCGAAACTTAGGAATTACATTTGACGCCACTCTCTCCTTTAAACAACAATCCCTGGCAGTTTCTGGGACCTGTTTTCACATCATAAAAACGCTTAAAAAATTCTTTGACCTGCTTCCCATTGCTGCCCGACAGACAGTTGCTGTGGCCCTAATCACGTCAAGACTTGACTACTGCAACAGTCTGTATGCAGGCACAAATAAGTCAGTTTTCCACAGGCTTCAGATGGTCCAACATGCAGCTGCACGTCCTAGTGTTGAAATGGCCTAGGAAGTCATCTGCATCAGCAGCCCTAGAAATGCTCCACTGGCTGCCAATTCATAAACGAGTCCTTTTCAAGGTCCTGCTAATTACTTTCAGGACAGTTCATGCCACAGGTCCCCTCTATCTCCAAACCAAATTCAGGCATTATGTACCCATTCGGAACCTTAGGTCGTCCAACGCCAATTTGCTAAAGGTTCCAGCGTTTAGACTCCTTTCAAAAGGAGGGAAATCACTTGCAGTAATACGGTCTAAGGCCTGGAACATACTTCCATACAAGCTACATCAAATTCAATCCGAGACTCTCTTTAGGAAAGCTCTGAAAACTTGGATCTTCATAACATCTGACGCCGTATGTAGAACTTTAATCTAATACCTACTCTTCGCGTAACCTATTCTTCTGGTATTGGTTCGTCAGCCAGGTTCTTTATGTGCCGCTTAGCGCCATGATGCTCCTAGGAGTGGCAGTTGCGCTTTATAAGTGCCCAATTACATTACATTTTTACATTTCAACTAAAAAAAATATATATCCAGCAGGAGCAGCTAGAAGCTGAGCCGTCGGGATGACCAGGAGGAACCGTGAATGCGAGGGGAAGTGGCGACAATGGAAGCACCAAAAACAAAACAAAATTAATACTGTGAGAAGCATGTAAAAGTTTAAATAAACAAAAAAATAACATCCCACAAAGTGCAGAACGTGCATCCGTGGTGAAGCGGAAGAACTGGTTAATGATTCGGCTGGGAACCTTTCAGCCTACTCAAGTAAAGATAACACGCACACGCAGAGGCAGTCCAACAAAAAGAAAAGAGTGCTCTCCAAGTCCCATAAATTAACATGAAGAGTAACAGCACAGTAAGAGGGGCAGTCCTCATGGGAGGTTACAAAAGTAGAAAAGGAGGGACTACTAATCATATTAACCAATAAAAAGCAGGCATTTAGGAATGACAGCAAGAGGAAGCAATTAAAAAGAAGGGCGTTTTTTCAAGCCCATATCCCAGATACAGCATGTCTTGAAGAGACAGTGCAAGTCCTGCCTAGGCGAGACATAAAAACGAGAACAGTTTAAGCAACCATCTGTAGCAACTTAAGCAACCATTTGTAGCAGCAGGGAACAGTTTCTGCACAGTGAGGTGCAATACGTGGACTGTTCCCATAAAGGTTCCTGGTACCGATCACTGTCCTGGCATCAGAGCCGGCCTTTGCTAAGGGCGTGGGCGGAGAGAAATTAGGCATCCTTGCTGATGGTAGTGAATTAAACGAGATAGCAGGAAGTCCCTTTTGTGTTCACTGGTCAGTACCTGGATGAGCAGGCTCTGGATCCTGAACACAAATATCCCCGGACCTCCCCCAGCTCACCCAAATCACTGATAGCTTAGCTGCCTCACACATAATGATTTTGTTGATGCGTGCCAGAAGGTGTCAGAGGGTGAATGGAGGGCAAGGAAGGGGGCTAATTGGGTGTTAAAAATATCCTCGCTGTATGATAATGAAGGGCTAAAACCACTCTAAACTTCCAAATCAGACAGAAAAGAACAGGCAGGGACAATGACACGGTTGGAACAAGATGAGATGGGCGCTGTTGCTGGCATAACCCAAATGCACACAGCTCCATGAACCCCTCAGAAAAAAACTGGCGCCCTGGGCAAAAGTCCTGCCCTGCCTGGCATCCCTGTGCACATTACCTGCTCTAGTCCATCACAGCTCAAGCGCCCGTCCCTCTCCACACCTGGAGGTCTACTGCCCTTTTCCAGTGGCGGAATGTTTGTCTTTCACAGAGGGCCATCTTTCAGATGAAAAAAAGCCCAGCTGGTTGAGAAAAATTGCAGTGGGACAAAAGCTGAAACCTTGCCAGCTTGAAGTTCCCAAATTCATCCATTGTTGCAGGTGAACATGGTGCCCTGTACCCATACCCTGCACTACCTCCAGGGTATGACCAGTAGGAACAAGGCACAGTGCACAGGCTTGGTCCATACTTGTACCCACAGGATTTGCAGGCCATGGCTGTTAGACATGAACACTTCGTACTGGAAATAAAGTCGTCCGTTTTTAGTGCCTGGTGATAAAAACGCTTGCAGATCATGACAGTGTTCTCAGTACTCACATGACGTATTGAAAACAGCGAGAGCTGGACCACTGGCTATGAGTTTTGTTCAATTCCCATTCCTGGCATAGCCAGAGGGCCTGGGTTTTACCAATAGCTTTTGTATTTTTGTTTCCAGAACTGCCCTATGATAATTAAATGGAATATGAAACTAGTTATAGCCACACAATTCGTCCTCATCCTAAAAAATCTGCATGAACTTTTCATTTTTTGTTGTTGTTTTTTTTTAGTCCTCATATAACATCAATAAAGATATCAGAGCTTGGGTTTGGCAAATTAGGCAGGCAAGAGGGAGAGGAGTTGGCCTAACGGCTAGGGCGTTCGACCTCGGACCTGGGGAACTGGGTTCGAGTCTCGGTAATGACGCTGAACATCCTGTGATTCTGGGCAAATCACTTGATCTCCCCGTGCCTAACAAAAATGAATGTGTGTCCTCATGTAACGTAACTGGTGCTATGTAAAGCGCTCTGGCTCTGATACCCGGTTGCGGGTCAAGTTCGCGCTATATAAAACTCTGCAAAAAAAATAAAAAATTCCTCCGACTTTTCCCCTACCGTGGGGAGAATTCATAGTTGCACTCCTATTCCAGCTCCACGACCATCTTGCTAAATCTTTTTAGAGTGAAACACTCGCTCTTAAGACTTAGCTATTGATATTTTAATCATAGGACCGATTTCTTTTTTAACCACTTTAGACCTCTATCTCCAATTTATTGTTCTTCCCATTTCTCCCAAAATGTAACCTTTTTTCTATTTTCTAGGGAGCTCTTACTGTCCAAAGACCTTATTCTCCGAATTGATGATACCCACTCTAATTTAGTTGGAGCTGTGGGTAATACCCATTTAATACAGATATCCCTCCTTGCCAACTACATTAACATAAACAGCAGAGATTTTTGATTTCTGGATAGTTTACTCCCTCCCTCTTCTACTCCAAAGATAACCATTTGGAGGCTTACCTTGATATCTTGGCTTATAGCCTCTTTAACCATCTTACCCACTTCCAGCCAGAAGAGTTCTAATAGGGGGCACCGCCAGAATATATGGACGTCATCCGCCCTTTTCTCTCCACATTTCGGGCACCTCTTCGGTTCTTGTTTCCCAAGCTTGGACAGCTTCCGTGGTGTCCAGTATGCCCTGTGCACTGTAAAAAGATGTTTTTTCTTGAGGGGTGCGGATTTCACAGTAGACCAAAATGTAGTCATCGATACTTGCCATATGTCATCCAGCTTCGAGCTAGGGATGTCCCTCTTCCAGATCTCCTCCAGCTTTAAGTAGGGTTCTTCTCCTGCCTCAATCAGTGCCCAGTACCCTTTTGCAACCTCCTTTTTCTGAGGAGGTATTAGTAGGCGTTCCTTTTCAAAATCCCCATTATTTTCTCCTGTTTTCTTCAGACTATTTGCCCAGCTCAGAAGTTGATAGTACTTAAATTTAGAAAGGTGTCCGTCTGTGGTTCTTTCTAGTATCTTCCAGGGGACTAGTCCATTTTCTTGCAAACGTTGACCCCATTTGTTTATTCCCGCTTGTCTTAGCGGATCTGCCATTTAATCTACAAGACATAAAGGAGTCCCGGGGAGTCCCATATTGGGGCAGAAGCACAATTATAGGGTATCGCCAATGAACGTCTAATCTGGTACCATAGACTGCTTGCGGCCTTCAGTACCTTTAGTCTCACTTTTTTGTAATATTTAGGATGGCCAAATTTGTATAGAAAAATGTTTGTCATGTCCTTCTCCTCCGTTGTTAATACTTTTAAAAACAGGGTATAGTGAGCATTTTCCGAAAGTAAAGATCTAAAGGTTTTAAATTGTAAGGCACTACAGTAAACTAACAGGTCAGGACTAGCGATTCCCCCAAAGAGCTTTCTCCTACGTAGCTTCTTCCATGCTATCCTGACCCCTTTATTTGCCCAAATAAAACTGCTCAATGTCCATTGTAGTTTTTTGACTGCGTCCAAATTTAACCCCAACGGGATTGTATTAAAAATAAACGTGAACTTCGGTAAAATGGACATTTACAATAGATTTGATCTCCCTAGAAAAGATAATGGGAGACAATTCCAAATCTTCAAAAGATTTATTGTTTCTTTTTTGATCTTTATAAAACTTGTATGGGCCAAGTCGTTAAGGTTATGCACCACCTGGATCCCCAGATACCTGATCTCTTTTTTCACCAGGGGGCTACGACATTTAGCGTTCCACTCCATTATTTCAGTTTTTTGCTGATTAACTAGGTATCCTAATACTTTACCAAAATCTTCTAACATTTTAATAATCTCAGGGTAAGATGTCTCCATTTCACTAGTGAAAATCATCAGGTCATCTGCATAAAGACCCACCTTTTTTCCCCAGTATTTGTATTTAAATGGCGTAATATTGGAATTTGCTCTAATTTTCTCTGCCAAAGGTTCGATGTACATATTAAAAAGTAGGGGGACAGCGGGCATACCTGACGGGTCCCTCGTTTAATTTGTATCTGGTCTGTAAGATTCCCATTTACTAAGATTCTTGCAGTGGGATTTTTGTATATCATTGACACTGCTCTTGAAAAATTCTCCCCTAGATCATGTTTCCTTATTAGCCACTGTAAGAAAGGCCAGCTGACCCTGTCGAATGCTTTGGCAGCGTCGAAAGTAAGGATCGTCAAGGGCATACTGTTAGTTGTTGCTAAATCTATTGTGCCAATCAGCTCTTGAGTTAAATCATGCAGTTGTCTCCCCTTAATAAAACCTTTTTGTTCCAGATGTATTCATTGTTCAATCACCCTCTCTAAAAGTTTTGTCAAGATCTGAGTATATATTTTATAATCTGAGTTTAAAAGAGAAATCGGTCTATATGAATCACATAATTTGGGGGGTTTATTTGGTTTTAAAATAATACTAATCGTTGCCTCTTCCCACGAGCGCGGCAACTCCTTTCCTTCTGAAAAGATACCATTTATCAATTCTGAAAACCATGGGGTCAAATCTTCTTTAAGAACTTTATATAACTTATTGGGGAGGCCATCTGGGCCTGCGGCTTTCCCTTTTTTTGTTCTACCCATTCCTAGTGTCACTTCCTCTAGGCTGATCTTTGCACAGAGAAGTTCCTGAGATGTGGAATTCAAACTGGTAAAATGTATTCCCTCTAAATAACTTTGTATCTGCTCTCCTGATACCACTGTATCTTCATTATATAGATCTTTAAAGAACAATGCAAAAGTCTCCCTTATTTCTTTATCTTCTTTATAAGATCGGGCTGTTTTAGCATCTAAGAGTTCAAAAATGTTATTCCTATGTACTTTGCTACTTTGGTTTTCCACGCAAGCAACTTCCCACAGCCATCCCCATATTCGTAATGGGAGATCTTGCTTGCTTCCCATTTCTTCTTCTAAGAAACTAGATACTCTATATTTTACTTCATGCAGATTATCCTGAGTTTGTTTCTGAGTTTGTATGTTCAGAAGATTCTCTAATTTCTTAGATAACTTGGTTATATTATCTTCCATTTCCTTGATTTTAGCCTTCCGCTCTCTATTTTGGTTATTGGAGAGGCTGAGAAGTCGTCACCGCATAAAAGCTTTGTATGTGTCCCATACTATGTGCATCGGGGCTGTGTGCCTATTAATTTGGAAACATTTGTTTGTCTCTTTCTTTAAGATTTCAACTAGATTGCTATTCATTAAAAATACCCGGTTTAAGGTCCATCTCTTTTGTGTCAATGGTTGATTTAATGTAAGTACTAAACTGACTGCTGAGTGGTCCGATAAGTGTTCTACTATGTGCTCTACACGAAAGACTTTGTTACCAATCCTGTTATTTACTAGGATAAAATCGATCCTTGAGGAGTGCCCGTACTTCTTATTTTTAAACGTGTATTTATTACCCTTACATCCTTTTTCCCTCCAAATATCTATTAGCCCCAAATCTTCCATCTAACGTTTCAGGAAAGTTCTCATTTTTGGGGTATTAACTGTATTCCTAGGGGATGATTTATCTAGAATTGGATCAATCAAAAGGTTAAAATCACCCCCAATATAATGGGGGCATTTATATCCAGAAGGGAATTATATAGGTCCCGGAGTGGTACCGTATCGTCAGTATTGGGGCCATAGTATCCTACGATTGCATACCAATTGTCATACAGTTTAACCTTAGCTATGATCCATCTCCCCTTTTTATCTACCATACATTCCCCCAAACATGCTTTCATAGATTTTTTAAAGAGAATTGCCACCCCTTTTATACAGCACTCCTGTTCTGTACATACGTAGCGTTCTACCCATCTTTGATTTTTTAATATCTTACTCCATTTATTTTTCAACAGGTGTGTTTCTTGTATTATAAATATTTCACTCTTTGATAACTTCCAGTACTCCAGAATTTTTCTCCGTCTGCTAGCACCCTGAGCCCATTGACATTCCAACTTAAGATGCCCACAGTCTTATCTTTAGATTCTTCAGCCATTTCCTATCTAAAACTGTCCATGGTCAGGGGAAAAGTCCCTATCTCTATAGGTTCTAGCGTGTTTTTGTTAAATGAGTACTCCTTTTTTTTTTTCTCCCACATGCTCCCCCACCCTGTGTAAAATATATACAAAATGACTTGTGAAACTGTGCCCCCCCCCTTTCCCTCCCTGGGGAACCCTCCCATTTATCCTCTGGTGATCTTGTAACGGGCACCGTGTATTATTTGAGCTCTCGTACCTTCTCGGGGGTTATAAGAAAAACAAAAGAAAAAAGTTATTTTTGGTGTGCTTTTATCTGTTCGATTAACCCTTCAACCTCTCTTGGGTCCTTGATGTTGTGCATTTTATTACTTCACATTACCCTTAATGTGGCTGGGAAGCGTATTTGAACGGTGGCAACTAAGGATCTCAGCTCCTGCATGTAGTTTCCCAACTCCCATTGCCTGTCCTGGGTCATCCTAGAAATATTTGATCTAATTCTGAAAGACCATTCTCCTTTTGTGTATGAGCCTACTTTAATGGCTTCTAGTAATATTTTTTCTTTCAACATGTATGTTTTAAAGTTTACTAAGATCTTCCTCTGGGTCTTCCTAGCTGTTGATTTACGAATGGGGTCTCAGTGAACGCGTTGTATGACTGGTTGTACAGGTTAATGCCATCTGATCGTAAGTGTTGTAGGAAACAAAACAGGTTTGCGGACCAAAAGATGGAGCCCTGGCTAAATGTAACCTTTTCTGCTGGAAAAGAGGAAATGTCTGCCCTTCTTGAATACTCAAAAAACTCAATAAAATATGTCTAAAAAATGCCTGCCCATGTTGAGGTCATCAGTTATCCCCATGAGTTTACTCTCTATGCTTCCACTTTATTGTGCACAGCTCAAAATGACTTCCCAAGGAAATATATCCAGCTCCAGGTAGCCCAAGAGGATCCAGTTCAGATTAAAATATTACTTGACAAACAAAACGGATACTTTTTCATACATTTTTCAACTTTTATTTTTTAAATATTTGAGCCTTCATTTTTAGATCTTGCATGAAACAGCGCATGCACTGTTGTTTGTGAGACATTTTGTTTACTTACAGGGGCTTAGAAACCCACCCATTGCTTATCATTGGTTAGCTTCATCATCACTCTCATTTCCTTGCTTCTTCTTGGTCAGAGGGTGCCAGTTTCGCTTCCTCTTCATGTGTTTGTTACTACCCTGGAGCATGGCCCAAGTGCTGCTTCCTTGCCCAGTGTCCTTCCACTGCTTGCGCTTTCTGAGCTACTGTTATTTTGTAGTTGCACTCCATAAGAGAGGATTTGTTAGCAGGCTGCCCCCACCCTCCCATCCTGCTCCACGTTGCTGTTTTTTTTAATAATACAAAACACTTTATTACGCATTGGAGCATTATACATGAGCACCAGATTACATTATACAGGGTCAGATTCTTTTCTTTTTCCAATTTTTGTTGCCTGTCCCCCCCTCCCGTGTTATTGCTTGCCCCCTTTCTCCCCATTGTTGCTTGCTTGCATTGTGTTGCTTACCTCTCCCACCAGCTGTCTAATGTTGTATTGCTTGCATTTATCATTGTTTGCACCCTCCCAACTCCTGTTTAAAACAAGCATTTATTGCAGGCAGGAGAGCGGGCGGGAGGCATCTACACCCTCCATTTTGCATACCATCCCTCCCTCTCAGATACTCTTCTGCCAGCAATGTTTTAAAGAAACAGTGATAAGAAAATAAAAACCCTAACATATATGATGTGGATACCCACGCTGCTGCATAGCACACATGATCATTACAGCGCATGCAGTGAAAACACTACTGATTACAGTACTCTTGATTTTTTGTTCACAGTTTTTTTGTGTGCACTGTGTTCTTTGGCATCACTCTTGAGCTGGCCTGGAGGAAAGTCAGGGTGTTAAACCAGCATCAAATAAGCAGCAGCTCAAGAGGTCTGAGAATAATTTGCGGCAGCACTCCAGGGGGAATTAAGCTTAAGCGTGCATAAAGGATGCCTATGTTTTAATTATTTGTGCATTGAGGTGTCCTGCTAATCGGCTGCTAGCATCATGCAAGGCTAAAGTTGGCTGCTCGGGCTCCACTAATGCACGTACTCTGGTGCCTCTGGTGGCCACCAGCCTTTAATACAAAATAAAAAAATCTAACTGAAGCCAAGATTTGGCAAAGCAAATAGGTCTCACCTTGCATATGGCTGTGTCTGTACTGGGGTGGCGTGGTGAAGCAAAATAACGATGGATTAAACCCAGATCTGTGACTGGGGGTGAATGTTTGCCAATGTGCAACATTCCGTCCATCATCTTGTGTGTTTTGTATTTCGCCCTAAGTGGGAAGGGTATGCCCAGACGTGGGTCCTGTGCTCACTACGCCACTGGAGTCAAGCTATCCTGGCTGATGAGGGCTGAAAGCCCGAAACCGGTCCTAGGATGCTTGATTCCGGTCCAGGGAAGACATGGCTTGGCAGTTCGGTCTGGACTGTTCCCATGAGGCACAGGGTCAAGACTGATTCGCATATGGCTGTGTCTGAACTGGGGTGGCGTGGTGAAGCAAAATAACGATGGATTAAACCCAGATCTGTGACTGGGGGTGAATGTTTGCCAATGTGCAACATTCCGTCCATCATCTTGTGTGTTTTGTATTTCGCCCTAAGTGGGAAGGGTATGCCCAGACGTGGGTCCCGTGCTCACTACGCCACTGGAGTCAAGCTATCCTGGCTGATGAGGGCTGAAAGCCCGAAACCGGTCCTAGGATGCTTGATTCCGGTCCAGGGAAGACATGGCTTGGCAGTTCGGTCTGGACTGTTCCCATGAGGCACAGGGTCAAGACTGATTTGCATATGGCTGTGTCTGAACTGGGGTGGCGTGGTGAAGCAAAATAACGATGGATTAAACCCAGATCTGTGACTGGGGGTGAATGTTTGCCAATGTGCAACATTCCGTCCATCATCTTGTGTGTTTTGTATTTCGCCCTAAGTGGGAAGGGTATGCCCAGACGTGGGTCCCGTGCTCACTACGCCACTGGAGTCAAGCTATCCTGGCTGATGAGGGCTGAAAGCCCGAAACCGGTCCTAGGATGCTTGATTCCGGTCCAGGGAAGACATGGCTTGGCAGTTCGGTCTGGACTGTTCCCATGAGGCACAGGGTCAAGACTGATTTGCATATGGCTGTGTCTGAACTGGGGTGGCGTGGTGAAGCAAAATAACGATGGATTAAACCCAGATCTGTGACTGGGGGTGAATGTTTGCCAATGTGCAACATTCCGTCCATCATCTTGTGTGTTTTGTATTTCGCCCTAAGTGGGAAGGGTATGCCCAGACGTGGGTCCCGTGCTCACTACGCCACTGGAGTCAAGCTATCCTGGCTGATGAGGGCTGAAAGCCCGAAACCGGTCCTAGGATGCTTGATTCCGGTCCAGGGAAGACATGGCTTGGCAGTTCGGTCTGGAATGTTCCCATGAGGCACAGGGTCAAGACTGATTTGCATATGGCTGTGTCTGAACTGGGGTGGCGTGGTGAAGCAAAATAACGATGGATTAAACCCAGATCTGTGACTGGGGGTGAATGTTTGCCAATGTGCAACATTCCGTCCATCATCTTGTGTGTTTTGTATTTCGCCCTAAGTGGGAAGGGTATGCCCAGACGTGGGTCCCGTGCTCACTACGCCACTGGAGTCAAGCTATCCTGGCTGATGAGGGCTGAAAGCCCGAAACCGGTTCTAGGATGCTTGATTCCGGTCCAGGGAAGACATGGCTTGGCAGTTCGGTCTGGACTGTTCCCATGAGGCACAGGGTCAAGACTGATTTGCATATGGCTGTGTCTGAACTGGGGTGGCGTGGTGAAGCAAAATAACGATGGATTAAACCCAGATCTGTGACTGGGGGTGAATGTTTGCCAATGTGCAACATTCCGTCCATCATCTTGTGTGTTTTGTAATAATGTTGAACAGCAGCACAGCTGCTGTGCTGCATGGCTGAAAGTTTTTTTGTTTAGAGAAAGCGCTAAGAAAGTGTCTAGCATATTTTTTTATTGCTGGCGGATGGGCAAGGTGGGAGGCATCTATACCCTACGTGTTGCACGTTCTCATTCCCTCCGAGATGCCTCCTGCCCCACCCCTCCCTACAGGTAGCAATTGGAAAAATTGATATGACGTGGCCAGCACTGGCGATGTTGTGCAACATGGCTAAAAGACATTGACAAAGCTCTTATCTCTCATTAGGCGAGAGATACTGGCTTTGCAAATGCTTGTTTATTAAATTTCACAGTAAGGGCCTTAGGTGACATTACGCAATCCTCTTTTATTGCAGCTCACGATTGGATTGGAAAATCTGCGTTATTTAAGTGTTCATTTTCGGAAAATGTTCTCAAAAACTGCTGAATGCATTTACTACAAAACTAAAAGTCAGTGGCAGATTGCAGGAAACAGGGGCAGACGGGAGGGCACAGGGGGAGTGGGGGTACAAAATATTAAAAAAACAAAACACTTACATCCTCACGCCGCATCCACTTCCGTCTCTTCTCCCTGGTTGTTGAAGAGTCCGGAAGCACACATGCTTCCCTGAGCCAATCACAATGCTGCAATGCAGCGTTGTGATTGGTCTGAGCACCGTAGTTCAGCGCTCCGACTGGGACTGGGAGCCTGTGCATGTTCCCAGCCCAGGCTGTAATGCAGCCTGGGTGGGGAACGTGCAAAGTGCGCAGGGCTGTTTGGCCAGCCCGAGACGGCGCACCAAGCAGTCCTGCGCACTTAGTGTGCACAGTCCACTCCTTCTCTCTGAGCCACCAGCCCCACCCGCCCTAACCCAGCCCGCAGATACGAAAACTAAAATGATAATAACCTTGTTATTACCATTTTATTTTTTGCTTTTCCACTGATTTAAGAGCAATGGGGTGATGCCCCTGCTAAAAGTATTGTAAACTGGACCATCTGTGACCTTTTGGTGCAAGTTTGGTTTTAAGTTTCACTCGTTTCTCTTCACTTTATACATGATCTCAGTGTTATAATCACATACAAGAACATTTCTAGTTAGAGAGTTAGGCCAATAAAAAATTAGAAACTAACCTAACAGACATCAACACATTTAACATCCCCCACCCCAACCTCGTTTCCCAACTTCCCTATCACCCCTACCGTTTACCTATATTTGCTATTCTCGGATAATCCAATATCGCTAATAGTTCTTGTTTTACTGACAAAGGCATATACATACACAATGTGCTTTTCCTTTTTGGTATACAGGGTATACATTTCCTCAAGTGGACTCCATGACAAAATACATCCGAGCACTTTGCTATCTGACTCCTTGTGACCTCTGTAACAACTTTCAAAGTATTTTCCCAGAAGTGCTGAATCTTTGGGCAAGACAGAGTCGTGTGTTTTATAGTAGCTTTATTCCTGTACCCTCTCCAAGAACTTTATTACTTTTTGGGTTCCATTATATGTACCAGTGCAGGTGTCAACTGTTACCCAAATAGAATTTTGACCGTAGTTTCTCTTCCTTGAGGATGATTGACACAATTTGTGTTCCTGATAAGCTTTTATTCTCCTACCTAGAGCATCAAAGCATGAGCAGTTTAAAGGATTTTGGAGAATACTGTCATCTTGACTCCTGCTAGCTGTCCTAGCATATATATTGCATGCTTGCACCAATTTTGCAGGACTACTCTGAGAAGTCTGAGTGGGGCAGCTTAGCTTTACTTAACTGTCCCACCCATTACCTAAGTTGCTAAGTTGATGCCTTGGTAGTGTGTGTGTGAAGTGGACCATTTGAATTGTGTGGTGGATGCATGGGTTCAGCTGTTGCCCTATCTAGTGATACTAGGAGGTTCTCTGACTTTGTTGAATTGACTGTGAATCCCACCACTGGCTGACACCTGTCCAGTGCCTGCAACTATTGTGCTGCGGATACGATTAGGTCGGGAAAACTCTGGATGTTGTCACTGACATATAGTGCTAGTTTATTGGTGTAACACCCGAATGTGATGTATTTAATGATTTTATTTTCTTTAATTCTGTGCTCCATTGGGTCAGTGTAAAGAGCAAAAAGTAATAGTGAAGAGGAACACCTGCCTTGTATACCTCTGCATATGTGTATAGATATTGACAATCACCTGTTCAAGCCTCATTGAAGACCTTGGTGACAGGTAACATACTACAGCCCGACATATCATCTTCTCCTCAACTTACAACAGTACTGCCATTGAAAATGCCCAGTCAAACAGATCAAAGGCTTTTTCAGCAGGCAGGGAGAGCAGCACCATTTGATTTCATTGTATCTCAGAGGTATCCATCAAATGGAAGACTGTGTAATCTCAGATCTCAAAGTCTGCTTGATCTGGGAGGATAACTTAGGGCAATATGCTGTCTAGTGTAGCCGCCAATATCCCTGAAAATACCTTATAATCCTGATATATGGTTGGCAGAGATATTGGGCTATAAGAAGTGCAGGAACCAAGACCCATTCCAAGCTTCAACAGGAGTGTGACTGTAGTATTCCAATGATGGATGTTGCTTGGCATATTTCTTGGATAGTATTAAATTGCTCAAGGAGCAGCTCCACCAGGTTGTGAGTCAAGTTTTTATAGAGCCCAGTGGAGACCCACCTGGGCCTGGTGTTTTACCGACTGGAAAGTTTTTTAAAAGCTAAAAAGATTTGCTCTCTCATTGTCAGCTGTTACCGTTATTCTCTATCCTCAGCTGTCGGCCTAGGTAGTGAAGATGTTTCTCTCTTCTGCCAAGCTGCATTCTTTACTATATAACTGTTGGAAGAAGCTTTTGTACTTCACCTGCTACCTGTCTTCTTATTGTACATACACCCCCTTCAGGCCACTGAATTTCCCTTATATAACTGCCTTTCCTTGTTGCCCTACGTCTGATGGCTAGTAGCATCACTACCAAATTGTCTACCACAGTAATTCCTTCCTGACACTGGTACTGCAACGCTGACAGTTAAGGATACATTTGGTTTTATGCAGTTCCATTAGTGCAAGCTGGCCTTTTATCATCACTATGACTTTCTACCAGATTTGTTACAGTTGGGCTTGTTTGTTTTGGCTCATTAGTGAAAATAATTCATGCCTCATAAATCTATTTGTAATTCACTTCCCCTCTTCTTCCTCACTTCCTTCGCTAAATACCTAGATCTAATTGCAATATTTAGTGCATCCCATTTTACCGCTATGTACACCTCCCCATATTAGTTATTAAGCAGGTAAACCGTGATGTCATCCCTACTTCTCTGCCTACTTACTTTCATTGAGCAGGTAGGTTTTAGATTCGATTAGATTAGATTAGCAGTTTATAGAAGGAGTGTCCCTGTGCTAAGAATTCTTCCTCCTTGTCAGAAGTAAACCCCTTTCTGCTGCCTCAACACCAATCGGACTGGGATGACTAAAAAAACAAGTTTTTAATTTCCTATGGAACAGCACTTCTGAAGGCTGCATCCTAAGATGCAGCTGCAGTTGGTTCCATATATTTGCTGCTAAAAAGCCAAACGATCTAGCTACCAACCGGGCACTTTGCACTTTTGGAAAAGTAAGCATAGCAGTGCCCGCAGACCTAAGATTCCTGATAGGTCTATAAGGGGTAATTAAGATGATGGAGCAAGGTTTCAAAAATGAAACTTGCTTGTACGCAATCCTCCTCATAGTATTAATTTATTAAACTTGTATTGTAAATACTAACCTTTGCATTCACAAACACAAGAGGGACAGAAGCTTGCCTATGTGTTTTACTAATGAATAACGCTTGTCTGTAATCCAAAATGTCCGCTAAAACGCGGGAACCTCAATGCGCATGTCGCAACCTGATCACATGGTGTGACGTCTTTCTTTGCTTGGTGGGAAACTTCTGCTTCTGCGCAGTGTGCATTAAAATGGCCGCTAAATGTTTTCACATGCTTAAGCTTGCTCTCATGTCTTTATTAAATTGTCGTTTTCTTAACGCTACTAATGCAGGATAGTATTATGATTAAATGGGAATAGAGTAGGGAAAGTGGGTATACAGTGAAACTTTTTATTTGTGATTTTAATATTTTCTTCTTGCACTTTTAGTAATTTGTAAACTTGGGCCTGGGTTGGTGTCTTGAAACTCGATAGACATAGGGTTCTGCGCATGTGTCCTGTATGCCTGCCAAGTGAAGTCAACTTGGACGTCTCCCAAGGCCACGACCTATTGGCCGAAGATGATGTACCCAATGTTTCCGGCGGACAAATTGTTACTTTTCCCCTGTAAAATGTATAACATTTGTCGTGAGACGGGTGGGAAATAAAGCGAATGTATTAATTTGAAGGGGCGGGAACGTAAAGACAATAGGCTTCACAATTTAGGCCAAAATTGACATGGTGCGAGAATCAACCCCCTGTCCCTGTCCAATCAGAAGTAGTGGTCCCATAATGTTAGCAACATTAAGGGGAGGTACATGGGCGTAGAAGGGTATAATAGAATATAGCATTAGTAAATTAGTCAGAGCATGCGTTCACGAAGAACAGGCGTCCATACTGCCAGAGCGCTCTCAACTCCAGACTGCCCAGCTGATCGGTTGCTGACTGAATCCCTGTCCGGAAGAGGTCCTGAGGAGGGGGCGGCGGAGTCCATTAGACGGGAGAATCGAGAGAAGTCGAGTATCAGAGAGGGGAACGGCGCAGGCGTCGTTGTAGAGAGGTCACCGGTCCTGTCCTGAATTGGGAGGAATCAGAGAGTGACCATATTTACAGCTAGTCAATATGGTTACGGGGTTGTGCACGATTTTGGCCAACTGTGGATGCAGAGGGATTTCATGACTTCTTCAGGATCCCCCATTAAAAATGGACAATTTGTAAGGGAATTGCTAGAAGCAATACAATCACCAAAAGAATTGGCTGTGGTGAAATGTGCCGCACACCAGTCAGGAGATGACTGGGTGGTAGTCGGCAACAGATATGCAGATTTGGTGGCTCAACATTGTGCCAAAACCAGAACGTCAGTCAATAAGAGGGTGGAAAGAATGGGAATCAGCTGCCAACTTATGCTGTATATGCCACCTGAAACTTGGAATGAGGTGAAGAAATTGCAAGATGAGGTTGATGAAAGTGAGAAAAATGTGTGGATCAAAGTGGGTTGTTCCCAAAGAGGAGAAGATGAAGTATGGATCAGTGCAGATGGCAGACCAGTCATGCCAGACTGTTTACTCTCACAAATGGCTAGAATGCATCATGGAGACACACACATAGGGAGAGATGCAATGATTAGGCTGTTCAGACAAAATTGCTACAATCCCAAATTCAGGGCTGTTGCAGAGAGTCTTTGCCAGAGATGTCTAACTTGCCAAATGCATAATCCAGGCAGGAAAACGATAATTGGGTTTGGAAAAATTGGAAAGGCAGAGGGCCCATTTATAAGACTCCAGTTCGACTTCATACAGTTACCACCATGTAGAGGGCTGAAATACGTACTAGTCATAGTGTGCCTGTTTTCAAAGTGGGTGGAGGCTTACCCTACTAGGAGAAATGACAGTATTACAGTTGCAAAACTGTTGTTACGTGAGCTCATACCTAGGTTTGGTTTGCCAGTATCTTTGGAATCAGATAGAGGAAAACACTTTAACAGTGAAGTAATCAAACTAATTTGTGAAGCATTTCAAATTAAACAGAAATTGCACTGTGCATATCGCCCAGAGGCTTCTGGAGTGGTTGAACAATTGAATGGCACTATAAAGTCAAGATTGGGAAAAATGTGTGCATCAACATCATTAGAGTGGCCAGATGCATTGCCACTTGTCCTGATGGGACTCAGAAGCATACCTGACAGAACAACAGGATTGAGCCCCCATGAAATAATGATGGGAAGAGCAATGAGACAAACACATGTTCCCACAAACAAACTGGTGAATATATCTGATGATATGGTTTTGGATTATTGCAAAGGATTGGCTGACCTAGTGCGTTCTGTCTCTCATCAGGTTGGAGAAGACGCAGTTTCCAGGCAGCCTGAACTAGAACATGATCTGAATCCTGGTGATTGGGTGGTAGTGAAGAATCACACCAGAGAAACGTGTCTATCACCCAGGTGGAGCAGACCTTGTCAAGTCATATTGACCACCAATACAGCAGTGAAGTGTGCAAGATTTCCTAATTGGATTCACGTAAGCCACACAAAGAGAGTACCAGACCCTGAAGAGGAGAATTCACAGACAACACCAATCACTGAAGAAGCTGATGGTTGCCCAGCAGAGGAATCTCAGGCTAGAGGTTCGAAAGAAGCTGACGGAGAACAACCGAGCACAAGTCAGTATTGGATACCAGTGGTAGAAGTTCCTGAAGTATATTACAGAACGAAAAATCAAACAAAATTGGAAGAAATTGAAGAAGATCAGATAGGTGAAGAAGAAGAAGTTCAGGATCAAGAAGAAAAGATAGTAAAAGATCCTGAACTAAATCAGATAGGGAAAGAAAATTGGACTAAAAACAGTGAAGATTTAATAAACTTTGAAGAGGGACAGACAGGTTTAGAAGAATCAGGTCAGGCTGCAGAAGTTCACAGTGCAATAAGCCCTGATCAGAAGCAGATAGATCAAGAAGAATTCACTAAAGAAAAAGGGGTTAATACAAATGAACATAAAGAAATAAAAAAGGAACAAAGCCAACATCTTGAAAGTCATTGTGGAGCTACTGAAAAGAAACCAATCAGACCTGAAAAAGACAAACAAAAGAGGCAGTAATCAAAGAAAACAAAACAGTATTAAGCAGTGAAAATAACGAGATCTCTGAAGACGTAAACAAAGAAACAGTGCCAACCAAGAAGACCAGAAAAGGAGATCATTGGCCAAGTGTCATCAAAAGAGTAAAATACCACATAACAACCAGAAGTGAAGATCCAGAACAAGTACCTGAAGTGACAAGTAAAACTGAACAAGAGAAAAAGTCAGGAAAAAGAAAAAGTAAAAGACTGAGACTTGTGAATAACAAATTCAAGGGTCCCGACTGGACTTATATCATTCTTGAAGATTTTGAAAGCTCAGAGTCAAGTGACAGTGGTGGCGAAGGAACAAGTGCAGAACTAACATACGAAGAAGAAACAAGACCACCCTGACTAAACAAAAGAATCATCTAAAGAAAAGAAGAAGAGATAAGAAGAGAAATCTTCCTTGTCGAAAAATGCCTGATGATAGAGTTACTGGGAGACCAAAACAAAATTGTTGTAGGAGATGCTGTGCAATCTGCATATGTAGTCTAGTATTGGTGCTTATAGTATGGTTAGTCCTGATTGTAGCAATTCCTTACCTTATGATAATAGATAAGAAAATAAATAATGAAACTAAAGGGAGGACAGCAAACATGAAGGGCAATAGAGTAGAATTAATGGCAGAAGATGAGGCAGAAATTCATCATGAAATAGCTGATAACGACACTAGTTTAAATGTTTTCACAAAGTTATTGTTTCAGTATGTAGACACAATGGAAGTTAGTAATTGTTATGTCTGTATGAAGTTACCTGAATCAGTAGCGGAAGGATTAACATACCATCATTTACCACTGACATATGGCATCTCATGTAGTGTATTAACAAGTTTATTTTATAGAACAGGTAGGCTACAGTATTATTATTCAAACTTAGATGTGATATTTTCTGAGGTTCCGATTCGCAAGAGTATGAACCCAGTGCTTACTAGTCAAGACGCACATTTTATGGGAGAGTTTTTCTTAACAATGAAATCGATAGACATAACACATGCACATAGACACAATCTAACATGTTCTTTACTAGAAGAAGAAAAGATATTTTTGAATTTAGTAGAAGATAGAAGACATGATTTTCAAAAGAAAGCTTCAGAGCATAAGGCTCAGTTGCCACCTTGGGCGGAGAAGGAAGGGAGTTATACACCTGGTAAAGCTCAAGCTGCAATGGCTCTGGATTTCGTAAAGAAAGGGAAAATTTGTCTTCATAGGATAAAGACTGATTATAACAATGTTTTCATCGGTACCAGTGAATGTGAACACAATTTTTTAATTATTGGAGGTTGGGGACTCAAAGGAGGAACAGATTCAGTTTTTCCTGGAATCTATTATGTATGTGGGAATAAGGCTTACTTTAGGCTTCCTGCAAGGTGGTATGGAAGTTGTTATTTTGGAATAGTTTTTCCAAAGATATACCACGTAAAAAGAAACACTGGAAGCAATTAAAACAATAATGAGTTAATACGTAGTAAAAGAGCTAGTTTTTCAGAAATTGTAGGTGATATATTTGGTGCATTGATACCTTCAGTGGGAATAATTCTGAACTCAAGGAAAATATGCAAATTGTCTACAGTGGTTGATCGTTTATCAACAGATACTGCTGGAGGTTTTCTAATGATTAATACGGAGATGGTTGCGATTAGATCTATGGTGATGCAAAATCGACTTGCTCTTGACATTATATTGGCAAAAGAGGGAGGAGTCTGTAAATTATTGAAGACGAAACATTGTTGCACTTATATTCCTGATAAGAGTGCAGAAATTGGAACGTATATACATAATATAACAAAACTTGAGAAAGAACTTAAACCACTGGAAGTTGATAGTGTATGGGAAAGATTGACAAATAGTATCTCGTCAATTGGAACCTGGTTTGCTAATATAGGGAAAGGACTTATAGGTCAAATATTAGTACCCTTAGCATGGATAGCAATAATAATATTGGCAATAACAATATGGTGCAAATGCTGTAGAAAGCATGGAACATATAAAGTGACAGGAAAAGGAAAGAAGAGAAAACTAGATGAAATCGAACTAGAAGAATGGAGAAGTGATTTATACAAGAAATGAAAAGGAGACTGTAAGAATAGAAAAAGTAAAAATGAGAATGAAACGATTTGTTAGAAGTTGGCATCTGATTGAGGGTAGTATTTTTGATGGCTCAGAAATGCCATCAGAGAGGGGATTGATGGAGCAAGGTTTCAAAAATGAAACTTGCTTGTACGCAATCCTCCTCATAGTATTAATTTATTAAACTTGTATTGTAAATACTAACCTTTGCATTCACAAACACAAGAGGGACAGAAGCTTGCCTATGTGTTTTACTAATGAATAACGCTTGTCTGTAATCCAAAATGTCCGCTAAAACGCGGGAACCTCAATGCGCATGTCGCAACCTGATCACATGGTGTGACGTCTTTCTTTGCTTGGTGGGAAACTTCTGCTTCTGCGCAGTGTGCATTAAAATGGCCGCTAAATGTTTTCACATGCTTAAGCTTGCTCTCATGTCTTTATTAAATTGTCGTTTTCTTAACGCTACTAATGCAGGATAGTATTATGATTAAATGGGAATAGAGTAGGGAAAGTGGGTATACAGTGAAACTTTTTATTTGTGATTTTAATATTTTCTTCTTGCACTTTTAGTAATTTGTAAACTTGGGCCTGGGTTGGTGTCTTGAAACTCGAGAGACAGAGGGTTCTGCGCATGTGTCCTGTATGCCTGCCAAGTGAAGTCAACTTGGACGTCTCCCAAGGCCACGACCTATTGGCCGAAGATGATGTACCCAATGTTTCCGGCGGACAAATTGTTACTTTTCCCCTGTAAAATGTATAACATTTGTCGTGAGACGGGTGGGAAATAAAGCGAATGTATTAATTTGAAGGGGCGGGAACGTAAAGACAATAGGCTTCACAATTTAGGCCAAAATTGACATGGTGCGAGAATCAACCCCTGTCCCTGTCCAATCAGAAGTAGTGGTCCCATAATGTTAGCAACATTAAGGGGAGGTACATGGGCGTAGAAGGGTATAATAGAATATAGCATTAGTAAATTAGTCAGAGCATGCGTTCACGAAGAACAGGCGTCCATACTGCCAGAGCGCTCTCAACTCCAGACTGCCCAGCTGATCGGTTGCTGACTGAATCCCTGTCCGGAAGAGGTCCTGAGGAGGGGGGGCGGAGTCCATTAGACGGGAGAATCGAGAGAAGTCGAGTATCAGAGAGGGGAACGGCGCAGGCGTCGTTGTAGAGAGGTCACCGGTCCTGTCCTGATCCTGGAAGAAGTCTTTGCTCTTCATCCTTCCTGGGTCCTATCTTTTCCAACTCCTTGGCTAAGGGGCTTGGTTCTCGCATTTAGGTAACTATACTGCAACCTTTAGTTGCGCTGCTGTCTCTATCTTCTCCTCTTCCTTAAACACCGTCATTTATTAGCAAAAATCATTTCTATGCTTTTTCTTGGGTATTTCAATCAAGTACCGTGTTTTCTGTATTTTACTCTGCTAAAACTTTAGATAAACATTTTAAAACTTCCTGACTCAGTGATTATTTCAGGATAATGTACTATAATGAATGTCACTCATTTTAAACTTCCCAATTAGCAAAGGATCCATTGGTAAGTCATTACTCTTCAATCAGAAGGTAATTGGTAGCAGGGACTTTGATAAAAGAGTACATCTGACACCCAGCGTAAGTATTAGTGTAGTGTGAATGTATGGGCCCAAGTGAGTATATGGTGTATGAATGCTGTTGGCTAATATTGCGCTGGATCAAAGAGAAACAGATAACTTGGGCCTTTCTCATTCAAAATTCTATGACAAAAACATAGGGCTTTAAAAGTCACTCTGTCCTGCACCGGAAGCCAGTTTAGTTCTATGAGAGCCACCCCAATAGGGGCTCGCCTTGAGATGTTCAATAACAAACGGGCTGTGGCATTCTGTACTCTCTGCAGCATTCTCATTCTGCCTTTAGTAACCCCTAAATATAGAACATTGCAGTAATCCAAGCAGGAGATAATCACCGCCTGGATGATGATTTTACGTGACATTCTCAGTAGGCCAAAACACGTACCGGCCAAACCTGATATATGTTCCTCAAAAGGTAATGTGGTATCAAATCACACCCCTAAGTTTTTAATATTGGGTTTAGGGACCAGGGTCAGTCCTAATTCAGACGGCCACCAGACATGAGACAGATGGAGGGTTGTTTGCCAACCTCCACATTGTCAGTTTTACCTGCATTTAATTGCAGACAATTGAATTTCATCCAGTTGGCCAGATCTAGTAGACAAGCTCTAATCTTAGGATAGGCTTCAGCTTCATTCTGTTCCAGTGTGATAATCAGCTGAGTTTCATCAGCATAAGACACTTGCTTCATCCTATGTTTTGCTGCTACTAAATCCGCTAAATGGCACGTGTAAACATTGAGCAAAGCCTGGCTTAAAGCGGAGCCCTGTGGAACCCCTTGCAGCAGGGATCGGGTGTCAGAGTTGAAAGGTCGCTGAAAAACTTGGAAGGACCTATCTTGAAGAAAATTAATATTCCAATCCAAAGTACGACCTCTGACTCCAATATCCCACAGTCGTTCCAAAAGAAGGCCGTTGGATACCATGTCAAAAGCAGCACTCAGGTCCAGCAGGATTAAGGCTGCCATCTTACCTTCGTCTGCGGCCATTTTCAATGATTCAGAGGCTAAAAGTTATGCAGATTCAGTGCTATACAAGGGTCTAAAACCAGATTGGGTCTCGTGTAGCACATGGTTTTCTTCAATGAATTTGGTCAGTTGAAGAGTGAGACATTTTTCTGCTATTTTAGCAAAAAAAGGAAGCAAGGATACAGGTCTCAAATTTTCTGGAAGTGCGGGATCCAGGGAGGGTTTATTCACCAAAAGGATCACCATTGCATGTTTCCAGTGACTTGGGACTCACCCCGAGCGAAAAGAGGAATACATCAGGTTCGGAAGCACCGGAACAATAGCTTCCTTCCCTTGTAACAGCATGTTAGGGGGAATAATATCTGTGGGAGAACCAGATTTTACCGCTGAAAGAAGCTGCAGTGTATACCTCCCAGTAGGTGTTTGGAAATTAAATAGCCCTTCCTGTGGTAATTCATCCTTTGGGGGGAAGAATTTAAAGTTTCTACTGGCCTCTGGGAAAGTGGCATAAATTTTAACAATTCTTTCGGCAAAAAAGCTAGCCACTTGATTACAATATTCTATGGAAGAAGGCATCAGTGCCGTGACACGCTCGAGGGAGTTGAGCTCTTTTACAATACGGAAGATGTCTTTAGGAGCACCCTTAGAAGATTCAATTCTATGCACGTAAAATTCCTGGCGTGTTCTCCTAATCTGCTTGTGCTGGTTTTTTAAAGCTTCTAGGTAACTTATTTTGTCCTCAGACTGATAGTTCTTCCTCCAGAGATGTTCAAGACGTTTAGTCTTTTTTATGAGCTAATAATTCTTCCGTAAACCATTCCGCTGAAGGATTGTGGCGAGAACTATTACAGGGTTTCAATGGCGCTAAGGAGTCCACTACATCCGTAATCCAGGAAGTTATTTGTTTGCTAGCTGTCTGTGGTCAGGCATCAAGCATCGGAGTACTTGATGTCAATTTGGCCGTAAAGGCATCTGGAGATAGTTGCGACCATTTCTGGGTCATTTTAGGCAAGGTATGTTGTTTCAACGGGTCTGAGCCCTTCCAGGATTCCATTATCTGAAAAGGAAGGATGGAGTGGTCAGACCACGCAACAGGAACCGGGGGCAGGGCTTTCATCCGAGCACTACTCGAAAAGAGATTATCAAGGGTGTGTCTCCTAATGTGCGTAGGGGCGTGTACTAACGGAATCAATCCTAAAGCCTCTAATTCTGTTGTAAGTGCTGATGCTTCATGGCTGAGCTTGTCCTCAAAATGTAAATTCAAGTCCCTAGGACCACAAGGGTTGAGTATCGGATGGCATAAGGAGGTTTTAAGGTTTCAATCCCATACTCCTATCACCAATGTCTCTACTCAATCCTTATAATATGCTGGTCATTGGCTCATTTTCTGATGGTGTCAGTGGCCATTGTTTTGCTTCCTGTAATCCTCTCAGGAGACATTTGTCTAACAAGTTGTAGTCTATTCGTTCATATGATTTATTAGTATAAGAGCATTGTGGTGAGTGCTGCGTTGGGGGTTCTTGTGCCTCCCTACATCCCTGTGGCAACTAAACTTGAACTGAAACTTCCCAGACGATCTTCCACCACAGCATCTCTGAAGGTCTTACACTGGCTTCCAGTGCACAAAAGGGTCCTGTTTAAAAATATTTTATTAACCTTCGGAGCTTACAGATCTACTGAGCCTAGATATCTAACAGCCAGATTTACCCATTACACAACTAAAAGAACCTTGACATCTTCTCATGCTAACCTCCTTAAGCCCCCTTCTTTCAGACTCAAAACCTGAGGCAGTAAATCTTTCTCAGTTTTAGACACCAAGGCATGGAAGCAACTCCCAGGTCACCTAAAAATTATCGAAGCTGAAATATTTTTTAAAAAGCAGCTGAAGACCTAGCTCTTTTCACTCTCCCACGTGCTCCATTACTCTCTTATTCTTTGATCCAGTATCTCTCCTGAATTTTCCTACCGCTTGATTGAATCATTTCTGCCGAGCAGCGGCAGGATATTCCGTTGGGAGTAACATTGCGCTCTACAAGTGACTAATTCATTCAAACATCCTCTAGCATCTCCCTTTGCTGCTATCTCAGTCATCCAACTGTAACTGTGATGATTCCTGTGGTTATCCTGGTTTATAATCATATTAAAGTCTTTACCCATTATAAGTGATCCCATGGCCATCTCCAATACCTGTTGTGGTGTACTGCAAAAACCTTTTGACCTACATTTGGGATGTAGAGGGTGGCCATGGACAACTGAAGTCACTGTAGCCACCATTTCTACAGTATCCATATTCCCGCTCATGGCTTTCTTTAGGGTGGTGCGATCAGTGCAGCTGCATCTGGCCCTTAGCTCAGGAGGGGGCGCTGTGTGTAGAAATAACTTATGGGTTTAAAAGTACTTCCTGCAGAGTTCCTTGTGTATCTAGCAGTTTTTAGGCCAGAAGTGACGCTAGCTCTTCATCATAGCCCCGTCCATTCTAGACTTACTCAGGAGAACCTGATACTAGGAACCAAAAATGTACCTGTACAGGGTACAAGGGACCTACAGTTCATTTCATGGAATACGGCAGGGCTAGGTTCTAAAAGAGACGACAATGACTGGCTGTCCATTATTGGAAACTTTGATGTTATTTGCTGTCAGAAGACCTGGGCCTTTAATTGCATTTTGATTGATGGTTTTAGATCATTTTGCTCTCCTGCTGTCCCGTCTATTGCAGGCAGGGGGGATTGTTAGTTATGGTCTTTACTTCAATTAGGAATTTGAATGTTAGAGCTCTGATTACCAATCCCTGTTATCAGATACTAAAAGTGTCCCAAACTGGAGCATCTAATATTATCCTAATTAACTTTTATTACAACTATTTTGCTATACAGCCTGTGGGGATTACTGAGGACTTAGAATCTTCAATCACAGAAGTAAAGAATAAATATCCGACTGGTTCTTCCCTCATTTGGGCGGGTGATTTTAATATTGAAGCAGGTATGTGAAATTAAAGATAGCAGAAAAGAGCACGTTGGCCACTTTTAGTATCTAGAGAAGCTTTGCTTAGAATTCTTTTAATTAACAATTTGTCTTTTTATCAGATCTAACTGGCATAAGTCTTGTGAACGCTCCGACCTTTGTAGTGAGAGGCAAAGGCAGCATTATTTATCACATTCGTTTGTCAGATGACTTGGTGCCTTTGCTAAACAAATATGAGGTATATCCGTTGCCATTCAGTGAACACTATCCAATTATTATTATCATCTTTCTTCCACTGTATGCTTCTCCTACTCCTAAAACTAGTTCCCCTTTAACGTTTGAGCCCAACAGCGGGGGTATGAAGAAAATGGAAATTTGTTGACACTAACAAAGTGATTTTAGACTTACAAACTACTAATCAGATAGAGATCTCATGCTGTCTTTCAGATACCACTGATCCAGCTTGAATATGCGATAGCTTTAGCAAGATATGCAAAACGGCCTCTGAAAGATTATTAATAGATAAGCCCCGGAAGGATCACCCTGTCCAATCCCGAATACACAAATGCTTACAAAACCCTGAAAAGAGTTACCAATGTAATACCATGAGACCCAGCTATGGTTAAAGCAAGATAAAACTATAAGCAAGCCATTGAGACTAGAAAGGCTGATATTAGAACGAAAGCTTGGGATGATTTGGAATGTGCAGCTAGTTTAAAAGACAATAAGGCCTTTTGGGAGATTGTGAATTGTCCCTTTTTCTCTGATAAAATGCCATATATTGGAACAAGAATGGGCTGAGCATTTCACACAAATGTTTAACCCAAGCCGCAGTGAAAGAAGACCCATGGCACCTGCTGATCCCCATTTCACCATCACCCCCTCTTAGAGCTTAGTAAGTCAATCACGGTAGGTGAAGCGCATAGAGCCATCCTGAGATCCGTGACGGGTAAGGCGCCTGGACCAGATGGGATCCCAGTTGAGATTTTTAAACTCAATTTAGACTTCTGGGCCCCTTCGGTTACGAATGTCTTTAAAGCTGCAGTTACTGGGGGCCCAGTATAATCATGGAGGGACTCCATAACAGTCCCCATCTTTAAAAAAGGAGAGAGAAACTCCCTCTCAAATTACCGGCTTATCTCGTTGCTTGATGCCTCAGGAAAAATATTTGGGTGGGTAAATTTGGCAAAATTGGAAGCCTGGGAGGAAGAAAAATCTTTTTTCCTCAAAAGCCAAATATGGGTTCCGCCCTGGCTTGGGTACCACCAAGCAAGCCCTAAATCTGTCCCTGATTTTAGGCAAATATGGGCCGGCCAGGAGAGGGGCCATACACATGGTTTTATGGACCTCTCCTGTGCCTTTGATCTAGTGGACAGAGATACCCTATGGGTTATCATGGGGCAAGCGGGGGTTGGTCCTGTCATATTGCACATTTTAAAAAGCCTTTACGGAGACACTGATGTGCAGGTACGTTATACCCAAAATGGATACCATACGCTCCCCATCCAAGTTAGTTGGGGTGTCAGACAGGGTTCAATATTGTCTCCTTTTTTATCTTATATTAATGCCTTAGACACCTTTTTAACTTCTTGTATGCCTGACATCCCCAAAATTGGTTCACGTCTAGCCCCCATACTTTTGTATGCGGATGACGCGGTTTTAATAGCTCATACAGCAAACGGACTTCAAGCAATTTTAGATGATTTAAATGATTTTATGCAGGGGCTGAAGCTGAAGGTTAACCACACAAAATCCTACGTTATGACCCGTGGCCCACTAAACACCCGGTCGAAAATAATTTTTATTGGTATCTCCAATTTTAAAGACAAAATATTTTTATTATCTTGGGATCTTGTTCAATGACAACATGAAGTGGGGAAGATTATTAACCCAGAGGTCTCAGCCCATGGAGGCGTCATGTTAATCAATTTTTAGATTCGCCAAGAAACCAGGACATAAGCCCCCAAAAGAAATGATTATGCTTTATAAAAGTGAAAGCCTCACTGCTGGCACATACAGGGCAGGCATTTGGGGGTATACGGCAGCTAAACCCGTACTGGAGGTGTAGAAGACATTTTTAAATAGGCTATTAGGAACTCCAAAATCTTCCCCAAGCCTTATAACACACAACAAATTTGGTTTAAGCTTCCTAGAAGATATTGTAGGCCTGGCCCTTATTTTACTATAGATCACAATTTGGTCCACTCCTGGATTGTTCTTGTAAAATAGTAGAGGACTGTCTAGCACAAAGTAACTGGACAGCCTTTCCATGACTTAAATATGTTACAAATAGCTTTCAAGAGTTGGGATTGAGTAGTCTTTTCGAGAATCCGGGTATTATTAATGCATACTGTAAGGTCAAGAAAAAGTTCTTTATAAATAAAGAGGATGCTAGGATCATGAAAGCACTCGATTTGGTAACCATTGAATCATACATGCCGCTTTCAACCACTCAAGACATGTAGCCATACTTAACATGGTTAACAGTACTGGAACTTAGATTTTATCTTAAACAGTTAGGAGTGAATACAATTCATTACCTAGTGGCCTTCCTTGTTGCTGGCACCTGGTTCTCGTCACTACAGTGTTGTCGTCCATGCGATGGGCCGTCACTCCAGTCAACTAAGCGCTTTCTGTTATTTTTGCACCTTGTATATCTCTTTTCGAATATGGTTCCTTCGCCCTATAATTTGCGGAGGATCTTTTAATAATCATCAAGAGAGTTTGCACTAATTGCAGCGACTGGAGTCTCCTCTGATATGTTTTTCAGTCCTGAATTTTATAACACAAGCGCTGAGATTAAGGAACAAATATGCATTGTGATCAGTGTTTTTTACTTTGATGCAGGTTCCCCTTGATTGCTTAGTATAGATTTGGTTGGCATTAAGGGATTCGTATAGGCAATGTGAAATTTGGATACAAACAATTTTGTAGGCCCGTTTGTACAATTTATTATTTTAATGAGGGCAAAATATTTTAGCTTAATCGTGATATTTTATTATGATTTTATTGAAGTGTGGAAATTTTGTATGGGATTTTATTGCACTTTCATGGTCAATATTGACCGAATAAAGAGGATGATGATGAAATGACTAATTAATTCATACATCCTCTAGCACATGGGTACTCACAAACATTTATTCGGGGGCCACATCGTACAGTTTGGTATGTGCCCGAGGGCCGCATCGAAGCCATGGCATTTCCAAGGAGACACAGTAGGGTGGGGGATTATAGGGATGGAGAGAAAAAACACATCTTTTCCAAAGATTTCTAGAAAATGATTTCTTTCAAATCTTTTTTGTACTTTTTACATTCTGTAGGTTATAAAACCAAAAATAGATGCAGAATATTTTGTTCATTTTAACAGCCTGCACTTCCTACCCAAACTCACTGACCCTGCCTAACTGTACTCATGATCACAGTGTCCTTACCTTTTTTATGCACCTCCTCTGTCCTCTCAGCCAGGAAAGCCTATGAGCAGGGATGCTTTGCTGATAGTACAAGCTGAACTTGCTGTTGAAACAAAGCCCAGAACCAGAAATGCATGAACAGCATGCTTTTGCAACATCGTTTTTATAGCTTTCTCGATTCTGGGCTTTGTTTCTAGAGTCATTTCAGCTTATTCTATGAGCAGGACAGACTTGCTCTTAAAACAAGGTGAACTGACTTTAGAAACAAAGCCCAGATTAACAAAATGATGCTGCTTGCATAGCAGAATTAACCAAAAAACGGCCCTCAAGCAGCTTTCCCTGCTGCAACCAGGGGTCCCACAGGGAGCTCTGTGGGCCGCAAGGAAAGGTTTCTTGGGCCACCAGTGGGCCGCAGGCTGTACTTTAATTACCACTGCTGTAGCATCTCCCTCCCCTTTGCTGCTATGCCAGTCGTACAACTGCACCTGTAATGATTCCTGTGGTTATCCTGGTTTATAATCATATTAAAGTCTCCACCCATTATAGGTGATCCCATGGCCATCTCCAATACCTGCTGTGGTGTACTGTAAAAAACTCTTGACCTACATTTGGGATGTAGACTGAGGCCAGAGACAACTGAAGTCCCTGTAGCCACCATTTCTATAGTATCCATATTCCAGCTCAGGGCCGACTTTAGGGTGGTGCGACCCGTCCAGCTGCACCTGGTGCAGAGCTCAGGAGGGGGCGCTGTCTGTAGAAATAACTTATGGGTTTAAAGGCACTTGCTGAAGAGTTCCTTGTGTATCTAGCAGTTTTCAGGCAACAAGAAAAATGTCAAGATATTTCTAGCGATTAATGTTCCTGCTGGAGAGAGATCGGAGTTTTGTCTAGTGGCAGTTTGGACTCATAAAGTAGTGCAGAGGAATAATGTGTCTGCTGCAAAGAATGAGTACCATGCAGATCACAGAAGTGTATTTTACGTGGATAGCTCAGTGGCTAATGCTTTACTCACAGAGATCCTTTTACTTTCAGTTCATAAGTTACAATCCTAACATAGCACAGTGACCTATGAACTGTCATGAAAGAGCTGCATGCAAACTGCATGGCATAGGTTAGAATGCTATGCCCCCTGTAAATAATGAGGTCCGCGCAGGTAGGATGTAGTTTAAGATGATTTATTGAAGTAAGTTACATGTAGATAAGTTCTTGTGAAGCAGCCCCACCAGGAGCAGCCTGCCTGCTGCTCAGCCCATTCTCCAACTGTCACACTTCGCCTCACAGGCACCCAACATTCTAATACGCATCATCACTCCAACATTCCATGCAGGGCACAGCACATTCACACTGGCTAAGCAGGGAGGGAGATGATAGCAGGATTATGATATGAACAGGATACTACATATCCCCCTTTCTTATATAACAAGCATAAATGTTGTAACCTGAAAGAAGATAACACAATGTGAACCAAGAAAAGGAATAAAAGAGAGGAACACAAGTGCAGCTGAAAAGATGCAATGAAGAGAACAAAGAGGAGAGAGCAGAAAGATAGGTGGGAGTAATTGAAGAGGACGCAAAAGATAAACACAGATAGGTATAGAAGAGGAAGCAATAGATAAATATACACAGACAGATGAATAACCCATCCTCCCCTTCTATAAATTGAACTCGAGTATAATACAAATGTGAGGCACAAGGAACAACGAGGTAAAGAATAGACATTAAAGCACCGATGACTACCCCCAAACACACCCACTGGCCAGACAGGCATGCAAGAGTGAAAGACATAGCACAACACAAACAAAACACTTGACTTACACCCAGACACACAAAGTAGCGAAGGAAGGATAACCTCCTAAACATAGAAGAAAAAGGAACACAGTACAACAAGGGAAAGACAATGGACAAGGGAAGACTAACAATAAAATATAGTCCAGAATCCAAGGATGGAACGAATAAAAGACATCACGAGGAGAACTGAACAGGCGAGAAAACAGAGAAGATGAGAGGAAAATACAGGAAGTATCACTCATCTTCCCCCATTTTCAAATTGACAATATAATAGTATAAGCATAAAGTTCCTTAACAGCAAAGTCTAAGGGTAGATTCAGGATAAACTGCACCCCAACCGGGGATTGATGATGTAAAGGTGAGTGGCGTGAATACTGTAAATGGGAGTAACAGCCAAAGGGGACAACCTTCAAGAGGAAAACCACTAGCAGAGATGGGACTGAAACCCAATAAGACACACCCTGTGTATGGGTAACAATGTACGACTGGTACGTGAAGATGGGACTAAAGCCCATGACCTACCCCCAACATAAGGGCGATAACTAATGTAAATGGAACTGATACCCATGACCTACCCCATGAACTGAGGAAGGGAAGAAACTGTAGATGGGACTGAAACCCATAACCTACTCCCAGGCATAGGGGAGGGAAGCTAACATGAATGGGACTGAAACCCATAAGCAGATACCCTGAGAGAAGGGTTGACAACATGAACCCAAATAAATGTTAAAAAAAAACACCCATAGAGTAAGATGTAATGTAAGCAAATAGGGCTAGAACCCATTGCTGTGACTCCTGTAGGGAAGACAAAAATGTAAAATGTAAACATGCGAAAAGAACACGGAAACAATGAAGCTGTGAACCCAATGTCCAGGAACACAATGCGTAGTGCTAACGAATCCCTAGGCAGGAGAAATACGGTACTTTCGTGAAACGGTGCAAAACCAAAAATGTATACAATGCAGTAATCACAACCTAGAACAAAATAGGTTTACAACCGGAATCACATTAACGTGTGCTGACAAATAAAGTTTATGGTGTGCGTGTCACCGCAATCTTGTGACACACACCAAACGTTCGTAAGTGAACAAGCTTAGCAGGGATAGCAGATAGCTAACCATGTCATGAAACTCCTTCGTGGACTGGCAGCACATAGAAGAAGACAAACGTGGATTGAGCATCCGTTGGAGGCACCCACATAAAACATGCCGATGCAGAACATAGTGAGCCTGAGGTGAGTCCAAAGAGCCACAGTCACAAAATGTACTTACAAAATACACCACACGTCAGGTAAAGTAAGCTTGTTCATGTTCCTCGGGTGCAAAAGAGTTCCAGAGCTGACATGTTCATACCACACATGGAGTGAACACAGGTGGTTCTTTGAAGACCACCAAACAGAAGAAGGAATGCAGATCGTATATGGTGCTGAATCGGAAGACAAAAAAAATGGGAGAAAGCAAATGCTGTTGTTTGCGAGCTGTCACAAATCGCAAGTTGGCAGCACGCAAAATTCGTTTTGCCGGATGGCTCCCGGCGCGTTTGAGAGCCAAATACTGTCAGACAGCCAATTCTGACACGGAGGAAGAACGCATCGTCACCGAGGATCATCGAGGTGACACACGCGGCATCAAGTCACGGTAAAATGCATGCGCACAATTCGAAATTTAAACCGCTGGGGAACTGTTCAACCGGCCTCATAGTAGAGAATAAGTTGACATAAGGTACAAACCTATTAAGATAAAATCACCACAGATTGAGACTGCATAGCAATTAGTCTCCTCCGTTTGCCACTGGTGATGTCAACTTTTCAAACCTTCATTAGAGAAACCCAGTAGTTGAGTAACACGTCATGAGACTGGATTAAGCAAAATGCCGTAATTGGGTCATGTGCGCAGTCCGCAGCAACAGGCGTAATGTACACAAGTCATGCACTGACAGATACTTAAACGGGTAGAATTTCGAGGAAGTTCTTATCTTGTGGTAACAGATAAATGCTTGACCATCCAGTAGAATGCCTCACCTGCACAGCTTCTCCATTGTGAACACTATTCCAGTAAATCGGAGGCAAAAACTTCGCAACAGAATATTCTCCAGCCCGGATGGGCTGAAGTACTTGAGCTCACACAGGTTGACACAGCAGCAAAGCTCACTGACCTCCAAAAACACATTTTGGCTCTGTGCAGCTACGCATCTCCCAAACACTGAAGCACCGAAGTGGTAGGTAGTAGCCAGCAACAAACAGTCTGTTGTAGACAGAATTCATCAGCGCTGTGTCACTTGCCAAGAAAGATAGTGGGAAGAGACCATTCTTCCCATCGTTGTTGACTGGACGGTCAGGTTGGTGGGCTTGATGACAAAATTAGTGCTTACAAAATTCAAAGTCCCAAGTAAGTAATCCAGATGAGCACAGCACGCTTGGGCTAGGGCTGTCAGATGGTGATGACACTGGTGGGGCTGAGAGGCGTAGTGCTTCATCTTTTCATGTTTCTTGTTGACATCTTTGGTTTTCTGTGAAGAACTTCTTTTTTTATTGTCGACGTCTTTGTTGTTCTGTGTAGAACTCCATTGTTTCTTGTTTGCGGTTTTTCTTTCAGTGGATACCTCCTCTTGTACATTGTGTTGCCAGCATCTGTAGGCTCTGTAGATTGTTTCATCTTCAGGTCCTCTTTTGTTCGCCAGGTCCCTGAAATCCGGTTGTAGCACGTAGGTAGTCACCAACTCGTCGCCGAAATAATGTAGTAATGAGGTCCATGCAGGTAGGATGTAGTTTAAGATGATTTATTGAAGTAAGTTACATGTAGATAAGTTCTTGTGAAGCAGCCCCACCAGGAGCAGCCTTCCTGCTGCTCAGTCCATTCTCCAACTGTCACACTTCGCCTCACAGGCACCCAACATTCTAATACGCATCATCACTCCAACATTCCATGCAGCGCACAGCACATTCACACTGGCAGAGCAGGGAGGGAGATGATAGCAGGATTATAACATGAACAGGATACTACACTCCCCCCCACCCCCAGTTTTTCATTATCCTAATGTTGCCAAAACAGGTTAATTTGGGTAGAAATACATTCTTATTATTTGAGAGGGGGCTATGAAATGATGAGGGGAACTGTTGGGAGGGTGGCAGTGAGGGAATCCGTGGAGAAGGAGGTCATTGGGGGCAGGGGGCACCAAACATTATTTTTGACCTGGGCACCACCAGCGCTAAATCAGTCCCTGTTCCCGCTGGGTCCCTGGGTGTCTGCAACTGTGTATGAAAATAGTTAAAAGATAAGGATGCCTATTCTCACCCATCTCCACATACTACACTATTCTTCCTGCTGGAGTCCAAGTATTGTTTCGGGGAAGTATTGCACATTAAGCTGCTTCTATTCTTCTGCAATTAGTTGCATCTCCTGTCGGAGAGAAACAATGGTGCCTCACGTTTTGAGTTCCTGTAAAATTGCTAGCTGCCACTCACCCTCTTTGCCAACCCCAAATTTGTACACTTAAAAGGATATATGACGTTTATATCATCTGCTGCTTTTCATTGGGCCCATCTCATTGTGTCATTATCGGCCGCTTATTCTGATCAGTTCTCAGCGCCAAAGTTCACCCGATTGTCTTCCTGTTTGCCACACCGGCTCTTGGTTTGCTAAAAGGACTCCCACCTCTGTAACTGAGGCTCCCTTGCAGTCAAGCTCCCACTCCTATTATCATTCCTTACTCTCTGCCATTCTTGTCAGTTTTGCACTGCTGGCAATAGATGAATCCACTGTGAACCACTGCAGCACCTCTGGTCTAGTCTACACTACAAGCAACTGTCTAGAGAAGGGTTAAATGAACAAACATTGCTAAATGAAATAGGTTGCACCGACACAACAAAAAAGGAATGCTGAGCACAATCTCTGGACAGTGAGAGAGGGACATGTAACATAATCACCACTCTCTTGCTGAACAGCACTGTTATGGTGTGCGTATGAACCTGCATTAGTCCCTTGGAGAGGGACTGTGCAATATTTTGTATATTTGAAAAATATTATCATTTATATCATAGCTATATTTGTTAAATAAATTAATTTTAAGCTACCTTTTCTGCACCGTGTTCAATTTTTGCAGTGTATGTGTTCGATTGCTAGTTCACAAAAGATCACACAGTGTTTAACACACACAACAGGGGGTGCTGGCGTATGGAGTTTTGGCCTTGAGGTAGTCGACAACTTTACTTTGTATGGCTATTTTTGATTTTACCAGCGTGCATGCTTTTCTGTAAATTCACGCATTTATTGGCAGAAAACAGAAAAAAATACGAGAGCAATACGACAGAAGGCCAATTAGAATCATGTAGCGGAAAAAACACATAACACAACTAAAGTCATGGAAACTAAAGAGAGATGACAGATACTAGGAGCTGAAGAAAGAGAAAATAGACTGCCATCTCTGACCGGTTCTAACAAGAAAAGTGCCCTCAATGTCGAAAGTGGCAGCCATTTTGGTGATAATAATGTAAAGTATTTGCACTTCTCTGCTAGGGTGCAATACTTTTAACAGTAGAGTTCTTGCACTTTTCAACAGGAAGCAGGCACTCTCATGGTGCTGGCCTGCAGTTTTAGATTTCCATTCCAACCACTGGGTGCAGCATTCCCAATCAGTAATTGATTTCAGAGAGCCCTGCACAGAAGTAAAAGACACAAATACAGTTTTGTTTCGAGTCTCTTTCCACTTCCAGATGTTGAATATTTGCATTGACGTTCCATGGTCTTTAGCACTGTCCAAAACTCCTCTCCCTTAATTTCAAGTTGCTCACAGCATTACTCAGAGTACAGCTACAGGATAAAGCATTATTTGTCATTTGCCGGGTCTGGTGGCTCAGTGGACTAATGCATCCACTGCAGGGGCCTGTGTTCGACCTCATGGTCACAGGTTCGAATCCCGGCGGGTCCACTCAGCCTTTCATCCATTTGAGGTCGATAAAATGAGTACCATTGAGTTGGGTAACAATAAACATCTGTTATTCATCGCCAAGATGCCCCGTTGCTGGGGTGAACGTGCGCTTTACAAATACACATGTTATGTTATGTTATTGTTGGAGCTTACTATTCACATAAACTTATTGGAACACTGTGGTGACGCATTCTCGGAGGATGAGGCATAGCGTTGGGCATTGCTATGGGGAAGGCTCGAGTTTGTTGACGACATGCGACGCTGACAGACATGCTGTAGGAAGCAATTGGACTCTGGTACCGCAAGTATGCCCTCCTGTAGCCCTTTTCACCAAGTCATTGAACGTGCACATGGTGGGGCTCCAACGGGAGCCTGAATTTCAATCCGCCATGAGCACTGTGCAGGTAAGAGCGGAGAATGCTCGAGACACAGCTGAAGCTCTACACCTTGAAGTTCTGTGCCTCTCCTCTGCCTAGCATCACCAAATGGAGCCTGAAGCAACGTCTCTCCTCTGACCAAATATGCATTACTGTATCACCTGCTCCTTAGTAACATATTCCAAACTGCCTCACATAGATGTGAAAGACAAGCATGCTGGTTCACTTGAAACCGGGATGAGCCTCAAAAATTAAAGAATGATGGATGTCTCCCTGGCAGCGCTGTCGCATGCAAAACCCGGGGGTGGGGCTCAAGGCTGAAAGCGAGGCTTGGAGAATGATGTGTTCCAAGCCTCGTGGACGAAATTAAGTTACAGAGCGGAGTGAAACAGAAAGAAGAGAAACAAATGAAAGACACCGGATCAGACGGCAAGAGGAAAACTTTAAGCCTCCTAACAGAAATGCAAGCGCTGTGCAGGCAGAAGCTTAAACAAAAGTCCCATAAAGTGGATAAGAACAATACTTGGGCCATGGGAGACTGATAAGAGAAACACACAGAGAAACAACAGGAAATAGTATGCTACAGCCAATTGAAACGGAGGAAACGTAAGTGGCAAGCACACCAACCAATGAAAAGTGAGGCCGGGATGTAGGTCCCTTTTAAGATTTATATTAAATACAATAGATTTCACAGAAACCTAAAAAGGGTTGCACTGCCAGTAGAGAGAAGTAATTACTGTACTACCAAGTGACTCTGCTCCTGTGGCATGCAGATGAGTAAGACCATGTGTTCTGCACACATGCTGTATCGTCATGGCTTGAGCACAGGGCCTCTGACATTCAGTCTACCTACGCAGGACTGAAGGTTGCATGTGATAACATTGCTTCCGAAACATGTTTTGCGAAAATTGCTTTTCAAAAACATATTTTACACTAATATTTTCCCAAAACATTTTACACGAAATTTCAGCATTGTACTGCATATAAGATAACATTTAACTTAAAAATGTTCATTTGCAATTTGGCAACACAGTTTCAAATGTAAGATTTATAGAATTTTGCTGAAATATATTTTGTGAACAATTTAAAACCTACTGTTAATATTTTGGAATGTTAAAATGACATTTTATGGAATGATAGACATACAAAAGGGGTAAGGCTTCATATAAAATAGCAATAAGTATATTGGTGTGAGATATTTACGTATATATAAATAAACATAATGAAAGGGGGTTTGGCGGGTATACCAACAGCGGGGGTGATCCGGACAAGCAACAACACGGTGAAGGAGTCCTTTACAAAACAGCCTTACCACACAGGATCTTTACCACGCAAGAGAGTATCACACAGCTATTTGTAACTTTACCATGTAGGAATTTTTTTTAAATAACATACTTTTTATGATTTAAGGGATTCGGGATGGGTAGCTGTAAAGGGAGGTACGAGTGATTTTATGGTTCGGTGGCTAGAGTTAAATGGAGGTCAATGGGATTTTAGTGTTCGGGTGGGTAGAAGTAAGGGTGATTTTAGGTTTCAGGGATGGATAGAGGGAAAGCGAGGGAAGGGTGATTTCAGGGTTGGTAGAGGTAAGGAAAGATAAGGGTGATTTTAGGGTTCTGGGGTGGGTAGAGGTAAAGAAAGGTAAGGGTGATTTTAGAGTTTCAGTGGTTTGAGGTAAAGGGAGGTAAGCTTGATTTTAGGATTCGGGGTGGGTAGATGTAAAGGGAGGTAAGTGTGACATTAGCATTCAGGGTGGTTAGAGGTAAGGAGAGGTAAGGGTGATTTTAGGGTTCGGTGGTGGGGAGAGGTAAAGGAAGGTAAAATTGATTTTATGTGTCAGGTGGGTAGAGGTAAGGGTCATTTTAGGGTTCAGGGATTGACAGAGGGCAAGTGAGGTAAGGGTAATTTTAGGGTTCTGGTGGTTAGAGGTAAAAGAAGATAATGGTGATTTTCAGTTTCGGGGTGGGTGGATGTAAAGGGAGATAAGGGTGATTCAGAGTTCGGGCGTGGGTGGAGATAAAGAGAAGTATGGGTGATTTTAGGATTCTGGGGTGGGTAGAGGTAAAAAGAGGGAAGGGGGATTTAGGGTTCAGGTAATGGGAAGAGGTAAAGGGAGGTAATGGTAATTTTATGGTTTAAGGGTGGGTGGAGGTAAAAGGTGGTAAGAGTGATTTTAGGGTTCACAGCTGAGTAGAGGTAAAGGGAGGTAAGAAGGATTTTAGGGTACAGAAAATGGGGAGCGGTAAAGGAAGGTAATGGTGATTTTAGGGTTATGGGGTGGGTAGAGGTAAAGGCGGTAAGGGTGAAACATAAACCTTTTGAAAACACAGCATGTTTGATGATAAATAAAACATCCTCTAAATTATAAAGCAGGTAACCAACAAATAAGTATATGTGACACAGCAGCAATAGTCTTAAAGGTAGAAAGTATGCCTATAACTTCAGAATCATTAAATGCGACAGGTGGCCAAAATGTATGTTTGTGGGTTACCTGTTTTATAATTTAGAGGATGCTTTATTCATCATCAAACACAAAGTGTTTGCAGAAGGTTTATGTTTTCCCCTTATGGCTCAAAGACAACATTGTAGAGGTGAAAATAACTTTATATCGTGAAGCGATTTATTACTTGTTTGCACGCTTTGCAAAAATAGCTTTAGGATATATAGTACATTGCATGCTACAAAGTTCTCACTAATCCGTAATCAAGTTGTTTGCAAGAAACCAAAAAAAGTACTATAACAGCAGCGTGGAAGAACACAATGGAGATGTAAATCAGTACTTGCTTCATGCTCTAGGTAAGAGACAAACACACGAAGACAAACTGAAGTCGACAAGCACTCACATGTGTTTGTCAATGAGAAGCAAAAAATTAAGAGTGGCAATGAAGTCAACCAATGGTGAGCAATGGGTGGGCCTAAAGTAACAAAAGCTCTCCAGCGAGCCCTAAAAACACACAGAAAAAAACAATACTATTTTAAAAGGTGTTTATGAAAAGTAATTTTTGCAAAATAAAATTTTGACATGGAAAGGCACTGAGCACCTACAGATATAAAGATCAATGATAATAACACATGGTTCAGTGCAGAGGCGGCTTACATTCATAGGCTATAAATCCTACTGTTACGTTTTTGTGTGATCAACGAAACACAATCACGGTAGATCAGCTTGTACCATACACATAAAAACATGCAGCTGTGTCAGACACTAAATATTCACTGTCACATTCCTGCAGTCAGAGGGAAAAACGGGTTCATGTGGTGCAAGGGAGCATCTCAGAAAGGCCCAGTCTAGGTGTGATTATTAGCAATTCTTGCTATGTTTTAGGTCTGGCATTAGCCAAGACCTTTAAATTTTACAAATATTAAATGTATAATATGCATATTTATAAGGGTCTTCAGCCAGGTCTCTTCATCCACTAGTCTGTTACTGAGTATTTTTTTTTTCTCCCCCCCTCCGCCCTCCACTACAGCATGCAGCATGGGGCAGTGTGTCAGCCACTTCACCCTTTGGTTAACTTCACTGGGAGTGACAGTACTCTGCCCTTTCACAAGAAACACTTCCACACACAAAGGAGTTCCCTTAAATTCCAAAGACTACCACGGCAATGTGTACTTTTTGAGACCAAATAAATTAATTTTACTTTTCGCTAATTTTGTTTTTGTTTTGTTAAAAGATTGACAAGGGCATGGCCACTTCTGCAACAATAAAGTTTTGCACAAACCATTGCAAAAAAAAACAAGCATTGACAAAGCTAAAAGACTGGGGGCCAACGCAGACCTATTTGTTTTGCCAGTACATGTTTTTTGGGGGTCGGCAGAATTTTCCTTTACTCCATCAGATTCACATTACTACTTTAGTTTTAGAATTTTCCAATATTACCTCTATTGACTACAGCACTGAGATACCACTGTTTTATATTATATTGAGAATCCTGTTTCTTGGAAAACGAGGCAGTAACTGTGAGGCCTGCACAAATAACCTGACTACATTTGTCCTTCACTGGGAACCAAACACACCATTGTAGCGCTTGACTCTCAGAGGGTAGTGTTGCAGAGCAGTCTAAGGCTTACTCAAGGGAGGTGGTGTGGGTTAGTAATCGCCATTTACCAGTACGCAGACATAACACTCAATAATTGATTGTCCAGTCTGTACTTTGCTTTATAAAAGGAAGAGTACGTTTATTAAACACACACACTACTCAATACTATGCACCAATTTACAAATATACATAAGCTGTTGGAATTACTTTGTGACATTGCATGACATTCCAACCCCTCCCGCAGGGGTGGTGGGGTCTAGTACCACCACTCCCATGTATGCACATCATCGTGCCCCCTCATGCAGTGGGTTGAACATAACCTGGAGCGAGGGCCTTGCCCACTGGCACCATCCCAGTGGCGACCCACCTCCTTTATCTCAACAAGCATTTAAAATGGGCAAACCTGCCATGGTGACACATAACCCTGACTGAGCATCTCATACTGACCATACAGTATACACCTCTACATCTTAGTGGCTAACAGTCTGGGTTGTTCTTCACCTAACGCAGTAGCAAGATTACATGTTTGGGCATCACTTAGAATGACAGTACTTATCATGGCTGATAACCATTATAATGCATTGCAATAAAAGCCCCTAAAAGGCATCCCAGTTATAATCACAGGGTTAAGCATATACAGCCAGACACCCTAGCAGGAATGACCAGCAACATCACCCCCCTTTGCTTATGACTTCACATTACTCATGTGGCTGACAGTCCCAACAAGAAACAATATCACGTAGATGCACCATTGTGCAAGTTCTCCCTTCCACCTCTAGGGAGAGTCACCTCAATGACCATCCAGGTTTAACCTTTCACTCCGTAGTGAAGTCTCAAGCGTCAACTTTCAGCTGCTGAACAAAAGTTCCAGCGTTGATGAAGCTTTAAAACCATAGCTAACCCTTGAGGGGTTCTTTCTTGTAAGTCCCCCAGAAACTGAGGGTGGGACTTTTCATCTTCCTGCTGGGGGAGTCTGCACTTCTCCTGCAGCTTCCCCAGCACCTCTTTCAACAAAGGGGGGTGACCCCCTCCTCGGGGGCCACCTTGCACCCATACACAACGCAATCCCCATGCCTTGCAAGGCATTATGGGGCGCTTTGTGGGCCGAGCGCGCATATTAGAACAGCGGCTCTCCCGCTGTGTCAGGGAGTGCCGCGCAGCCTTTTCTGCTGCCTTTTCCTGCGGCCTGGCGCCGCATCCGCCCTTCGTTGGGTGTCCGGTCCCACCCGGACCCCTGCTGCCAACCGGTGAGTCCTTGCTGCTCGGGGAGCCCACCCCCGGCTGCTCCCGCCTCTTCTTGGGAGCCCGGTCCCACCCGGGCACCCCTCTTGGTAGGTAAGGTGGAGGGCAGCTTGAGGAGCCCACCCCCAGCTGCCCTCGGCGGCTCCCCGACTGGAGCCGGCACCTCTCTTCTGGTCTGCCCGCTCCTGTGGGCAGACACGGAGACTCCTGCCGGTCCGGCTGGACCTCGGGGGAGTGCCGCCGCACTCCCCCGTCCTCCTCCTTCACTTTGGGGCCCGGAGATGGGGTCCCGGGCCCCTGGGCTATCTTCACGGGGAGCACGACGGTGCTCCCCGACTTATACCTTTGCGTCGGGGCCCGGAGTTGGGGTCCCGGGCCCCTGGAGAATCCCCGGCTTATCTTCAGCCGCGAGGGGGGATGCGTGACGGCACGCCCCCTCCTCTTCACCACCATCACCGGGGCCCGGAGTTGGGGGTCCCGGGCCCCAGAGCTCTCTTCGAGGGGGGGCAACGGCGCTCCCCCTCCCCCGATGTCTTCGGGGGCCAGGGTGGGCTCCTGGCACACCCCTCATGGGACATTTCGCGGGGAGCGCAACGGTGCTCCCCGACTTTGCTTCTTCTGGAGGCAGCCCCCGGGACCTGACCCACCCCGGGGGCATATTTGAGACCGGCGGCGGAGCCCCACGCGCTTCGCCATCGGTCCAATTAGAGGTCAAAGGTCGCCTACCTTCTGGGGGGCGTATCACGGCCCCCAGGCGGCCGATTTTCACCATCTTGGCCTCTTCTTGCTCCTGGTGGCGTGCCCCAGCCACTGGGAGCACTTTCTTTCGCCCTCCTGGTCTCAAGGAGGGTGAACTCAGCAGGGAGCTGTCTTTGCTGGCTCCCTGCGCCAGCCTTTCACCTGGCTCTCCTCCTGGGCCTCTCTTCTCCTTGCGCAGAGGCCCAGGCTTCTGCTCACTGGTCCTGGACTCCCCTCCTGGCGCAATTCAGGGTCCTGGGACAGTCAGGGGGTTCTTCCTTCCAACTGCCCATGGCGCCAGGCTCCAGCACCAGTCTTCCTCAGCAGACCACACCCCAGAGAGAGCTTCTCTTCCTGTGCAAGCTCTTTTAAAAGAATTTGGAGGGGGCTGGCAGGGGGCTCCGCTTGCCCTATCAGGCAGCGGCACATCACCTCTCTGCCCCTGTTCCCTCCTTCCTGCCCAGGCCTCGGGGTTAGTTCAAAATGGCGTCGTCCAGGGGTCTCATGCCACATGGTCTCTGAAAAGCCCCTTCCCCCCCTTGCTGCCTTCTCTCCAGAGCAGCTTGGTGCCTGGCACCAGGTGACAGCTGCTGATGGATAACCTGTAGCTCCACCCACCTTCTCTCCCTCTTGGAGAGGAGACCTTCGCCCTTGGAATGCTTGCCGTGAAGGGCCAGGTCTCTGATGCTACAGCTTGGGGAGGAAGATCATTAATCCAGCCTGGCAGGGTCAGCCCCAGCCAGGCTCTGGTTATGAGCTGAGTCAGAGGAATATGACATTTCTGGATGACCCATAAGCAGTACATATATGGTTTTGGACTCAGCAGAATACTTCTTCTCACCTAAGTTACAGTGGTCTTTAGTGCGTGTCTGGAATTTGTAGGTTCTAGGGAAGTGAAAATACCCCATGTGATCCCCATCCTCATAGGAGAATAATGGAGTGGTCCTTCAGTGAAAACAGTAAAGCACACTGACTTTCCCTTACATGTTTCTTCCCATAGTATAAAGCCTATTCCATGACACCACCCAGCTCTGCATAATTCCTGCCACACCATTCAATCTGTACCTGCTCCTGGGCTGCGCACGCCAGGAATCTCCCCTGCGCAGCCCCTACACGTGTGCACACGCATGTACACACGTGTCTGCATGTAACCAGCCCAGTGCCCCTTACTCCGGCTGCAGCGCAGCGGCCTACTCTCACCAAGGGGACACCAGTAAAATCCACATGCAGTCTCTTTCATCATGAGTTCACTGTGGGTGAGTCCCAACTTATGAGGCTTTCCAACAGTAAAAGCTCAACAATTAGGTGTTCAAAAAGCGAAAAATCCGGACGGCTCAGATGGTCAGAACCACCTTCTAACACTGTTAGATATGCTTACTGTATAATACAATAATCGGGAATACCACACTATAAGTTATACAGGCCTTGTAACGTTAAATTGAGGCTGCTTTAGTGTTAGATACACAGTCTGAGTAACTATAAGACAGAGCTGACCTGTGTTAGGAATCCCTCCATACTATCTCGATTGGCCGTGTAGCAGTAAAACTGAGAGTGCTGCGATGCCAGACTGTTAATGATCACAGCGGTGTGCGAATGTCTGTTTGGAAAGGGTTTCTTTTCCAAATGTTGTATCTTAAATACAATACGGTCTCTGTTATATTGAGAGTGATGTTGTGTTGCATATATTGGCTGTGTATGGGTAGAAGCTGATATAGGCACACACCATTATACATAAGTGAGTCAATTAGAATTCAGCTTGTAGCAGGATCAAACATTTGTAGTGAGCAGAGTCAGGTGTGGATGTGAGGCCCTGACACGATTGGCGAAAGGAACACAGGCACAGTCACACGTGCTGTACACTTCAGTCTGCGGTCACGAGCAACCCCAGACCCTTTTATTTATACCCTTGTGGCCAAGTCCGGGCACGAGGGGGAAGAGGATACATTGAGGAGGGAGAGGCCGGATGGCTCTCTACATCCTTCCCATCTTTTGATCAAGAAAATAAAACAAAACAAACACATGACCATATCAACACATAAAGTCTCTCAACTTCTTACTGGGTGCCAGATTTGGGCGCAGTTGGTATTGCTGACTTTTTGACCCCACCCCTGGCTCTTGTCCGCTGCGTGGGTCTTCACCTGAAGCACCAATGGGAGGTGCCAACGTGGATTCCTGGGACTGGTCAGCTGGCGTCCACCTTCCATTCCCCTCCCTTTCAGTTGGCTGGGGGGACACAGCACGCTTCTACCGTCAGCCATACCATGTGTGCATTCATCATCCTCCTAACTGCTTTCCCCACCCCTCCGAGGGCTAGCGGGGGCAGTGCCTTGCGATATCTCCTTGAACCAAGATATGTTCCTCGTGACTGTGTGCCGGCCGCACTGCGCGGTTATCATGGTTCCTTTGACCTGTATGACAGTCCATACATCTGGCTCGTAGGGTGTCTGGAACTTCCACACAGGGTGAGGATCCTTGAGTACCACTTGTGCTCCGACCTGCAGAGCGGGGGGCCTGGCGTGTCGATCGCTACTCACCTTGTCATTGGTTGCCTGCCGCACCAATTCGGAATCCTCCGGGATGACATCACGTGGTGATCGTTTGAACAGTAGGGTTGCCGGGGTGCATCTAGTGGTGGAATGCAGGTTCTGCCGGTACGCCTGGGACCCATCTCCATGGCCTTTTTTTGAGTTGGCGCAGGGGCTCCAATAGAGAGGGTAAGCCAGGTATGAACCTCCCGCAGTATGTCGCCATCCCCAGGAAACTGCATATCTCTTTCGGGTTTTGCGGTATAGGTGCATTGCGGATGGCCTCCACCTTCCTGTGGTCAACTTGGAGTCCATCTCGAGAGAACACGTATCCAAAGAAGTCAATGGAGCTCTGATAGAACAAGCATTTTTTTCAGTGAAGGGTGAGGTCACTGTCTGCCAGGCGTTGGGAGGGTGGCTTGCAGCCAGACATGGTGCTCCTCAAGGATCTGAGAGTAAATGAGTATATTGTTGCTCAGGTTTATCACGCCAACCAGCCAGGAGAGTGTTTCTTTGATGGTGTTCTGAAACACCTCTGCCGCGGAAGAGATGCTGAAGCTTAGCCGGGTGTACCGCCGGCAGCCAACGTGTGTGGAAAACGTCATAATGTAGCGACTTCCTGGTGCTGACTCCAGCAGGTAGTATCCTGAGTTTAGATCCAGCTTCGAGAACAAATGTGCACCATTTAAGTCTGTTATGATGTTATCAATGGTTGTAGTCTCATGTATTTCCTTCCGGATGACTTAGTTCGGTAGTCTCATGTCCACACAGAGCCGTATGGCTCCGGGCTGCTTGGGTTTTGGCACGATGACCAGTGGAGATACCCACGGGGTGGAGCCCGACACCTTCTCAATCACTCCTTGGTTTTCTAGCTCTAGCAGCTCTTTCTCTACTTGTGGGCGAGATGAGACGGGACGCGTCGGTGTCTGAGTGGTGTGGGCTTAATGGCTTTGTCAATGTGCAGAGTGACCTGGTGATCCTTGAGCTTTCCCAGCCTTGGAACAGTTGAGGAAAATCCTTTAGTATGTCGTCTGCATGGGATTCATGGACTTGCCACGCGAAGAACACCAGTTTGAGATCCTCCGCGGTGTGGTATCCGATCAACGTACCTTCTTGGCCTTCTGTGACATGGAATTTGGTCCGGAGAGTGCGGTCAGAGCTAGTGACGTCGACTCAATGGTGTCCTTAAGTGGCAGCGGTTCAGTACCCCCGTATGTGTAGATTTTTGCCAGGCTGGGGGTGAGTGGCGGGCGAGGTGTTAGCTTTTTATACTGGGTCAAGTCATTACGTTCACCAATGCACCTGTGTCTATCAGGGCTTGTACCGGGATGCCTTTCACTTGTATTGAGCACATGGGTGTGGGACGTCTCTTGCGACCAGAGCATCCAGCAAAGGAGATTACAAAGATGTCGTCGTTGTCATCCTCGAAGTGGGCGGTGGCCCCTTGGGTGGACGTTGCCTCCGCGCCGGAGGGATCCTCCAGTGTTAGATGTCGAAGGGCCTGTTGCGCATTCCCTTGCTCCTCCTCCTCTCAGTCGCCCCCTTCCAATGCGACATACACTCGTGTAGTGGTTGATTCTCCTGCAGTTGTAGAATGTTTGCTCCTTTGCCAGGCACTGATCCGATAGTTTGTGGTCAAAACCGCAATACCCGCACTTGCCGTGTTGTCTCCCAGAGGCATCCCGTTGCTGAGGTGGCACAGGGCATCGTTGGACCACGTCTACCTTCTCTTCCTTGATGCAGGTCGCCCTTGTGACCGAGGGAGCAGGGGTATTCTGAACACGAGCAGCTTCCATCTCTTCCACCCTTCTGTTGGAGAGTTCATGCACGTGTGCGAGGATTAGGATCTCATCCAGGGATATTCCTGGTTGGCAGAGTATGAGGCGTCAAAGTGCGACTGACATGCACCCTTGGATAACTTGTGCGTGAATCTCCTCGCGTTGATCGATGGCCACATATGTGCACGCAAGCTTCCGGAGTCTGGCATAGAACATGTCTACCGACTCTGTGTCCGTCTGCTTAACTTGGCGCATTTTGAAACGCTCATAGTCGGGGTTCATCTGTGGGTCAAAATACCTGTTGAGTGCGGCTATAGCCGCGTCATAGTCATCATCCTCCCCTGTGTTTGGCAGGGTCTTGAAGAGTTCATAGAGTTCATCTCCCCCAAAATGCATCAGCAGCAAGCGTTTTACAGTTCCATCAGCTTCTCTCGTGCCGTGGAAGTAGGAGTTTAACCATCAGAGCCAAAGCCTCCACCGAGGCGCTGCCTTTGCAGGGTCGGCAAGTTGGCTGAATGGGGGCAGAGGGGTGACGGAGACATGCGAGTACGGCATGGGTGGCACCTGTGCTTGTGGAGGTGGTGGATCACCCATTGGTACGGTAGTCAGGAACGTAGATTCTTTTGAGAAAAACCCTTCTAGGTACAGCCAAGTTCACAGTTGTGGCACCCTGCTGATGGCGACACTCCACAATCGTGACAGCAGGGCACTGTGGATACACTGGGACAGTGTCTTTTCTGACAAGTGTCCTTGTGCCGCTGTGAAGATCTGCACTGCTGGGATGAAGCTGCTGATTCCATGCTTGCACAGTTCGGCAGCCACAAGACCACTACCCTAGGGCAACAGAAGAGCACACGCCAGTGAGCAGGGAGTCAAAATGGGGGCGGTGCTAGGCATGTGCAGCAGGGTGGTCGTGGGGCTGTCCTCCAGCCGAGGTCCTCTCACCTGGCGTTTCAGGCGAGGTAGACGTGAGCCAGCCTGCAGCATGCAGGAGCGCCGGCTGGCACTGGGACAAGCCGACAGGTCCGGGACTGCTAGGCCGCTTCAGGCGAAGGCCACGCCCCCAAGGCAGCATGCACAAGGTTCGGTCCGTGAATGGAGCAGGCCGCGGTGACGAGCTGGAACGAGCTCACAGGAGTGGCCGGCACACTCTCCGCCAGGTGCCGAAGTACAGCAAGCAGGAGGCAGAGACCGCTCGAATCCCTGCGTTGGATGGAGCGCCTCATCAGAAAGAGGAGGTAGGATGGTCGGGGGCGCCGGATTTCAGGACAGCAGCGGCAGTGGCGTGAGTGGCCGTCACTCCCCACTGCGGAGGGAGTGAGGACAGCTGCAGGTGGAGATGCGGGTTCATTTCATCCTCCTCGTCATTGTGGCGAGCAGAGTCAGGCGTGGATGTGAGGCCCTGACATGCTCGGTGAAAGGAGCACAGGCACATGTGCTGTACACTTCAGTCTGCTGTCACAAGCGACCCCAGACCCTTTCATTTATATCCTCCTGGCCGAGCCCGGCCACGAGGGTGAAGTGGATACATTGAGGAGGGAGAGGCCGGATGGCTCTCTACAACATTAATGCTGTGATATTGGAAGTGCAGTTGTGGTAGATACACTCTCAACATAACTGTTAAATTGAGATGGTTGCAGTTTTGCACAGATTGGGCTGGTTTCATACCAAACAAATAGTAAACCTGCACGAATAGTAATACTCTTGGGACTGGGTGCAAATGTACTATTTTTGGCAATTCACGGACAAGGCTAGCAGTAAGCATGGCAAAATGTGCAAGACACCAATTTTCCAGAAGCACTATGGGGAATGTCATGTGATATTTTTTCTCATTGCTATTTCCCCACTGTGTAATTGCACATTTTATCTGCTTTTTTTTCTCCACAGGGAAAAGATGGAAACATTTCCCTATATCAGTGGAAACTCTGAGCATGTTCTATTCTGCTTAGCACCGTGGCTAGAGATTTACCTCATCCAAGCAAGACTTTAGATGGGATGAAAAAGGTGGGTGTCTTTAAAATGGGCAGGTGAAGGAGCATAACTTTGAATTCTTTCTAAGAGTTGCCGCATATGTAATTACGACGATCATGTGCTTCACACAGCGTGCCCCCTAATTAGAATTTGAGTGCCTCTCTATGAGCTGTCTGTTATTGCATCTAGACACATCGCACAATAATGGATATGCGCCTAACCAGATCTGTTTGACTTGCCAATGCTTATTAACAATATCAGATGGATGAGTAACAATAGTGATAGTGATATAATGATATTGCGCATACTTCTGTCAATGTCTCACAGCAGTCTTTCATTGGATGAAAGTAAACCACTTAAAATGTAACTCAGAAAGAACAGAAATCATGCCACTAGGGAAAGCGAACACCTTCTCCCCTAATCTATGGTGGCCCTCTGACATTCCGCCTCCCCTCAGTACAGTAACGGTAGCTAGGAACCTGGGGGTCAAATTTGAGTCAGCACTTTCCTTTAACCAGCAATCCCTAGCAGTGGCTGGGACCTACTTCCATCTGATAAAGTCACTTAAAAAGTTCTTCTACCTGCTCCCCTGCACGGCTAGACAGGCAGTCACAGTGGCCCTAATCACCTCCAGATTGGATTACTGCAACAGCCTCTATGCAGGAGCTAATAAGTCGATCCTGCACAAACTACAGATGGTACAACATGCAGCACGACTAGTACTAAAATGGCCTATGAGCTCATCAGCATCTGCTGCACTGGAAGCACTGCATTGGCTACCCATCCACAAAAGAATCCTGTTTAAGATCTTGATAATTACCTTTAGAATTTTTCATTCCTCAGGCCCCCATTACCTTCGGCCCAGGTTTGCAAGCTATGTGCCACACCGTACTCTCAGAGCGTCTAACGCAAATTTATTAAAACACCCTGCTTTCAGATGTGTCTCAAAAGGGGGGAAATCTATTGCAGTTCTTGGGACCAAGGCCTGGAACCGACTCCCCAACCACCTACGCTTCATCCAATCAGAAACCCTTTTTAGGAAAGCTCTGAAAACTTGGATCTTTACTGCCCCTGATGCTCTATGCAGATCACTCATCTAAATCAATTCCCAGTCTCAGTCATCGTGTTCGTTAGGGATCCACTCAGCGCCATGATGCTCCTCAGAGTGAAAGTTTGCGCTTTACAAATTCCTTATAACATAACAATATGTGTAAATCATGAAAATATGAGGCTGTGAATTAAACATTACTGCGGGTGAGGGGGATGGTGGTCTTCAGAGTGTCATAATTACTTCTGTTTTCCCCTTCATACCACCTTCTTCTGCAGCCTCTCTGTGATACACGCACATCCTTTTTCTCCCTAAATCTTTCCAAAGTCATCCATCTGCATATTGCACACCTTTCTTTCCTCTTCTGCGCCCTCTTTTCACTCTCTACTTCCTTGCATGTTCTTCTCTTCACCATTTATATGTACAGCACTCTGATATCCTGTCAGGTCATGTTCCCGCTTTATAAAATTTTTCAAATAAATAAATAAATCCCCCTACACACAACATGCATACGCACTATATTTTCTTTTACTTTCACCCAGTCAATATTTTAACAGCTTTGTTCCTCCTCGAGGGTCTTTTACATATAATTACAATTGGTAAATGTCACCATTGCTCTGTGGACTCTGCAGAGGGGCCAAGGATTTGATGAGCATGTAATGTGACAGACACTGTGAGAAACTCGCACTGCCTTCAGCCTCAACTCCAGAGCTCTCAATCATAGTGTTTGTAAACCAGCACCCAAAACCTACATTCACAGACACCTAAAAGCGACCCAGAGTAGAATACACAGTAGGCACAATATAAAAGCAATATGATGCATGGAAAAAACACAACAGAGAAGCAACATCCTGAAAACAATTCTCTTAAGGAAGTAAATTAAGGAAAACAAATGAAAGGTGAAGAGGAGGGACCTCACTGACGTATGATGTCGAAAGCAATCGGTGCTTTTACTTGTAAAGTTAACGATGTGACTCTAGAGCCCAATAGGGAACCACTTCAAAGTTAGTTTTTAAATACTGCCAGGTCTTAGACACAGAGGAACCCACCCCACTTAAAGCCCTGGCTCCAGCCCTCTGCCGATGGAAATATCTGACCATTTCCAGGTAGGGAAGTGGTCGGCAAGGAGATTGTCAGTAGCCACAAATTCATGAGTTGCTGGGCTTTCACGAACTGTCACGGCAAACAAAGGTTGGTCTGCCCACTTCTCATGCCTTGGGTTGGGTTTTTTATTGTGTACAAAAAGATAGGCGTAGTGTACAATTACACAGAAGTAAACACATTTACGCCTTCTCAGTACACACAAAACGCATGTATATAACTGAAAATGGCTTCGTGATTAGGCCCCAGGACTTTTGGGGCCCCGGGCGAAAGGGAAGATGTGAGGCCCCTCTAATTTGCGACATCCAGGGCTGGTGTTAGGGCTGGTGGCCCTCGGTGCGACAATGTTTGTTGGCGCCTCGCCAATGAGCTCCTTCGCTATGAATTCCCTCACTACCACCCTTTAACAGTGTTCCTCAAGTTATGCTATGTGGATTTATGCTATGCAGATTTATAAAGCGCATAGCTGCCCTAGGGCTTCCCAGTGCTGGGTGAGTCATCGTGTTCACTAGCGGGATTCTGAGGCGGTACATGTCTAGGGCTAGTGGTGGTAAAGCCATGTTTTAAGCATTTTGCTGAATCTGGTCTCGTTCATTTCGTTTCTGAGCTCATCGGGAATAGCATTCCAAAGCTTAGGGGTCAAATGCGAGAAGGATACACGCCCCCCAATCTGATCCTTTGGACCTTTAGCAATCAAGCATTGGAGGATCTTAAGGTCCTGCTAGGAGTGTAAGGTACCAGAAGAGCCACCATCAAGGAGGGTCCATTATGGTTGATTCCCCTATGCGCCAAGTAAAGTGCCTTGAATGTTATCCTTTCCTCCACTCAAGCCAGTGCAAGGAAGCCACTGCAATTTTTGCTGAGGTATGTTTGGGAAGCTTGAGGATAGTCCTTGCTGCCACACTTTCGACTAACTGGAGTCCCTTGATAATATATTTGGGTGAGCCCATATACAGGGAATTCCCATAGTCCAAGCGGGAAAGAATCAGCACTTGGACCACTATTCTCCTAGATTGTGTAGGTAGGAGGTCTAGGATTTTCTGTAGGGTTCTGATAAGGCCACAGCAAGATGCTGTAAATATTTTTACTTGGGCCTCCATAGATAGAGAGCTATCCAACCACATACCTAAGCTCGTAATGGGGGAGGAAGGGATTGGCGGTGCCCCCAGGAACTCTGGCCATCTGAGGGTTGTTTGCGGTGTTGGCTTGTTTCCTAAAATCATCAGCTTGGCTTTGTTTCCCTTCAATTTAAGTGGGCAGTTAGCCATCCATCATGCAACTTTCTCTAGACAAGGGGCTAGTTGTTATAAACCTGTTCCCCGGTAAAGGGAGACTACCAGTTGGGTGTCGTCAACATAGGAGACCATCAACACCCAAAATTTCTTGACGATGTCTGCCAATAGACTCAAATAAATGTTGAAAAGTGTAGGCCTCAATGCAAAGCCCTGCGGAACCCCACACTACAAAGGGAAGACATCTGAATAGCAGGGAAGTTCGCAAATTTTAAAGGACTTTTCTTTTAGGAACGAGAAAAGCCAGGTCAGAGCACAATTTTTTATTTCTATTTCACTCATCCTGAGCACCAGAGTTTCGTGGTCAGCGGTATTGAACGCTGCGCTCAGGTAGAGAAGGATAATGGCCGTGGAACCTCCTTTGTACAGCAATATTTTCAGCTCCCCTGTTATTGCTAATAATGCGGTTTCCATGCTATGTTGTGGACGGAAATCAGTCTGAGTCGGATTAAGAAGAGTTCTCCTGAACACCAGCACCAGCCTCACTGAAAGCCCTGACCCTGGGTTTATGCTGCTCACCTTGCTTTGGCTCGGCGCTGCCTTTTAATGAATGCTTTTACCTGCCCTGGACCTTGCAGTTATAATGCAGCAGTATGAGGCCAAGGAGAGGGTCCTTCTCTCCTGGGCCTCACAGGGATAGATCATGTCTGCAATGAGGCTTAATGTAGGGGGCCCCTCTCTCCTGGGCTTGGCACCCATCATCCAAGGCTGCCAGGCCCTGGGGAAGGTCCCTTTGCCTGGGCTTCCTAGCAATACATTATGACTGTGCGGCCCAAGGATAAACATTCAGTAAAAGGGCTATACAAAACCAAAGTAAACAGCATAAACCCAGGGTCAGAGCTTTCAGTGAGTCAGGTCCCCCTGGATTTCAGGCCCCATAATAATTAAAATCTGACTTTGAAAGAAGGCCCTATCTCTCTGTATTGATGTCCTTAACAGGTCAAAGCACTAATGCAAATATGGACAAATTATAAGAACCCCTGCAAAGAAGCTGTCCTAGATCAACGGGAGACCTGTCCCAAAAAATATAGTAAAGCTAACCAGCATTTCCAAGACTGAGTTAATGGTTAAACTTCATGTGGCTATGGCCCAGAGGACTCCCTGGTAGTGGATCATCAATGACTTTTTACAACCCTCAAAGCTCCCTCAAAGCTCTTAAGATGCTTTCTCCTAACACCCATAAACCTTTTCCAGGCCCTCATAGCTGCCATGTTTGCCAGGTCCATACATAATGTGCTGTTCCAGTCCAGGTGTTTTCTTTGATTTCTGGGGCTTGTTGATTTGCTTTATAATGGCATAAACACAACTACAAGTACCAGAAATCAAAATAAAAACTTGGGCTGTAGCAGCACATCTTGCATGGACCTGGGAAATTTGGCAGGTGGCCCCTTAGTGACATTCAACCAACCTCCAAGCCAGCCTGTTCTCGCCCGACACCATTTTATATTTAACTTTTATAGTGTGTTAGAAAGAAATAACATCCTATAGCCTTTCCTTTTACATCAGCAAGATTGTCACATAGACCAATTTGTAAAGTCCTCTCACTTTGCACTCAGAGAAAAGAAAACAATCTCTATGTTAAAAAAATAGGCAGCAATTTGTCAGAACACATCGCCTGATTTGACGTCTGTCTTTGAAATTTACAGGCATCTTTATTGCTCAGCGATACAAAAGGGGATGATGGACGGAACGTTTGAGCCAATCAAACACTCACCCCCAGTCAACTGATCTGGGTTTAATCCATCATCATTCTTTAGCTCACTCCACCACCCCAGTTCAGACATGGCCATATGCAAATCAGTCTGACCCTGTGCCTCATGGGAACAGTCCAGCCCGAACTGCCAGGCCATGTCTTCCCTGGACCGGAAACAAGCATCCTAGGACCGGTTTCTGGCATTCCAGCCGTCATCAGCCAGGCTTGCTTGAATCCAGTGGCAAAGTGAGCAAGGGACCCACGTCTGGGCATACCCCCGCCAACTTAGGGCGAACAAAGCGATACAAAAGGGGATGATGGACGGAACGCTTGAGCCAATCAAACACTCACCCCCAGTCAACTGATCTGGGTTTAATCCATCATCATTCTTTAGCTCACTCCACCACCCCAGTTCAGACATGGCCATATGCAAATCAGTCTGACCCTGTGCCTCATGGGAACAGTCCAGCCCGAACTGCCAGGCCATGTCTTCCCTGGACCGGAAACAAGCATCCTAGGACCGGTTTCTGGCATTCCAGCCGTCATCAGCCAGGCTTGCTTGAATCCAGTGGCAAAGTGAGCAAGGGACCCACGTCTGGGCATACCCCCGCCAACTTAGGGCGAACAAAGCGATACAAAAGGGGATGATGGACGGAACGCTTGAGCCAATCAAACACTCACCCCCAGTCAACTGATCTGGGTTTAATCCATCATCATTCTTTAGCTCACTCCACCACCCCAGTTCAGACATGGCCATATGCAAATCAGTCTGACCCTGTGCCTCATGGGAACAGTCCAGCCCGAACTGCCAGGCCATGTCTTCCCTGGACCGGAAACAAGCATCCTAGGACCGGTTTCTGGCATTCCAGCCGTCATCAGCCAGGCTTGCTTGAATCCAGTGGCAAAGTGAGCAAGGGACCCACGTCTGGGCATACCCCCGCCAACTTAGGGCGAACAAAGCGATACAAAAGGGGATGATGGACGGAACGTTTGAGCCAATCAAACACTCACCCCCAGTCAACTGATCTGGGTTTAATCCATCATCATTCTTTAGCTCACTCCACCACCCCAGTTCAGACATGGCCATATGCAAATCAGTCTGACCCTGTGCCTCATGGGAACAGTCCAGCCCGAACTGCCAGGCCATGTCTTCCCTGGACCGGAAACAAGCATCCTAGGACCGGTTTCTGGCATTCCAGCCGTCATCAGTCAGGCTTGCTTGAATCCAGTGGCAAAGTGAGCAAGGGACCCACGTCTGGGCATACCCCCGCCAACTTAGGGCGAACAAAGCGATACAAAAGAGGATGATGGACGGAACGTTTGAGCCAATCAAACACTCACCCCCAGTCAACTGATCTGGGTTTAATCCATCATCATTCTTTAGCTCACTCCACCACCCCAGTTCAGACATGGCCATATGCAAATCAGTCTGACCCTGTGCCTCATGGGAACAGTCCAGCCCGAACTGCCAGGCCATGTCTTCCCTGGACCGGAAACAAGCATCCTAGGACCGGTTTCTGGCATTCCAGCCGTCATCAGCCAGGCTTGCTTGAATCCAGTGGCAAAGTGAGCAAGGGACCCACGTCTGGGCATACCCCGCCAACTTAGGGCGAACAAAGCGATACAAAAGGGGATGATGGACGGAACGTTTGAGCCAATCAAACACTCACCCCCAGTCAACTGATCTGGGTTTAATCCATCATCATTCTTTAGCTCACTCCACCACCCCAGTTCAGACATGGCCATATGCAAATCAGTCTGACCCTGTGCCTCATGGGAACAGTCCAGCCCGAACTGCCAGGCCATGTCTTCCCTGGACCGGAAACAAGCATCCTAGGACCGGTTTCTGGCATTCCAGCCGTCATCAGCCAGGCTTGCTTGAATCCAGTGGCAAAGTGAGCAAGGGACCCACGTCTGGGCATACCCCCGCCAACTTAGGGCGAACAAAGCGATACAAAAGGGGATGATGGACGGAACGTTTGAGCCAATCAAACACTCACCCCCAGTCAACTGATCTGGGTTTAATCCATCATCATTCTTTAGCTCACTGCATATGGCTGGGTTCAAACTGGAATGGCATGGTGAGCAAAAAAACGATGGATTTAGGCCCAGATCTCTGTACTGGGGTGAATGTATGACATTGTTCTGCATTCTGTCCATCAACTGTTGTTTTTGCAATTGTCACCCCGAGTGGGACGGGTATGCCCAGACGTGGGTCCCGTGCTCTCCATGCCACTGGAATCAAGCTAACCTGGCTGAAGAGGGGTGAAACCCCGAAACCGGTCCTAGGATGCTTGTTTCCAGTCCAGGGAGGACCTGGCTTGGCAGTTCGGGCTGGACTGTTCCCATGAGGCACAGGGTCAAGACTGATTTGCATATGGCTGGGTTCAAACTGGAATGGCATGGTGAGCAAAAAACGATGGATTTAGGCCCAGATCTCTGTACTGGGGTGAATGTATGACATTGTTCTGCATTCTGTCCATCAACTGTTGTTTTTGCAATTGTCACCCCGAGTGGGACGGGTATGCCCAGACGTGGGTCCCGTGCTCTCCATGCCACTGGAATCAAGCTAACCTGGCTGAAGAGGGTGAAACCCCGAAACCGGTCCTAGGATGCTTGTTTCCAGTCCAGGGAGGACCTGGCTTGGCAGTTCGGGCTGGACTGTTCCCATGAGGCACAGGGTCAAGACTGATTTGCATATGGCTGGGTTCAAACTGGAATGGCATGGTGAGCAAAAAACGATGGATTTAGGCCCAGATCTCTGTACTGGGGTGAATGTATGACATTGTTCTGCATTCTGTCCATCAACTGTTGTTTTTGCAATTGTCACCCCGAGTGGGACGGGTATGCCCAGACGTGGGTCCCGTGCTCTCCATGCCACTGGAATCAAGCTAACCTGGCTGAAGAGAGGTGAAACCCCGAAACCGGTCCTAGGATGCTTGTTTCCAGTCCAGGGAGGACCTGGCTTGGCAGTTCGGGCTGGACTGTTCCCATGAGGCACAGGGTCAAGACTGATTTGCATATGGCTGGGTTCAAACTGGAATGGCATGGTGAGCAAAAAAACGATGGATTTAGGCCCAGATCTCTGTACTGGGGTGAATGTATGACATTGTTCTGCATTCTGTCCATCAACTGTTGTTTTTGCAACCATCTTTATTGCTCATCCACCTTCTGAACTCCAGCATTTTAATTTTGGGGGTACTGAGGTCCCCCCTCAAGCCCCCCCACACTCCTACTTCCAACACCTATATCCTTCTTTGTTTCCTATACGGTCCTCTCTTATGCATGTACCTTATTTCTTTACACTTTTCCTCGCCTCCTCTTGGTCTAAGCATACTGTTTCCCCATATTCACCTCCTTGTGTGTTGCTCTTATTCACTTCTCTCCATTTTCTCCTTTGCTCTCCTCTCTCAGCCTCCCTTCAACATATTGTCTCTTGATCACCTTTCTCCTCTTAACCCATACTGTCTCACATTTGAAGTCTTCCCATTTCCCTTCCATTGCTATATTTAACTTCACACTTTTGCTCTGCACTCTCCCATCCACTAATCTTCTTAAAAGGCAGGGTAAAGTGCACTGCAGACCCAGATGTCAACACACACAACAAATATGACAACATTAAAGCAATAATTTAAAAGCATCTTTATTGCTCCTTCACCTTTATAACAACAGCAGGGTTATTTGGGGAGTGCTGTAGCACCCCACTCACCCCTACTTCCAGCGCATGTGAAAATTCTCTGGCCTGCCCACACAGCAAATGCACCCGCAAATTTAAAACTCTGCTGCATTTCATGGACTATGGAAGCACAGTCAGGCATGACTCACAGTTCCAGAATGTGAGGGGATTTTCAGGTTTATATTATGCGAACTCAGCCCTAAGTCATTAGAGAGCTTTACATGATCATCAGTTACATTACAAAAGGATATATTCATTTTTTAGGGGCATGTGGAAATAGTGATATGCCCAAAATCACAGAATGTTCAGCAGACGCTGAGACTCTAACTTAGTTCCTCAGATCCATTAAGCTGCTGAATGCGTGCAAAGCCCAGGGCAAAGTGTTTCATCCCATGGGCTTCACAGTCATACTGTAGTGCTACGAAGTTCAGGAGATGGGGGGCCCCCTACCCTGGGCTGCAAAGTACTGAATAATGACAGTACAGCCCATGGCAGGGGGCCCCACACTTGGACCTTGAGCCCTGATCCAGTGCTGCAAGGTACAGGAGAGGGACCTCTCCTGCCCTGGGCCTCACAGCACTGGATAATGGATGCGAGGCCAAGAGAAGGGGGCCCCACACTTGGGACCTGATCCAGTGCTCCGAAGTCCAGTGAAGTGGGGACTACCTCTCCTGGCATTAGAAGAAGTGTGGAACTTTGCCTATAAATATTGCCCAGCCACAGCTTCTCCCTCTTCTACTGAGCCGCCTCTCCTCACCCATTAGTGTTCAGCTGATCCTAAAAACAAAAGGGCCATTTGTTGCATGGAGACGCAAATGGCACCTTTTCAACAGAGCACAGTCCCGCCCTTGACCTGCTCACACAAACACAATTATCTTTGCTGCTGTCCCAAGACCCCCGGGCATTCTTTCCATCCCCCCACACCCGTAATCCCAGGAATGACACCACACCTTTAGAACTGCTGAGGTTAAGGCACCTCGTTTGCACAATGTAATGCAGTGATAGGAGGGGCCCAGGAGGAGCAGGTTGCCTGACTATAATGCAGCCTTTCATATGGAAGCGCTGCCCTATGTTTTTGAGGTGAGCGCAGGGCCCTGGGCAGCTGCCCACACTGCCCATGCCTAGCGCCGGCCCTGTTAGGTCCATTAATATATTGACAGTATTGCTGTGTTAGATGTGCTACCCAAGAGAGGACTGAGGCCAAGACAGTATTTTCTATGTCCGCCGGCACTGCCCTTGTTCTTGGTATAACATGAGCACTGTGAAGGATCTGGGTCTTGAAATAATCCAATTTCCTCCGAACCTCCGAGGTTCACGTCAGTGACGGCAGAAATGCTCCCAGATCAGAGCTGGTTTTTAGGTCTCGCCTACGCAGCGCGCATGCGCTGCATAGGAGAGACCTTTAGCTATCGGCACAGCTTTGGGGGCAAAAACGTGCAGGTCTCGCCTACGCAGCGCGCATGCGTTGCATAGGAGAGACCTTTAGCTATCGGCACAGCTTTGGGGGCAAAAACGTGCATGCGTTGCATTGCTTGCAATGGCAACGCGTGCACGTCTGGCGATTCCCTTGCGGGAGCGCGTGGCGCCATATGGTGGCGCCATATGGTCACAATCATCGCGCCTTGCTGCACGCTCCCGCAAGGGAATCGCGCAGGCCCCCCTCCCACTGCTGCCGCGCGAGGCGCTCGCTTGTGCTGGTTTCATTTCCGTCTACTGTACGCTCCTGAATTTGAAGGTGCTTGGATCACACTCTCTAGGCAAAAACTGCCAGTGTGACCTGTGCGCGTCAAGCCTGGACATATTAAACCCCAAAACATGAATCTTTCCACCTCTTCTAGACCTGCGAAGGAAACAACTGTGGCCAGTCGGCAGTGAACAACCAGCAGGACATTGAATCGGCCGCGCGCTCTGCTTTTCCTGCAAAAGCAAATGCATCCTCAGCGTTGTAATGAAATAATGGACAGGGGTGAGGAAGAGACTTAATCGCTGTGCTAATTGGCTTTAAATTCAATTAACTGTTAAAGGGCATTGTCCTCGAGCACAGGAAAGTTAATTTGTTCAAGCTGTATCTGGTCACAATCTTATTATTTTTACAATTATTGTAACTTGATTTTAATCATATACAGTAAAATGCACTTACTGACTCGCAGCATACATTGATCTCCCAGTACTGAGTCATTAAGGGGGCTCTCTTGAAGCACCTTTACAGTGATCTGCATCATGCTCGTGCACTGACACCCCAACAATGAAAGCATAACATAAATTCGTAGCAGCACAACGAGATCAGCAGAAAACTGTGCACCCTCAGTTTAATCCCAAAAGACCTACACAGCACTTACAAGTCGGAGGCTCCAGTACAAATAAGGCAGTTTAGGGGAGGGGGACTGAGATGGGGAGGGAGATAAAGAGGGGGAGGAAGTATGAGAAAACGATGAGTGTCACTCTGTCTCCTGCAAGTTATAGGTTCTATTTCTGGCAGGGTAACATGTCTGGTTAATCCTGCTTCAGGAAATATCTCTGTGCAGCCTCAAGGTCACACTTTCAAATGCCAATGAATTAAGCACCGGAGTTAAAAGTGCCTGCTGCAGAAACTTTCGCAGTAGTTTTCAGGGCCTCCCAAATACATCAGAATAATTTTCCTGCTGCTGAGATGTGTGTTTGTAACCTGTAAATCACTGGAAGCACCGCGATTAGGGAAATATATATATTTATTATAATTCTAGCTGATGCTGTACCTTAATGGCTAGAGGAGAGAGTAACAAATCAGGCGTTCGATATTCGAAGCAGCCAGCTTAATGTCTGAAGTGAGTAGCCAATAGTAGCAATGTGCATGAACTCTGGGCGATGATGTTTGTACTTTCACTTTCGCTCCCGCTGGAATGACTTCAGACACATTCTATAATTTACCTTGCAATATATAACAATTGGTAGGAAACTAGATCTTGGTCCAGAAGGGGTGCTTTTTGTGATTTGGTGTGAATTGGTTCAGTAGCTTTAAGGAAATTGAGGTTGACAAATATTTTTATATCTGGACAGTTGATCACACCTGTTCTAAACGGCCCAGAGGCCTTTTTTAGGTCTCGGCCTGCACCAGTGCTTGCGCTGGTCTGGCCGAGAATTTTAGTAAGCGGGTTTTGGAAGTGCAAACCCACTGGCTTTCGGCTGGCGACCAGCTTGCGTTCACGATAGCGTGCACGCGCGCAGCTGCCATATTGGTTTCCTATCTCTTCCTCATTTCCTCGTCATGGCTCATTAACTCTCTGGACTCTGATGTTTCAATCGCAGCAGCAGCTCACATTACCAACCGACAGCCCTGGACTACAGTCACATGAAAAACAACAGCGATTAGCATTGAAATGCAAGCTTTTTTTTGTCTAGTTAGAAATATTGCTTCGGTGGGTTGATTTCACCTTATATCGCTATTTGTTTTATATTGGGAGTCACAGCCTAATTACCAGTATTTTTGTCTCACTCTGTTTTTTTTTTTTATATTTATTCGCGCAAAGCACAAAGCTATATTTAAGGTTACTTTTTCCGCGTCACTTCTTCACTCTATTTAAATTCCACACCCCCACTCTTATTGTCTCTCTCCTTCTCTCTCCCTCTCTAATTCTCTCTCTACTTAATTAACTCTCCCTCTCTATCTTTTTTAGCCTTTCATTCTCTCTCACCCCTTTATCTGTTTCTCTTTCAAACTTTTTCATTCACTCTCTCTCCCCTTCTTTCTCTCTCTCTATCCCGCTCCACTCTTTATTCTATGTACACCCTTTCTCTCTCACCACCCTCTCTAATTGGGCATTATATCTTCACTCTATCTCTCAGTCGGCAACACCACAGCATCACTCAGCATTACCACAGCATCACTCAGCGCAACCACAGCATCAATCAGAGCCAGCACAGCATCAATCAGAGCCAGCACAGCATCACTCAGCACCAACACAACATCTCTCAATGCCATCACAGCATCACTCAACGCCATCACAGCATCACTCAGTGCAACCACAGCATCACTCAGTGCAACCACAGCATTACTCAGCATAACCACAGCATCACTTAGCGCCACAACAGCATCACTCAGCGCCACCACAGCATTACTCAGCAGCAACACAACATCACTCAGCGCCACCACAGCATCACTCAGCGCCACCACAGCATCGCTCAGCGTCGCCACAGCATCGCTCAGCGCCGCCACAGCATCGCTCAGCACCACCACAGCATCGCTCAGCACCGCCACTGCATCGCTCAGCACCGCCACAGCATCGCTCACCGCCACCACAGCATCACTCAGGGCTACCACAGCATCACTCAGGGCTACCACAGCATCACTCAGCGCCACCACAGCATCACTCAGCACCACCACAGCATCACTCAGAACTACCACAGCATCACCACAGCATCACTCAGTGCCACAACAATATCACTCAGCACCACCACAGCATCACTCAGCACCACCACAGCATCACTCAGCACCACCACAGCATCACTCAGCACCACCACAGCATCACTCAGCGCCACCACAGCATCACTCAGCGCCACCACAGCATCACTCAGCGCCGCCACAGCATCACTCAGCGCCGCCACAGCATCACTCAGCGTCGCCACAGCATCACTCAGCACCGCCACAGCATCACTCAGCACCGCCACAGCATCACTCAGCGCCACCACAGCATCACTCAGCGTCGCCACAGCATCACTCAGCGCCGCCACAGCATCACTCAGCGCCGCCACAGCATCACTCAGCGCCGCCACAGCATCACTCAGCGCCGCCACAGCATCACTCAGCACTGCCACAGCATCATTCAGGGCCACCACAGCATCGCTCAGCACCACCACAGCATCGCTCAGCATCACCACAGCATCATTCAGCACCACCACAGCATCATTCAGCACCACCACAGCATCATTCAGCACCACCACAGCATCATTCAGGGCCACCACAGCATCACTCAGGGCCACCACAGCATCACTCTGGGCCACCACAGCATCACTCAGGGCCACCACAGCATCACTCAGCACCACCACAGCATCACTCAGCACCACCACAGCATCACTCAGCACCAAGACAATATCACTCAGCACCACCACAGCATCACTCAGCGCCAAGACAATATCACTCAGCACCACCACAGCATCACTCAGCACCACAGCAGTATCACTCAGCAAGACCTGAGTATCATTCAGCATCACCTCAGCATCGTCTCCGCAACAGTCACCACCACCACCACTACCACCTCAGCATCACTCAGCACCACCTCAGCCTGCTCTCGGAATCTGGCATCTGTTGATTCTCCCCTAGCGTCTGGCCGCTGCTAGTGTTATAATACAGGTACTAGTTCCCAACCTTCACCCTCCGATTGTTTATGCCCCTCAAAAAAAAGCTTTAACAAACAACCATTGCAATAGGCAGAAACAAGTTGCCAGCATTGCAAGAACAAAAGAAAACTGAGGAAATTTTTTATTGTGAATATTTTTTTAATATGGTCGTTCAGTTTTACATAATGCCTTCTTGGTCATATATAAAGTAACAAAAATGCTTCTGACACTTTTTTATTATAACTTTTCAGCATGCTGCACAGCAGCCACACTTCTCTACAGCACAGCTTGAAGACATTGGCAAAGTCAATAGCTCTGGCTAAACACTTATAAGGCCCCAAAGGCGAGACCTATTGGCTATGCCAATGCTTGTTTAAACAGCAGGCATCCTTCCCAACGTGCTGGCGTGTTACACAGCTGTGCTGCAAACAGATGTTTTCAGAAATCTAAAGGGGAAACCCTTCACACGGAGCATCTGCAGGAAGTGACCTCATTCCCTCTACTCCACCGACCTCCCTCTGTCATTCGTGGCCAGCAAACATGCACTCCTTTCCTGAATGGCGTAGGAATGTCCCAGGACAGGGTGATTCACAGAGCTTTAGTACTCGCCTAGGAGTCCAGCAGCTTAAGTCACAACATGGAGAGAAAAGGGATCTCGAAGGAAGAGGGCACGTGTATAGCCAGTAAAGAAAACAGAACAGCAAGCACAGCCAACAACTAGACACACAGCAGCAATTGCCAAAGGCACAAGCATAACCTGTGCAGCACCACACTGAGCACCAAGAATACAACCAACAAGAATCACAACCAGCAGCAGCAACACAACATTTAGCACGCACAACCAGCTACAACTAAAATCACTAGCAAGTACACCCAGAGTTGAAAACAAGAACATCAGCAAGACAAACGTAAACAAGTGGACCCAGCAACAGCACGCATAATCTAGCAAGAAAACAAGCAGAAGGATAGCACAACCTGCAGAAATAACACTGTGGGGACATCAGGCAGCAAGCAAAGGTAACAAGAACACACATTGATTCAACCCACAGCAAGAGCAAGGACCGCAGCAAGAAACAGACAACCTACAATAATGTCGAGCACAACATGCAGGACGTGCATCTCAAAACACAAATACATTTACTATAAAAGCAAAACAGCAATAATATCATGGGAAGAAACGCGAATTTAAATAAGCGAAAATTGGATAGCCCCAGCAAAAAGCGCAAGTAAGCCAAAGTAGCAAAACGTACAGCAAGCAGCAACCATAGCCATTAATCAGCATGTATAAACATTAGCATACACAACCAGCAAAAAGAATAATGATAAGCAAGACCAATCATCAGGACAGCATCCAGCAGCATAAAAACAAACTGGTATAAGAACAAACCCAGAAGCAAAATATATCCGTAGCAAAAAAGGAAACTAGAAGTAAATATGACCAACAAAAAGTAGAAAAGCAGTAGCAAGGACAACCTTTAGCAAGAACTACTAGATGCAAGAAAAAATAACTGCAAGAGAATCAGCAGCAAAAACTGTGTTAATTACAACCCGTAGAAAGAAAGCCAGTAGCAGTTACAATATAAAGAACAGTGAGAACCACTGGAACCAGTACAATAAACAGCTAGCAGCGTGAACATGTGCGCAATGAGAATAGACTGCAGCGTGGTTGTCTATTGAGCTTCCTCAGTCATAGCATCTCTGCTCCTGGATGGACCAGGCGGATCCGTGTAGGAGTGATGGCTATCAATTTCCTAGGTACCTGCATACCTGTTCCTGGGTGGACCCCTCCATGTGAGTATGCTGTATGTCGACAGCATTGTTGCACACCATTCCATACACTAGGCTACAGACTACCACCCACGGACCAAACACAATAGCAGTGATAATTATTCCCACAAAGCCAACGTAAGAATGGTAGCAAATATGATAAAGTGAAGTAGGTATATGTAAAAATAGCTCTACCTCTCCCACATCCTTCTGTTTCACGTCATGCATAAGCAGCAGCTACAAGTTCATCACAACATGTTTGGAGTACACCTCTGAGCATCTTGCACAAAGCCAAATTAGCTCCAAAAACAAAACACCCTACTAAACACTATCTCCTCCAACTTCAAGCACAACAAACGGAGTAACTGCACAACCCATCACCCAGAAAACAAATTGAGGGCTCTATACGGACAGGAAAGTGCAATACAAATGCTACAATTATATATGATAATATGTATTTGCTATATATATTTGATATTGCATTGACCGAGCTCCAAGGAACAAATAAATAATTTGTAGACAAGGTATAAATTCTTGTATGAGCATCTCAACTTTAGGTGATGCATACTGAGCAGCATAGTACCTGGGTTCTAACTAGGCCTGGGCGGTAAATTCCATTCCGCTCGCGGAATTTGGGTAATTTCGCGTTCCGCGGAGAACGCGGAATTGCCTAAAATTCCATGATCCGCGGCTTTGCGGAATTTTTTGCTTGTTCGCGCTTTCAAAATGCGTGTTCGCGAGATATTTCCCCCCGAGCACGCAAACAGCGTTCGCGAACAGGAAAAAAGCATCGCGAACGGGCAGAACAAGCAATTCCGTGTGTTCGCGGTACTCTGCATGCTCGCGGAGATTTTTTACCGTTTCGCGGAGCTTTGCGTAGCGCGACTATACAAATTCCGCCCACCCCTAGTTCTAACTGAGACGAGATCACTGAAAAAAAGTGATGGGTTGGAGGGATGGAACATGTATTTGGGACTGCATTTCATAGCATGACTTATAATTGCATTTTCACACTATAATGTACATAGAGCAGTTTTCACGCATAAGTAAATGAAGTAATTTGACTAGATCAAATGTTATTTTGGTAAAGTGTTCATGCTGGAATTAGAAGCCATGCCATTGGCTACGTCGGTTACATGTGTAGTGGTCCACATCCTCTCCCACAAAAAGCAACAGAAAGAACGTAATCCAATCAATCAATCAATCAATCAATGCATTTATAGAGCGCGCTACTCACCCGGGAGGGTCTCAAGGCGCTGGGGGAGGGGGGAGTTACTGCTCGAACAGCCAGGTCTTGAGCTGCTTCCTGAAGGAGAAATGGTCCTGGGTTCGCCGAAGGTGAGTGGGGAGGGAGTTCCAGGTCTTGGCTGCCAGGTAGGAGAAGGATCTTCCTCCGGCGGTGGCTCTGCGGATGCGTGGTACGGTGGCGAGGGCGTGGCTGGTTGATCGTAGCTGGCGGGTGGGCGTGTAGAAGGTCATGCGGTCGTTGAGGTACTTGGGGCCCAGGTCGTGGAGGGCCTTGTGTGCGTGGGTGAGGAGTCTGAACGTGATTCTCTTGCTGACGGGGAGCCAGTGCAGGTCTTTCAGGTGTCCGGTGATGTGGCTGTGTCGGGGGATGTCCAGGATGAGTCGTGCGGAGGCGTTCTGGATGCGCTGGAGTCTTTTTGAAGTTTGGCTGTGGTTCCGGCGTAGAGGGTGTTCCCATAGTCCAGTCGGCTGGTGACGAGTGCCTGGGTGACGGTCTTCCTGGTTTCAGTGGGGATCCATCTGAAGATCTTGCGGAGCATGCGCAGGGTGTTGAAGCACGAAGATGAGACGGCGTTGACTTGTCTGGTCATCGACAAGGAGGAGTCCAGGATGAAGCCCAGGTTGCGTGCGTGGTCCGTTGGCTTGGGCGCGGTGCCCAGCGCCGGGGGCCACCAAGAGTCGTCCCAGGCGGAGGGTGATGAACCCAGGATGAGGACTTCCGTCTTGTCTGAGTTCAGTTTAAGGCGGCTGTTCCTCATCCAGTCGGCGACGTCTCTCATCCCGTCGTGTAGGTTGGCTCTGGCGGTGGTGGGGTCGTTGGTGAGGGAGAGGATCAGCTGGGTGTCGTCGGCGTAGGAGATGATGTTGAGGTTGTGTTGGCGTGCGATGGCTGCGAGGGGGCTCATGTAGACGTTGAAGAGGGTAGGACTGAGTGAAGATCCTTGTGGAACGCCGCAGATGACTTCGGTGGCCTCGGATCTGAACGGGGGAGGCGGACTCTCTGGGTTCTTCCGGCGAGGAACGAGATGATCCATTCCAGTGCTTTCTCTCGGATTCCGATGTTGCTGAGGCGCTTCACTAGGGTGCGGTGGCAGACGGTGTCGAACGCCGCGGAGAGGTCCAAGAGGATGAGGGCTGCTGTTTCCCCGTTGTCGGTTAGGGTTCTGATGTCGTCGGTGGCTGCAATTAGGGCGGTCTCGGTGCTGTGGTTGGCCCGAAACCCGGACTGCGAGGGGTCGAGGGATCCATTCGTCTCGAGGAAGGCGGCAAGCTGTCTGTTGACGGTCTTCTCGATGACTTTGGCCGGAAACGGAAGGAGCGAGATGGGACGGTAGTTCTTGAGGTCGGTGGGGTCCGCCGTTGGTTTCTTCAGGAGGGCGGTAAGCTCGGCGTGCTTCCAGCTCTCCGGGAAGGTGGCGGTGTGGAAGGAGGAGTTGATGATGTCCCGGAGATGGGGTGCGATGGTGGCGTCGGCTTTGTTGAAGACGTGGTGTGGGCAGGGGTCGGTTGGTGATCCGGAGTGGATGGAGTTCATCGTGCGGGTGGTGTCTTCGGTGCTGATCGGGGTCCAGTTGCAGAGGGTGGTGGTGGCGGGCGTTGGTTCGGCGGTAGGGTGCGTGGTCTGTGCGTCGAAGCTGTTATGTATGTCGGTGATCTTGCGGTGGAAGAACGCGGCGAGTGAGTTGCAGAGGTCTTGCGAGGGGGTGATGTCGTTGTTTCCGGCGCTGGGGTTGGAGAACTCTTTGACGATGCTGAAAAGTTCCTTGCTGTCGTGGGCGTTGTTGTCCAGTCGTTCTTTGAGTGCCGACTTCTTGGTGGCACGGATCAGCTGGTGGTGTTTGCGGGTGGCGTGCTTGAGGGCGGTCCTGTTGTCTGTGGTCTGGTCGAGTCGCCAGGCTTTCTCGAGAGTGCGGCAGTTCTTCTTGGATTCCTTGAGTTCGTTGGTGAACCAAGGGGTTTTCTTGCTTCCGGGTCTGCTGGGAGGGTTTTTAGTGGTGCGAGGTCGTCGGCGCAGGCGGTCAGCCACTTGGCGAGGTTGCTGGCTGCTTCGTTTGGGTCCGTTGTGTTAGTGGGTGTGTTCTGGCTGAGGGAGGCGGTGAGCTGCTCGGCGGTGATCTTGCTCCAGCTCCGGCGGGGAACCTGTTGCGGGTGGTGGTGGGTTGCAGTCTTTCTGAAGCTGAAGTGGACGCAGCTGTGGTCGGTCCAGTGGAGTCCGGTGGCGTGGCTGAAGGAGTTGTGCTTGCTGGAAGAGAAGACGGCAGGTCAAGCGTGTGGCCGGCGTAGTGGGTGGGCGTGTTCACCAGTTGCTTGAGTCCGAGGTTGGCGAGGTTGTCCAGCAGGGCGGTGGTGTTTCTGTCGTTGTTGTTCTCCAGGTGGAAGTTGAGGTCCCCTAGGAGGATGTAGTCGGCAGAGGGCATGGCGTGCGGGCTGATGAAGTCTGCGATGTCTTCGCTGAATAGTGTGCGTGGTCCCGGGGGTCTGTAGATGAGGGTGCCTCGGAGGGTGGTCTTGGGGTCAGTGTGTATCTGGAAGTGTAGGTGCTCGGCGGCGGTGAAGGTCTCGTCGGAGTTAGTCGAGATGCGGATGGTGTTCTTGTGTACGATGGCGATGCCTCCTCCCGTCTGGTTGACGCGGTCCTTCCGGGTGATCTTGTATCCGTCCGGGATGGCTATGGCGATGTCGGGCGCTGAGGAGGCGTTCATCCAGGTTTCGGTGAGGAAGGCGACGTCCGGTGCTGTTGCGTCGAGCAGGTCCCAGAGTTCCACGGCGTGCCTGTGGATGGAGCGGGTGTTCAACAGGATGCATTTCAGGTGGTTGCTGCTGGTGCTCGACTTGGCGGGGGTGGTGCAGGTCCGGGGGCAGGTGAATCGGCAGGCTTGGCAGGTGAAGGGTCCGTGGGTGCGTCTCGGGGAGGCTCGGTAGCAGGCAGGGTTCCGGTCGGCATTGAGTGCGGTGAGGGTGGCGGCGTCGTAGGTCCGTCGAGTGGTGTTGCATCGGTGGGATCCAGGGGTCCTGGCGCTGGGCGCGGGCCAGGCGCGGACGGGCGCAGACGGGCTTACCTTTGGCGCACCTTCGGCGCTTCGTCGGTGCTCCCGCTGCGCGCGGCCGCTGCGCGGTCGCTTAGGGGGCGTCATAAGTAAGGAGCCGGGAGGGAGGAGCAGCTGGGTGGCGGGAGCGGGGCGGCGAATGGAATCACGGGGGGCGGGGCCGCAGGGAGGCAGTGGCGGGAAAGTCCCAGGAGCAGCGGGAAAGTCCCAGGAGCAGCGGGCAGCGGGAAAGTCCCAGGAGCAGCGGGCAGCGGGAAAGTCCCAGGAGCAGCGGGCAGCGAGCGAAGGAATCTGCAGGCAGGAGGCGACAAGGCAGGCAGGAGCGGCAGCAGTGAGTGGGGCGACCAAGCCCTGTGGAGGGCTGAGCGATCACACTCTGTGGTCCCCTACGGTCCCCTTAAGTAAGGAGCCGGGAGGGAGGAGCAGCTGGGAGGCGGGAGCGGGGCGGCGAATGGAATCACGGGGGGCGGGGCCGCAGGGAGGCAGTGGCGGGAAAGTCCCAGGAGCAGCGGGAAAGTCCCAGGAGCAGCGGGCAGCGGGAAAGTCCCAGGAGCAGCGGGCAGCGGGAAAGTCCCAGGAGCAGCGGGCAGCGAGCGAAGGAATCTGCAGGCAGGAGGCGACAAGGCAGGCAGGAGCGGCAGCAGTGAGTGGGGCGACCAAGCCCTGTGGAGGGCTGAGCGATCACACTCTGTGGTCCCCTACGGTCCCCTTAAGCAAGGAGCCGGGAGGGAGGAGCAGCTGGGTGGCGGGAGCGGGGCGGCGAATGGAATCACGGGGGGCGGGGCCGCAGGGAGGCAGTGGCGGGAAAGTCCCAGGAGCAGCGGGAAAGTCCCAGGAGCAGCGGGCAGCGGGAAAGTCCCAGGAGCAGCGGGCAGTGGGAAAGTCCCAGGAGCAGCGGGCAGCGAGCGAAGGAATCTGCAGGCAGGAGGCGACAAGGCAGGCAGGAGCGGCAGCAGTGAGTGGGGCGACCAAGCCCTGTGGAGGGCTGAGCGATCCACAGCTGTTGTCCACAGCAGGAACGTGCAGTAGCAACAAGAAGCTTCAATAAGCAATGACAAGCAGCAGCAAGAAAAGCTAGAATAATTGGATACATCTTTATTCCAGACACACAAAGAAACTGGCAGAAGGAGAAGCAGTACTGCGTTTCTCAGGGTCAATTCATGTGACATAAGTAGCAGTATGAGGAAAAGGCCATTCCACATGTTAAGGGCTAGCGGTGAAACAAAATATTTCTCAGGGTGAATTGCCTCTGCCTGTTCATACTTAGAGGTGAAAACGAGCATGATCTATTCAGGGTACTCAACGAGTGAACTGGGATATCTGCTGACATAAGACTGTTCTACGATAACTCAGATCATCGTATGGAGACCTAGAACTAAATGACTCTGAACATCAGAGCCTACCTAATCAGACTGCTTAACCCTATTCATCTCTGTGTGTGCCAGTCCTTTAAACTGATGAAGCATTAAAGGCCCACCTACCTCCATGTAGTGGTAATGCAAGCCATCTGATTTTTTAAGATAAAATATGTAGTTTTTCTCCTATCTACCCACTGACTTACAGCCCACATTTATTGCACACGTCTACACCCTGTCGGACAAAGCATTAATATTAACTAGACTCGTCTAGGTATAGAGAAAGCATGCATTGAATGTTTGCATTTGTCACATAGAAAGTACAGTCTAAGAGTTGTGGGCGTTGACTCCTCACTCCAGCCCTATGACCAACCAAACTATATAGGGGTAGAACTATGCATACCTTTCCTATCCATTTAATCAACCAAATAAAGGAGACAACAAAGCAATGTATTGTGCTATATATAGATGCAAACAGAAAAACAAGCATTGGCATAGCCAATAGGTCTCGCCTTTGGGACCTTATAAGTGTTTAGCCAGAGTTACTGTCTTTGCTAATGTGTCTAAGCGATGTTGTAGAGTAGTGTAATTACACACCCACCACATGTGCTGCCACTGCACACACAAATGGAAGTTGCGTGATATGCAAACAGCATCATACCTGCCTCTCCCTAGAGCCTGGGTACCCTACACACTACCTCTGCCCAGGTCTATAATGGGTAAACCACCAACCAACACTTACCAGCCCCTGCAGGGCAGCCTTCACACATACTATGCTAGGGAGCACATGTATGGTAGCCTATACACTGGCTCTCCCCAGACTCTGGGCAGTCTACTGGCTGCTTCTGGCTCGATCAGAGTACTAGCCAGCGCAGCGAACATCAGGGACCTGCGCTGTAACAAGGGCCACTGAAATTATTCAGCAGGGGAGGGCCAAATTATGCTGCAGGGATGACTAAAATATGTGGCAAAAAAAGGTAAATTATGCGGCGTAATATGGCACAATTTTTGATAGTATTACTTTATTGTTTTTTTTCATTTGTACACGTTAACACTGTCTCGATAAAGGTTTCACCTCATGGGTAGCTCATTAACACCCAACTACAGCAACAATCAACTGAAAGGTGGCAAGACAACGTTTGCGAGGGGCTTTGCACTGCGTGGCAACATGTGTCACCACGTTTAGTAACTCTTGGCCCGTTTGACCTAGAAATTATTTTTTGTTAAAATCTGCAGATTATGCAGTAGATGATGGTTAATGTGACAAATACATATAAATTAATGCGGAAAACTATGCGGCCATAGAATCGCATAACTCCAGTGGCCTTCATAAATAACAGCAGCCACGAGCCGGGCTGGGCCATAAGTCTTTTGAGTGTGCAGCGTGTGCACCTGAAGGAAAAAGGTGCCCGAATAGGAAGCGGGCTATTAAGGTGACCACAGGGGCCCAGGTAGCGCCATTCCACAGCAAGACCGACCAAAAGGGAGAGGGAGGGGTCGTCTTTAAATGTTTAACAGGCGATCATTCAAGTTTGGTGATATTCCTTTTACTTTAAGTCTTGACATGATTGGGGACGATGGCCCACCTGCCACCAGGAGAATCTTTTATCGATACAACTGCGACCTCTTAACTCCATCAAGTGGATCCACTGGATTCTTGTGAAATGAATTAGCGGGGAGAGGGTTCAAAGTGGGCCAGAAACGCGAGTGCCTGAGTAATTGCCATGCGGCCTCCACGCTCCCTCGGCACCAAGTCTAGGCACAGGAGGCTACGGATGGCTCTCCCCAGGTCCTGGAAGATTAATCGCTGCAGCGCCCATGGCTCTAACCTGACTCTGCTCAGGCCTGGGCACGTGGACGGCGAATTGCCTGCATATGGCTCGAGCCAGGAGGATATGGGCGTGAGGCGTACACAACGACGTCACGCGCTCTACCCAGGCCCTAGGCGTGCGAACCTACTCACAAACTCTGCCTAGGCCCAGGGCACTGACAGACCTTTTGTACTGCCTGACTGAATCACCACAGGCCAGGCACCTGCGTGTGTGAATTCTAGCTTAGCCCCCTGCCAGCAGACCAAAATGCGCGCCCGATGCCTCAGAGGCAAACACCTGCATCCCGCCCTCTCGCGCATTCCCTCCCACACCTCAATTGAATTCTCAGCATCAAACTCAGGGGAACACGCCGGTCTGCTCGCCAGGTGGTCCCACTGGGATGTCTCCAGCTGGGTGGCCCACTTTCGGGCGATTATGGTGGAAAACAGCCCCAGAGACGTAGATATCTGGCCCAAGATCACACAATGAGTCAGTGAGAAAGGAACTAAAACCTGGAGTTCTAATTCACACTTCCTAGTGAGTGTATATATTCTTGGCTCCACGCTACGTCATGAAAGCAAGCGCCTCCTGCCAGGCCTTCCTCACTCGTGTAAGAACGGATTATTGTCCCCCCCCCACACACACACACCTCCCTCTACAGTCTCAGGAATTTCTGTCTAAAGGCTAGATGCAAAGGGCCAGAACCTCATCAGAAAACCCACTAACTCGGGGGAGACCCCCGCCTTAAGCCCTCATCTAGACAGAGCTACAGGTGGGAGAACAACAGGCCTGCAGTATGAGGATCCTGGCCAGTAATGGAGGCTGGCCAGGAGCCACCGTGAAGGGCCAGGGCATCCGGCGCTGGCATTTGGACATCACAGCCACCCCGCGCAAGCAGTCACTTCATATGGGCAGCTGCCATGTGACAAAGGAAACCCACTGTTGGCAGATCCGTCGTAGACTCTCTGATCGGGAGCCTGTCGCCTCTAGGCACAGAGTCAGACCCCACACCGTCCTATCGCTGGCTGGATGGAGCAGCGAGTTAATGCTCGCCACTGACACCTGCGGTGATCTGTACATCACGAACCCCCGGACTTCTCCGTCCTTGGACATGCGCACCAACACTGCCCCCTCCGCCCCCCGCAGTGAGGCTTGAATTATGAAGGAGACGCAGGAAAGGGAAATCTTTCGCTTTAATATGGCGGAGGCCGCAGGCCGCTCTGCGCATCGATCGGCTGATCCGGCGTGAGGCGAGGCCGAGATCGTACATATTTTATTGTTATCACATGCGCGGCGCTATAGATTACCGGAATATCAGCCTTTAAACCGGAAAAAGTTCATTCCATCTGGGAAGGTAAATCATTATTCGGTGGCTATAATGGACATGGGTCGGCGCGGCGTAAGGTACGATGACGTATGCGGGGTAGGGATTTCAGACCTCTTACTACGGTACCCAACCTCAAAAGGGCTGGCCAGCAGGGGGGTGCCGCCGCCCCCCAAGGGGTGTGGCTTGGAGCGCAGGAAGATGGCTGCGTAAGCCTGCAGCTCCGTCTCGGAGGTTCGCGCTTTATCTTTATTTTACCGACCTCGGAGCACCAAATCACCAGACTCACCTGAGTCGGACGTCCTGTCAGCTCGGGAATGCGGAGACGCCTGGACGAGTGAGGAGAACGCTGTAAACCGGCTCATCGTCGCCCATGCCGGCCTCGGAGCACTGAGAGCCCTGAAAGCCCGGAGAGCGGATCTACACCGCATTTCAGATCGGCACACACCAGCGCCTAGCGATCCTGCAGCTACACCAATCGCACTGTTGTGACGAGGTGGAGCGATCATTTAATTCAAGAAAGGAACGCATATATGCTTTATAAGCTTTACAAGCGAGTCGCAGTCCGCATGACCGCAGACAGCATGGTGTGCCTGACCTTAAGATGGCGGCCCAGCGTTAACGTGAACACACCGACTCGGCATCTAATACCACCGCTCACACCGACGAGGAGAGAGTTACCACCGAGAGTTGCACCAGCGGGGCAGGGGGTGGTTGAAATCCTTTGGAAACCGGCTACCACAGTAGAAAAGTCTGCAGGATGCGCCCAAGCCTGCCTGACCCTAAGATGGCGTCCGGGCAGAATTAATCAAGCCCAGCAGGGCGATGAGGCTGTACCTCGAGGGGGGAGACTCCAGTTTAAGGTCAGCAGGAGAGCTGAGTAGCGGAGAGCGATGCCCACGCCGCGCAGAGGTCACGAGTGCGACAGCACCTGGAGTGGACACCGATCAGATCTCACGCATATCCCCCCACCTCCCACCCCCATCCGGTTCACCCACCAAGACAGGAAGGAGATCAAGAGGTGGTGCTCGGACGAAGGCCAAAGAGACCAGGCAGCAATAATAGCGGCCTCTGTGTAGAAGATCACTCCAACCTTGGGCATCCACGGGCTTGTGAATCGGCTGCCATACTAACTAATCAGCAAGATGGCCGACAGGTGAGGCGCTCCGGTCGGGAGCTCCTGGCTAGGGATTGCCTTTTGGCTCTAATCCCTGGAATTTACCCCCTCCTTGAACCTTTATACACACCTGGGGTTCTATGGACTGCGGTCCTTCGATTCTCCAATTCCCGCAATTGAATTCCGTAACCAGCCTCAGCAACTTCCGAGGAATCCGTGAATATTCTACCGACCGCGGAGACCCAGCAATATGGCCGATGCCTGGTGGAGCTACCTAGGTAGCTATAGAGGAGATTGGCTGTGGCTCACCCACTTGGCGTCACCTACCCAGGTTGGGCAGACTTTCCTTCGTCTCTCCGCCGTGTCTCCTTCCTCCCCCGCCTTCCGACAAATTGCTGATTGCTGGTCCCCAGCCGGAATGTTTGACTTTCACTTTGTCGTCTTGGTTCCCCTGAAGTACTTGCCCCCTTGTCGGTCTTCCTTGACCCGCTCTTCATTCCAACCCCATTTTACTTTTCCCCTCTTCCTTCTATACCCCATAGGATGTGTGTATATGTTAAGCTATGCTCTAGTAACTCATGTTACTGTGTAACACTGGTTTTTTTTTTCCTATGTTTATACTAGGCTCCTGTAACTGACGTAATTTTGTAACTCGCTAATCCTCATGTAAAGCGCTCTGATACCTCCGGGTCTAGCCAGCGCTATATAAAACTCTGCAAATAAAAATAAAATACTCGCCCATCTGCAGGCACTTTTCATATTTGTACTTCTTAAACATAGGGATGGTCTGTTTTCAGGAAAGCTGGCACGCAGTATGTGATCCCAAGGGTACATTTTAGGCAACCCCATAGAGTGCAGTCTAATCGCCCAGGGGGTTTGGGGGCGCACAGTTCAACACAACGCCTGGTTACCATCGATGCATAAAGGTGCACACAGTCCAAGAGACGAGACAAGCGCAGCCGCCGTGAAAGTGAAAGCGATCGCGCTAAGGCCACGCTAATTAAAAGCGCCTGTAGACGCTGAGGGCATGTCTGGCGTTTCTCTTGCGAGAGCGAGCAGCAAGGCGCGATAATTACTAACAGATGGTGCCGCTGCTCGCTCCCGCAAGGGAAACGCCAAACGTGCACGAGTGCCCATAGAGAGCAATGTTCTAGTTTTTCCCCGAACGAAGGCGTCCTACTTTCCTATTACAAAGGGAAAACTAAAAGCCCTTGCTGACTGGGGGCCAACGAAATCAAGAGAGAAATGAGTGGGGGGAATGAAAAGATACGACTAGAGGTTGGAAGGTGTAGAGGAGGAAGAGAAGCCGATCTCCAGAAGGGCACGTAATGAAGTTCAATAGGGGAGCCAAAAGGAGATGGAAGGATGGTGGAGGAGAAAGCCAAGAAGAGACAAAGAAAAACAAGGACTGGCAAAGCTGACAGGGTTGACCAATATGTGTTTGTGTATTGAGGAATGAGTGCAGAGGAAAGCATCTAAAATTGATGCTCTGGAAAGAGAAGAGTTGTTTTCTTTTCTGCGGCATCTGTTTTTCAGATGTTTCTGTCACCGCTTGCTCCACAGTGCTACCGGACCAACTGCTATTTTCTGATGAAGGACACATCAAAGCAGCCAGTAGAAAAACAGTGAAACTAAAATACCCTGCAGCTGATTCAGGATGTGATTGATAATGTCCAAAGCCAATGACTGAGAGTATCGAGAGCAAAATAAGCCTATGGCTGAAGGAGGCTGATTCAAAGCCCTTAATGTATAGAATACAACATGTTCGCCATAAATGGCAAAAGTGCCTGACACGTGAGAGGAAAAACAGATGCACAGTATGGGCCACATACAAGTCGCCTATTTGTGAACACATCTTTTCTGAGAACCATTAATGTTCTTCAAGCCTGAGGCGTGAGAGGGAATTAATTGGAGTCCATATTATTCTTCAGATGCTGCTTTCACTTAAGGGAGGAGAGGGACATTCAGGCTGATTCAAAGAGACTCCTGTGCGGAGCTCATTGTGTGGTGAGAGGTAGCAGGTAGGAAAGACTTTGAAGTGGAATCTTTTCCATTCGTCTTAATGAGTGTTAGAAATGGGATCTCTAGTTGGCAAGGGCTTGCACCTTTGTCCAAGTAGGGACCCTCCTTCCTAGTCAGGGTAAGGGAGTTACACTCCTAAAATAACCCCTGCTCACCCCCTTGGTAGCTTGGCACGAGCAGTCAGGCTTATTCTAGAGGCAGTGTGTAAAGCATTTGCACATAACCAACAGTAATATAATGTAAGCACTACAAAAGGACACCACACCAGTTTAGAAAATAACCAATATTTTTATATACTCAAGACAATACCAAATACGATAAAAATCCACAATACAAATACTTTAAAAATGTATGCTTGATAAGGTAACTTCTTCTTTGCAAGAATAACACAAAAGCAAAGTTCGTACGAGTCGGTAGCCCCGTCCGGGTCTACCGCGATGCTGAAATACACAGAGTCCAACAGTTCCAGCCGACCGCGTCGCTACGGGCCAGCAGAGTCGTGAACAGACTCGGTCACAGTACCTTTTCTCGTTGTGGCGGGCACGGAGCGTGCGAGCCGGTCGGCGTTCGTCGCGGTTGCGGTGCAAAGCGGAGCGGTGCAAGGTGCTGTGTCCCTCGATGCGGTGCAGGCAGCGGCTCGATGAGCGTCGTGCAGACGGAGTCGGTGAGTCCAAGGCGTGCGGTGCAGGGCGAGACGGTGTACGATGTGGTGCTGACAGGTTGCGATGCAGGCGACCAAGCCGGAGTGTGGGAGCTGGTGTCGGACAGCGGTGCGAGTCGGAGCGGTGCGTCGCAAAGGTGCGAGCGGTGCCCCAAATGCGATGCGGTCACGACTGTTGAGCCAGATGCAACGACAGCGTCGGTCTGGTACGGCTGGCACAGTGAAGCGATGCGATGCGAACTGCAGTGCCCACAGGTCACGGTGCAAGCAGCGGCTCGGTGGCGATGGCATCGGACGTCGTCGTCGGTGAGACCAGGGTTGCGGGGCGGAGGGTGCGGTCTGCGGTGCAAACAGGACACCGGGCCAGCGATGGAGTCGGTTGACGGAGTCGGTTGCGGTTCCCTTCCTCTGTGGCAACTGAAACAGCGTTCCAGAAGCGGTACCCAGAGGCTTGTGAAGTCTTTGCAGTCCCTGAGACTTCTTAACAGGAGGCCAGCTCAGTTTCAGGCCCTTGGAGATACTCAGCACAAGTTTGTAGAAAGTTCAGTCCAGTCCTTTCACTGCCCAAGACAGAAGCAGCAACTGCAGGCCAACCCAACAAAGCAGTCACTCAGCAAAGGGGCAGTACTCCTCCTAGCAGCTCTCCAGCTTTTCTTCTTGACAGGTTCCTTGATTCCAGCGAGATCTAAATTCATGGGGTCAGGGCCCCAATATTTATATCCCAAATTCCTTTGTTCTCTGAAGGCAGAGAGGCCTTTGCCTGGCCCAGGTGTACTCCTCCCACCCATCTACATGTAGATCTTGCTATTCAGCCCTGTGCTGACTCACCCTGTCTCCGGGCATCCCCCAGCCCCTGTCACTCACACTCCAGACAAGGAATACACAACCTAGCAGAGGCAGGCTTGGATGGTTAGACAAGAAAATACCCACTTTCTAAAAGTGGTATTTTGAAACACAGAATGTTAAAACCAACTTCACTAAAAGATGCATTTTATCATTCTGAGTCCAGGCATACTAAACTCGAATTTCTACCATGTTCCCTGGGTCAGTTAGGATTATAAACTGTAATAATCAAAACTGCCCATTCTGGCCTATGGGGAACAGGTAGCCTTGCAATAGTGAAAACGAAATAGGCTGTAATTCACTATCAGGACATGCCACACACACCAGGCCATGTCCTACCTTTCACATACAATGCACCCTGCCCACAGGGGTACCGTGGGCCTACCTTAGGGATGACTAACATGTAGAAAAGGGAAGGTTTAGGGACTTGCAAGTGTGTGCACTTGCCATGTCGACATGGCAGCCCCAGGCTGCGCACAGGCTCTGCGTTGGCAGGCCCGAGTTACACTTTACGGGCTGTTTGCGTGGGGGGCACAATCCCGTGCTGCCGCCCACCAACAGAATTTGATCTATAGGCCCTGGCACTCGCAGTGCCCTTTACTAGGGACTGACACATAGATCAAATAGCCAAAACATGGAAATACCAATCCATAACATATTTCATACAGGAGCACTTGCACTTTACCACTGATCAGCAGTGCGTAAAGTGCGCAGAAACACTAAACCAGCACAAAACAGAGTCAAAACCGGGAGGTCATAAAGCAAAAAGTCAGGGGAAACACGCCAAAAGATGCCAAGTCTAACACATGTCCCCTCCAGCTGAAAGTAGGGAGAACTACCCAACCCCATTGGAGTTCTCTTCACTAAGGCGGAAGAACCTGGACAGACCATCTGCGTTGGCGTGTTCTGTACCAGGACGGTGTTCCACCGTAAAGTCCATTCCCTGTAGGGAGATGGACCACCTCAGCAGTTTTGGATTCTCACCCCTCATTTGCATCAACCATCTGAGGGGCCTGTGGTCTGTCTGAACCCGGAAGTGAGTCCCAAACAGGTATGGTCTCAGCTTCTTCAGTGCCCAGACCACAGCAAAAGCTTCCCTTTCTATGGCACTCCACCTCTGTTCCCTGGGGAGTAGTCTCCTGCTAAGGAAGACTACAGGCTGATCCAGGCCCTCTTCGTTCAGTTGTGAGAGCACCGCTCCCACACCATGCTCTGAAGCGTCAGTCTGCACGACGAATTCCTTGGAGAAGTCAGGTGCCTTGAGCACGGGCGCCGTGCACATGGCTGCCTTCAGGGCATCAAAAGCTTTCTGGCAGGACTCAGTTCAGATCACTTTCCTGGGCTGCTTCTTCGAAGTCAGCTCCGTTAAGGGGGCAACGATGGTGCCATAGCCCTTAACAAATCTCCTATAGTAGCCGGTGAGACCTAAGAAGGCTCTCACCTCGGTCTGGGTCTTGGGGGTTCCCAAGCCAGAATGGTGTCAATCTTGGGTTTTAGGGGCGCCACCTGGCCGCTTCCTACCTGGTGTCCCAAGTACACCACAGAACCCTGCCCGATCTGGCACTTACTGGCCTTGATCGTGAGGCCTGCACCTTGCAGAGCCCTCAACACTTTCTCAAGGTGCTGTAAATGTTCTTCCCAGCTGGAACTGAACACAGCAATGTCATCCAGGTAGGCGGCACTGAAATCCTCCAGCCCAGCCAACACCTGATTGACCAACCTCTGAAAGGTGGCAGGGGCATTCTTCAACCCAAAGGGCATCACCCGGAATTGGTAATGACCTTCTGGGGTTGAGAATGCTGATCTCTCCTTGGCCCCATCGGTTAAGGCAATCTGCCAGTACCCAGACGTTAAATCAAACGTGCTGAGGAACCGGGCAGCTCCCAACCGATCAATGAGCTCATCAGCTCTGGGGATGGGGTGCGTGTCAGTCCTGGTGACGGCGTTGAGCCAACAGTAGTCCACACAAAACCGCAGTTCTGGAGTGGCACCGGGTGCAGCAGCCTTTGGGACCAAGACCACTGGGCTGGCCCAAGGACTGTTGGAGGGCTCAATCACCCCTATTGCCAACATCTTAGAGACCTCCTCCTTGATGCTGGCCCTGACCCGGTCAGTCAACCTGTAAATCTTGTGCTTCACAGGAGGGCTGTCACCAGTGTCCACGTCATGGGTACACCAGTGAGTAACACCGGGGTCAGAGAGAACAGTGGGGCGAACTGTCCCAACAACTGGTGACAGTCACCCTGCTGCTCCTGAGTCAGTGTAGGGGAGAGGATCACACCTTCCACTGACCCATCATGCTCCTTGGTAGACAGGAGGTCAGGGAGAGGCTCACTCTCCTCTTCCACCCCATCATCTGTCGCCAAGAGCATACTCACTTCGGACCTCTCGAAGTGGGGTTTGAGGCGGTTCACGTGAAGGACCCTCAAAGGGTTCCTGGGAGCCCGCAAATCCACCAGGTAGGTGACGTCACTTTTGCGCTCCACCACCTCATATGGCCCAGACCACTTGTCCTGCAAGGCACAAGGTGCCACTGGGGCCATGACCCACACTTTTTGCCCAGGTTGAAATTCGACCAGAGTGGCATTCTGGTCATACCACCTTTTCATTTCCTCCTGGCTTGCTTCTAGGTTCGCCTGAACGAGTTTCCTGAAGCGGGCAGTTTGGTTTCTAAAGGCCAGCATGTAACTAAACACATCCTGGGGAGTTTTCCTGGGAGCTGCCTCCCAGCCTTCCTTTACCAAACTCCGAGGTCCTCTGACAGGGTGGCCATACAGGAGCTCAAAGGGGCTGTACCCAAGAGACTTCTGAGGCACCTCCCTGTATGCAAAGAGTAGGCATGGCAAGAGGACGTCCCACTTACGCCTCATGGGTTCTGTTAGACCCTTGATCATGCCTTTCAAGGTCTGGTTGAATCTCTCCACCAGACCGTTTCCTTGTGGGTGGTAAGGAGTGGTGAACTTGTAGGTTACACCACACTCCTTCCACAGGGATGTCATATACTTAGATATGAAATTGGTCCCCCTATCAGAAACCACCTCTCTGGGGAATCCCACACGGGAAAAGATCCCCATTAACGCCCGGCCCACCACTGGCGCCGTCGTTGTCCTGAGAGGGATTGCCTCCGGGTACCGGGTGGCATGGTCCACCAAGACCAGGATGTACCTGTTGCCCATGGCTGTCTTGGGATCCAGTGGCCCCACAATATCCATCCCTACCCTTTCAAAGGGTGTTCCAACAACAGGAAAAGGTTGGAGAGGAGCTTTTACCTTCCTCCCACTCTTACCACTTGCCTGGCAAGTTTGGCAAGACCTACAGTGTGCATCTGACTGCCTTCGCATTTGGGGCCAAAGAAGTGGGTGACAAGCCTGTCAAAGGTCTTGTCCTGCCCCAAATGTCCTGCCAAAGGCACGTCATGAGCCAGACCCAGTAGGAAGGTCCTGAAGCGCTGGGGTGCCACCAGCACACGGGCTGACCCAGGCTCAGCAACCTTAGGCTCACTGTATAGGAGACCATTCTCCCAGTAGATCAGATGTGACCCGGACTGATTACCAGCTGCCTGGTCTGCAGCCTGCCGCCGCAGACCCTCCAGAGTAGGGCACTCGTTCTGTTCCCTGCAGAACTCCTCCCTGGTGGGACCCCCTTCTTGCTGCCAATGGGTCAGCTCAGAGATGTCTCCCAGTTCGGCTACCTGCTCCCCTGTAGGCACCGGGCGTCCCCCTCGAGGTCCGCCTCCTCCCGGTCCGTGGGAACTTCGGGGGCCGGTTTCCCGCGCCCCTGCCCTTTCTCTTGGCAGGGACTTGGGCCACTGTTCCAGGCTCCAAGTCCTCTTGATCACCCTTTCGGGCTGCCATTGACCGAGTAGACACGCATGCCCACTCTGGCAACCCAAGCATCTCCAAGTGAGACCTGAGCTCAACATCCTTCCATAAGGACTGCTCTAGGTCGTTACCTAGCAGACAATCTACAGGCATGGTAGGGCTCACAATCACTCTCAAGAGACCTGAGACCCCCCCCCATTCAAAGGGAACCTGCGCCACCATACACTGGCGCTCAGAGTTGTCTACAGCAACTACTTGGTGGAATGCCCCTGGGACTACCTGCTTCTCCGAGACCTGGTGACACCGGACTGAGGTCACACTGGCTCCAGTATCTCTGAGAGCCTCTACCCTGTTCCCATTAATGGTCACCCAGGTGCTATATTTCTTTGTGTTAGGGGGCACCTAGTTTCCTGGGACCATCTCACTGTCCCCTAGTGAGACAAGGGTCATTTCTGCGGGATCCCCACCCTCCTGTGGTCACCCCTCCTCCCCAAGCGCTACACTAGCCAACACTTTGGACTGTCCACCGGTGGGTGGCTGTGTCCCCTTTGGGCACTTGGGGTCCCCCTTAAAGTGACCTACCTGGTCACATGCATAACACTTGCGGGGGCCGGTCTCAACAGGCTTTCCTGTAGAGACCCCTTTCTTCTTATCACCGGGGGCTGGGAACCTTTACCCTGGGTACTAGTTTGGGGCCCTTTAGAGAACTCCTGTGCTTTACCCTTGTCCCCCAACCTTTCTGCTGGGGACCCTGCCCACCTTTGGCTGAGTCTCCCCAAACGCTTTCTTGTGGACCCTGGTACTCACCCAGCGGTCCGCCTCCATAGCAAGCTTCCTGGGGTCAGTTAGCTTACTATCAACTAGGTGCTGGCGCAGATCTGCAAAACATAGACTAGACAAGTGCTCCCATGCAATCAAATTGTAGAGCCACTGAAAATCTGTTACATTACTGCCCTTCACCCAACCATCCAGCGACCTACAGAACATATCCACACATTCCAACCAAGTGTTGGCCTCAGACTTTTTACTGGACCTGAACTGATCCCTGTACTTCTCAGGAGTGAGCCCATACCTAGTGAGGAGAGCGTCTTTCATGTCAGCATAGGTGAGGTCCTGCCCCTTACCCAAAGCTATCAGAGTATCCCTAGCTTCCTCTGGAAAGAGAGGCCACAACCCCGCTCCCCAGTTCCTTTCAGGGACCCCATTCATATGAATAGACGACTCTGCACTCTTGAAACCACCTTTGTATGTCATCACCCTTTTTGTACTCTTTACCTACATTCTTGGGGATGTGTACAATCCTGTCTGTGTGTGCTGAAGAATTGCTGCCACCATCTGAACCGGATCTACTCTTTAGCTCCAGCTCCTTGATCATTCTCTCATGATCTAGTATCATTTTCCTTTCCTCCATGGCTATTCTTTTCTCTTCCCTCTCACTTTCTATTCTGACTTTCTCCAATTCAAACCTCCTTACTTCCCGCCTGTCCTCCAGCTCCTCTGGGGACAAACTACTGCTGCCTGGCCTGGAGGGTTCCCCCCCTCCCAAAAGCACATCCACCCTAGGAACAGGCTCCTCCACCTCTCCATTGAGATCACCAGGTTGCCCACTGGCCCCTCTGGCTGCTACCCAGGCCCTCAGCGCCTTTTGTAGCTCATCCTTCCTGGTGAGGCCTCTGACCTGGACTTTCAGGTTCTTGCAAATCAATTTTAACTCCTTGACATTGTAGGCTTCCAATCGATCCTCCTCAAAGGCAATTTCTACTGATGCAATTGATGATACTATTGATTCAGGCATGTTGAAGTAGCAAGTTCAAACTGGCAAGATCAAAAATAGGCCAAAAAGAAAAAGAACCTGTAGTGGTACGTAATGGTCTGCGATATGGTAGTAGTGCACACCAATCACTGCAAGTCAAGTGCAAACACAAGTCCTATCCTCACCGCTGACAACCAATGTTAGAAATGGGATCTCTAGTTGGCAAGGGCTTGCACCTTTGTCCAAGTAGGGACCCTCCTTCCTAGTCAGGGTAAGGGAGTTACACTCCTAAAATAACCCCTGCTCACCCCTTGGTAGCTTGGCATGAGCAGTCAGGCTTATTCTAGAGGTAGTGTGTAAAGCATTTGCACATAACCAACAGTAATATAATGTAAGCACTACAAAAGGACACCACACCAGTTTAGAAAAATAACCAATATTTTTATATACTCAAGACAAGACCAAATACGATAAAAATCCACAATACAAATACTTTAAAAATGTATGCTTGATAAGGTAACTTCTTCTTTGCAGGAATAACACAAAAGCAAAGTTCGTAAGAGTCGGTAGCCCCGTCCGGGTCTACCGCGATGCTGAAATACACAGAGTCCAACAGTTCCAGCCGACCGCGTCGCTACGGGCCAGCAGAGTCGTGAACAGACTCGGTCACAGTACCTTTTCTCGTTGTGGCGGGCACGGAGCGTTGTAGCCGGTCGGCGTTCGTCGCGGTTGCGGTGCAAAGCGGAGCAGTGCAAGGTGCGGTGTCCCTCGATGCGGTGCAGGCAGCGGCTCGATGAGCGTCGTGCAGACGGAGTCGGTGAGTCCAAGGCGTGCGGTGCAGGGCGAGACGGTGTACGATGCGGTGCTGACAGGTTGCGATGCAGGCGACCAAGCCGGAGTGCGGGAGCTGGCGTCGGACAGCGGTGCGAGTCGGAGCGGTGCATCGCAAACGTGCGAGCGGTGCCCCAAATGCGATGCGGTCACGACTGTTGAGCCAGATGCAGCTACAGCGTCGGTCTGGTCCGGCTGGCACAGTGAAGCGATGCGATGCGAACTGCAGTGCCCACAGGTCACGGTGCAAGCAGCGGCTCGGTGGCGATGGCGTCGGACGTCGTCGTCGGTGAGACCAGGGTTGCGGGGCGAGATGCGGACGGTGCGGTCTGCGGTGCAAACAGGACACCGGGCCAGCGATGGAGGCGGTTGACGGAGTCAGTTGCGGTTCCCTTCCTCTGTGGCAACTGAAACAGCGTTCCAGAAGCGGTACCCAGAGGCTTGTGAAGTCTTTGCAGTCCCTGAGACTTCTTAACAGGAGGCCAGCTCGGCTTCAGGCCCTTGGAGATACTCAGCACAAGTTTGTAGAAAGTTCAGTCCAGTCCTTTCACTGCCCAAGACAGAAGCAGCAACTGCAGGCCAACTCAACAAAGCAGTCACTCAGCAAAGGGGCAGTACTCCTCCTAGCAGCTCTCCAGCTCTTCTTCTTGACAGGTTCCTTGATTCCAGCGAGATCTAAATTCATGGGGTCAGGGCCCCAATATTTATATCCCAAATTCCTTTGTTCTCTGAAGGCAGAGAGGCCTTTGCCTGGCCCAAACCAGTTCTGGTCAGTCTTGGAGCACTTTGTTGACAAGCCTCCGTATTTCCTTTCAGGGTGCAGGCCAGGGACATCAGACGCACCACAGGAGGTGGAGCCAGCATTGTGGAGGGAAGGCCCAGTCCTATTCAGGTCCCAGGTGTACTCCTCCCACCCATCTACATGTAGATCTTGCTATACAGCCCTGTGCTGACTCACCCTGTCTCCGGGCATCCCCCAGCCCCTGTCACTCACACTCCAGACAAGGAATACACAACCTAGCAGAGGCAGGCTTGGATGGTTAGACAAGAAAATACCCACTTTCTAAAAGTGGTATTTTCAAACACAGAATGTTAAAACCAACTTCACTAAAAGATGCATTTTATCATTCTGAGTCCAGGCATACTAAACTCGAATTTCTACCATGTTCCCTGGGTCAGTTAGGATTATAAACTGTAATAATCAAAACTGCCCATTCTGGCCTATGGGGAACAGGTAGCCTTGCAATAGTGAAAAACGAAATAGGCTGTAATTCACTATCAGGACATGCCACACACACCAGGGCATGTCCTACCTTTCACATACAATGCACCCTGCCCACAGGGGTACCGTGGGCCTACCTTAGGGGTGACTAACATGTAGAAAAGGGAAGGTTTAGGGACTTGCAAGTGTGTGCACTTGCCAAGTCGACATGGCAGCCCCAGGCTGCGCACAGGCTCTGCGTTGGCAGGCCCGAGTTACACTTTATGGGCTGTTTGCGTGGGGGGCACAATCCCGTGCTGCCGCCCACCAACAGCATTTGATCTATAGGCCCTGGCACTCGCAGTGCCCTTTACTAGGGACTGACACATAGATCAAATAGCCAAAACATGGAAATACCAATCCATAACATATTTCATACAGGAGCACTTGCACTTTACCACTGATCAGCAGTGCGTAAAGTGCGCAGAAACACTAAACCAGCACAAAACAGAGTCAAAACCGGGAGGTCATAAAGCAAAAAGTCAGGGGAAACACGCCAAAAGATGCCAAGTCTAACAATGAGACTGGGACTTTTCTCAGAGCTTTAAGTCTGATTAAAATATTTCATAAGGCGAATAGAAAAAGCACATCAGATCAATAGAGAAGGCAGGTATGTTAAGGCTTTGGAACAAGTTCTTTTATCTGTCTTTTTTTCAGTCAGTTCCGTGCTGGGAACCATTCTGATTTCAGATATTCTCAGTTTAAGTTATGGGTACTGAAACATACTGAGATGGAGTAGTCGAAGAAAATGCACTGTGGACATCCACACGGAAAATAGAAGAAGAGCAAATTGCATTGGTCATACTTTCGAGGTTGTCCAACAGTGCAAAACAAAACTCAACAGTATCAAACAAAGATATATGTTCAAACCATTCAGCTATGTTAGCACACCATCTCATTAGAGTTATTTATTTATCTAGTTAGCAGCATAGTTTGGTCAGTGGAAAACCGACGTTTCAGCTCAAAGAAAACCAGAAAAGGTCTTCAGCCAACCCATTCAGTCACAGAACACATTACAAATATCTTTAGCAGAATCAAGCTCATTTTAGTTTCACATTAAGAGATCCAAACCACTACTTAGCCAGTCTCTACTTACCCAAACACAACAAAGCAATCATACAAAAACAATGGACAGAAGTCAGAGACCTTCAAAATGGCCACCCATATTAAGAAAGAGCTACAATGCCACACCAATAGAAAATGCTATACAAAAGCACATAACATTGAAACAACTGATAAAGCAAGTTACCTCTGATGAGACGCTGCACATACAAATGACAATAGTTCCAACTTTGGTGATTAACCATGAAGGAGCTCAGTCGCAAAGAGCACCCCTGTCTATACCGAACAACCAATCGTCGGAGGAGGAAGCACTCCAACCAGAAATCAGAACACAGCAATTACTTTCAAAGATCAGAAATGTAGAGAAAAGTAACGGCGTTGCTTCAGTCCAGTTATTAAGGTTCAAAAATAAGCCAGGAAATTCTTCTGTCATAGAAATAACTTTATTAAGTGTTACATAAATCCAAAGTCAAACCAGCTTAAGAACTGGATTGAAGCAAAGCTTCTGATTTACATTAGGAGTGCTTCCTCTGATCAGTTTGTTTGATCGAACGTAACGCAACACGATTCTGATTCACAAATCATATATTTACTACTATAAGTTTAACAAGGTTAATGCTGTATATGTCCTCTGGAACCTGTGTGATTATAATAAAAAGGAAAAAGCTGGGTACCACAGGTCATCTACTTTGATCTTTGTAATATTATATATACTGTGCTTTCATGGTGCAGCAAAATACATACAATCTGCATAAGTTGTGAGTGTCAAATTGGTATGGTCAAATTATCCAAACGCAAACTGCACATGGTAAATGGTTGTATTGGAAAGATGGGTATGGGTAAAATGGGCAATAGAATATTTCACACCTGTTAATTATGCATCAACATGCTGGATATAGGCAAATTGTGCGTAAGCAAATTCTGCAAGAGCAAATTATGAATAGGTAATTTGAGCATAGTAAAATGTGTGTGGGCAAGCTGGACTTCAGCAAAGTGTGCAGGGAGAACCTGTGAATTAACAGACAGTATGAGTGCACTTAAACGCTAAATGGGCATGTGCAGGTTGTTGACTGAGTTAGTCGGTATAAGGCATAATTTGACCCATATTCTGTACAGGCAAGGTCTATTATACATATTGTCTGGTAATGACTAGCAGAAAAATGTTTGATCTCAGGGCAGATCTATCCATCTATCTGGGGCAGCGCAAACCTATCCATCCATCTTGGACTGTGGATTACACTTTCCACAATGTCACTACTTATTTTCACAAAAGGTAGGTGGTGGCAAGTGAATGTACTTAGGGGAAGATCTTTCTGAGAACCAGAAACACACTAACACACTGTTGAGTTTCAGGAGAGCCAGGACTGTGTGTTTGTACATCCCATCTCTCGTGTGGACTAGTGGGCCTTAAACAGTAATGTGTGTGTCATCCTCTCCTGCGTCTGAGGTTCCAAACGTTTCCTTCGGCTATGTGGGCTACACGTTGGCTTCGGCTATGTAGGGCTTCTCCATGCAGACGATATTGCTGGAGTTCAGGGACCCCCTTTAAAGAATCACCTACCATCAATCAAATACTTTATTTCGGCACGAATGCCATAAAAGTTTCCCACATTCACAGTTTATCACCAATAAACAGTATATGAAACAACAAAAGTGAACTTCTGATAAATATCAGCATGAGTTAGTAAAAAGACAATGCGGCTACAAATGGAAACTTAAAATGGGTAACATACATGTCTACACTAATATTACGGTTATAATTTCAAAATAAAATATGAAATACAAAAGAGCCAAACGCCCAGAGGATATCCTATTTAAGTCAATACTGTCTAGTGCTCCTTAGTACCTCTCGGTGTAACCTAGCTCTATTATCAAATGCTCACTAAAACAATACGGGGGGATATCCAAGTGCAAATAGCATTAGCCCCGACATAGATCCCTGATCCACAGACTATAAAAAGCGCAGATGCATACGGTACAAAGGCAATAAGGTGCTTACAATATTGCATTAAAATTCTATTAAATAAATAAGCTGTGAAAGATTAAAACTGGCCGATAATTAAAAAGTTAAAACAGTAAGCTCTATAAACCACCAAAGATAATCAATTAGCAATTTTCAGCAGAGATCTTCTGATAGCCCACATCTTACCAAGGAATTTAGCAACTGCGCAGACTATCAGCAACCTGGTATCAGATTTTAAGATGTGCAGTGCTACTCGATGGCAACGGGTACCAAGGCATTTACAAAGAGGGGCTAACCATCTCGATCTTGGGGATGTATAGAATGGACAAGCAAAAAATTTGTGGACTATCGACTCGACAGCTAAGGGACATCCTGGACAAAACCCCGATTGAAAGGGAGACTTTCGCCAGGAGGCTGTGAGTGAATTCACCGGAATGGAGCCAAATCTGAATTGCATGTAGAGCTTTCTCTCCAGCGGATCAGTTATGGCCTCCAAGTATTGCTCAAATTTTCTCGTCAGTTTGAACTCAAGAACATCCGATGTAAGACGGCCCCATTGGTGGTGACTTAAAGAAGACTGAGCCACCCAGTCCCAGTATTGTTTCTTAATTAGGGCCTTACTGGGAAGCAGTGCGGGATCCCTAGCATCCCATAAACCCTCGAGCCCTATTGCCGTAAGCAGAGTTTTCAGTTTGTTGAACCAACCAATTTTCTTAAAGCGATCAAGGGCAATCACCTCAGAAAGAGCAGCGACATATGGGAGCAACTCGGGAGCACTCCTAAGACGCAACAAAAACAAAAGAGGGCGAAGCTTAGCCTTCTCAATGATAGAGGTTCGACCCATGTCCAGCCTGAGAGGATGGAGGGGGGGTACTCTGTGGGAGTGAAACCAGGGCTCTCAAGAATTTGTTCTCTGTGGTTAGGAGGCCATCCAGGTTTTCAAACCCCCACAGTTCAGCACCATATAGTGCTGAGCCCACTGCCTTACAGTCACCTACATACTTATGTACCATTAACACTATAGAAGAAAGTCCAGATTATCCAAAAAGTTCAGAAATCTGAACCCTTGCATGCACGACCTTGATTGGTTGCAGAGTTCTGAATTTTTAGATATTCACACACGTTTCTAAGAATTGCAGGTTTCCATGACTAATTCTGGAAAGCCGTTATGAATTCCCAGTTGTGTTGATGCAAACACAATTCTGCATGTACAGCTGTATACCGTGTACGAACGATATTGTGTGCAGAAATGCCTTTGAATGTGTGCAATTGCTCGTTATTTTCTTTTTTTCCTCGGGGAAAATATTTCCCCTTTGGGGAAACCTATTCACTTACAACAACTCCAGTTGTGGAGATGTTTTCAGCCCATTTCCAGCAGAAGAAGAGAATTACTCTTGCATGTAAGTAAATCTCTAACTTTTTCTAGCACAGAATTGGTCTCAAACAAGTTTGTGCATAAACATAAACTCACACGTTTGTAGTTATTAGCAGTGTTTCCAAACTATGGTAATGGATTTACACCCGGGAATGGATTTACACATATTGTATCATTCATATACCACCATGAGGAAATACATGTTTTATCACCCTCAGACTTGGTGTGCCTGCTGCTAATCCCATTTACTTCCCCTTAATCAGTGTTCCTCTTGCCCCTTCCACAAATTCTGCGATTAGACACCATCATCATAGACGCTTAAACGGATTACAGTAGATTATCACAGTGGGCAGCGCTACAACATCACATCACAAAGAGAGCTAAACTACTGCCTGGGCAGACAGAAATAAACATGATCGCGATTGTGAGAAGAACTGTGCATATGTTAATATCTACGTCAAACTGTTTAGGCAGCACCTAATATCGGCATTGGGCCTCTTTCTAAGTGTTGGCCTTTACTAAGGCTAAGACTACTGATTTACAGGGAGAAAAAGACATTCGCCCAGTATCACACAATGTGGTTAAGTAGGAAATGCGGGACTAGCGTTGCGGGCTACCAGGCAACAGTTTAGCCACTATATTGCTTGTGCTCCTTATGGAGCAGGCAACCCTACATGCATAGCCCGAGGACCACCTACCTTCAAGAATACATAGAAACCAGAGTAATGTGGTGGTACTGTGGCAACGGGCTGTCTGGAAGTCTTTGTAAACCTTAGTGGGTGTTAGCGATGTTCATCATAGAGATGCATCAGACGAGCTCTGTTAGACTACGTGGACAAGTGTAGAAGAACGTATCGTTAAATGGTAAAGATGCACTGGAAGAGCTCTGCGAGACTTTTTGCACAAGTGCAATAGAATGTGATGCAGGTTATTATGACTGAGGTATATTGGGAGACTTCTGCAGAGATTTGCACAAGTGCTCTGCAAGAGAGCTGTGTAAAAGAGTGTACAAAGCTGAAGTGCTTGAGATGTGGTGGGAATGCTCTGTACGAGGCTTTGCATGAGCGCAGTAAAAGATATTGGGGCATATTCACAAGGAGCTATCGCCGAATTAACGGCACTTTATCGCAGCCAAAGTCGTGATAAATTTACCTCACCATTCACAAGCCGGTGTTAACAGCCCACAGCACCAGTTTACCCGCGATAGCAGCCGCAAAAAACATCGCCACAGAGGACCCCCGCAAATATCGCTAATGAGATGCAGAGTAGGCGTTCCTGTGACAAAAGCCGAGACAACATCACACCTCAACATTCACAACGACCAGCCACATCCGCGATAAAAACACAAATCAGGCGATAAGGCCCGTTAGCACCAGGAAATCTACACCTGCTCTGACCTGGTGTAAAGTCGGACGGCAGCCTGCAAACCAAAAGGGAGCACAGCCCAGGGCTACATCGGAAGGGCAACAGATGCCATGGAGCCACCCATCATGCGGCCCGGACACCCAAGAGGGCCACAACACCCACCGCCACCACCCCCAGGACCACCCCTTCCTGGCACCCCCCCCGACCAAAGACATGCCACATCAGCCACACCTAAGCATGTACAAAATATTCCGCTTGATGTCGCACAATCACAACTGGTGACATGCATGTGTCGTCACAGAAATGAGCAGCACACATTCACTTTCGAAGCAACAAATGAAACTTTATTAAAATGAACACCGAAATGAAATGAAGACACATGGCCGCTCCCCTCGGGACAATACGTAGGTCACAGCCTGTAAGACAAAAAACATGATGAGAAGGTGTGTCCTGCGCACATCAGAGGACAGAGAGAGAGCGAAGGAGAGAGAGAGGAAGAGAGGGAGAGAGAGAGAGAGAGAGAGAAGAGGAGAGAGAGAGGAAGAGAGGGAGAGAGAGAGAGAGGAAGAGAGGGAGAGAGAGAAAGAACGTGCCGCCCCTGCGCACCCAGGCCACACTGCTCACCTGCTGCCACCGGTGTGTCTCCAACCACGTGCCGGTATGTATAGCAGGACACCAGGTCACACATCTAAGTCAGAGCCGTCAGCTGAAACAGAGTCCAGATACATGACTGGCACAGTACTCACACTTGCACAAGACAACATCGCCTGCCCGCCCATGCACACCCAGGCAGAGGCACCCCAACCCCTCCCGCCGCCCATCGGAGCATGCCCGCCCATGCACACCCAGGCCTCAATGCTTACCTACCCGCCACCGGCGCGTAGACAGGAGGTCCCACCACGTGCCGCTGCAAGCCACAAGCCCGGGGCCCGCGGACATGGCACCCTCCACATCATGCAGCCCCGCTCCGCAGGCCACCAGGTCTCACGTTTGGTGCTGGGTCTTGATTACTCCATGGCATAGGACATACCAGTGCACCCGGCACCATCGCAGGCTGCACACCCGCTCAGCCCAATGGGTGCCACAAACTCTGGGATCCTGGAAGCGACGCCACGTGGCGGTAGGCCCGCGCTGCCCGCTGGCTCTACACTGCGATCCAGCAGGGCACACAAAACCTGAGCTGTCCGGATCGCCGGGACGAGGCATCATCGCAGGCTGCACAGCCGCTCAGCAGCTCAAGGTGCGACTAACTCAGTGCACCCAAAGTCACCGTCCCGTGGCGGGGTGCCTGTGCCGTCCGCAAGGCCTCGGATGCCACTAACCCTGTGCAACCCCAGTCTGTGCCACGTGGTGGTAGGCCTGTGCCGTCCGCAAGGCCTCGGATGCCACTAACCCTGTGCGCAACAACTCATGGGCCCTACATGAGTGAGAACCGTGGAGCGGCCGTCATCCAGTCACCACCGGAAGAGGGGAATGTGACGTCGTCGGCCCCTTATGTTGGCGGAGTCACATGGCCTGTGATGCCTGTGCCGGATGGGTGTGGTGTGTGTGAAAACCTGCCCTCAGGGAGTGGCTGTGACATGCTGACAACTAGACCAGTGACCTGCACACCACCAGCGAGTACGGCTGCGACGGGTAGCAATGAGGGCGCCCCCTCGGGGCATTAGCGGAGTGGTCTGGCCTGCCGTACGCCCGACCAGCGCAGGGCTTGCAACAATGACTCGTGGGCTCTGGGCGTGGTCCAGTCCATGTCCGGACAAGGAAGTGACTGATGCGTGTGTCCCTGTTGTACTGTTCACGGAACCCAGTACACAAAATGCAATGTCGCACCCTCTGCCTGGCATCCCACAGGATGAACATCATTGACGCAAGGGAAGGCACTGTCCCCACATTCATCCACACATCCATACATGAATGACGTAAGACATTACACAGCAGTGCGTCACTGGATGTTTATTTGCACATCCAGTGCAGTCATGCAGCTGGAGTGGTACAGGGCAATGCCGAGCACACTACACAATATGGGCCCGTGGAGGGCCAGCCAGTGTCCATCCGGGGATGACCTGTACTGCGGAAGAGGAAGGGTACAGTCCGCAGTCTGTCCGCTCGTGTCATTGGTCGTCAAACAGGATGTGGCAGTCCATGTCGCTGTCCAAGGTGAGTGCATCGGAGTGTATCGGGGGTTAGTGGTAGGTCTTGAGGCCATGTGCGGCACCAAGCAGAAACAGGCAAGGTGGCGGAAATGGATGCTAGTGCCTGGCCCTCCTGACCACAGTCCCATCCACATCCTCGTCCCCGGGTGTGTGCCCTGCCCCACCTGTGGGTGTTGCAGTACCGGCAGCGGCACTGTGTGCCACTGACACATCAGGGGCCGGAGGAGGATTGTCGGCCGCACTGTGTGGCAGTGACACATCAGGTGTTGGAGTGGATACGCCTGCCGCACTGGGAGGCACTGACACACCAGGGGGCGGAGATGTGGATGGTGTGGGGGCAGCAGCGTTCATCATCGCCACGCCTTGTGGCAGCAATGCCATGATGAGGACATGCAGGGCACGGTAGATCCCAGCTACATTTAGCTGATGTGCAGCGGTGGCTGCCATCCTTTCCGCCTCCATCCGCACCATGTCCTCCATGAGCCTCCGCATGTGTGCCAGCTCACGGCTGGCATCGCTGGGGCCACTCTGAGCGGACAGGTATTCTTCCCTCCGTGTCATGACTCCAGCGATGTCAGTCAGGGCTCGTTGGAGACCATGGGGCGGACATAGACACCCAAGGATGGCGTCCAGTTTGGTAGCCATGAGCTCGAACCCCACCCGCACCTGCTCGGCCTTCTCCCTCTGGCCCTCCAGCACACGGCGTTGGAAGGCCATTTGTTGTTCCTGGGGGACTTGGGAGGGTGCCGGGACTGTGGGTGCCTCCTGCTGGGTGGTTTGGGTGGTGGGTGGGGTCTCATGGATGTAGCTGGGCTGCCCTGATCCTGGAGGTGAGTGGCGGATGAGGTCAATGAGGTCTTGGATGGTTTGGGTGTCGATGCTGGTGTTGTCCTCCTCCTCGTCATCAGTGAAGAGTGGCTGTGACTGCTCTGCAGGAGGTGTTGACGATGCCCCTGCGATGTGAAGGGGAGATGGTGTATTACAATGTGTCCACATGTATGTAGCCGCATGGTACAGGTTGACATTCCGACAGCATGGCATTGTACATTGTGACAGTCTGTGGGTCTGGGCGAGGACCCAGAGTGATTGTGGGTGTGCACTGTGCCCTGCTTGCTTGTGCATGTGTGCCATTGTGCCCATCTCCACCCGTCCCCCCAGTACCTGGTGGTCACTCACCCTGTTGCGGTTGTGTTGTGTCCTGTCGAGCAGTGTCCGGTCCCCCGACTCCAGCCACAGTCTCCACACTGATGACTGTCGACACCAGCTCCTCCATGTCATCCAGCTCCAGCTGTGGCGCTGGGCCCCCACCTCCGGTCTGCGTTGCTGCCTTCAGGTTGGCGGAGAGTTTCTCCTTGGTCTTCCGCTTGATGTCATTCCATCGCCTCTTGACCTCGTCCATTGTCCGCTTGTGCTCTCCGACGGCATTCACCTTGTCGACGATGTCACGCCATATTCCAGTTTTGGTGCCCAATGACACGTTGGAGGTGACGAAGAGTTGTTGATGGTGTTGTTGTAATTTGGCAGCATTTAAGTTAAGCATTAACTGAAGACAGCCTGTATTTAGAGGCTAAATTGTCCGCTTTGTGGAATCCATTTTGTATTTCTGTCAGCCATTTTGGCTGCCATGTGCTACCATGTGCTCGCCATGTGCTCTGTCCTACCTTCCTGTCAACTGCTCTTGAAATCTGCCTAGAGACAAGTTATATTTAGTTCCTCTTGCTTTGCACATGCTCAGTTGAGCTTGCAGCTGTTCCGAGTTTATAAATGTCAGGATGTGTCTGCTAAAAGTAGAAACTGTTAGCTCCACCCACTTGTCGACTGTGCATTCTCTGTATGACCTTATATGTACCTAAAACCAGCATTTGTGTTAGTACCGCCTTCATTTGAGCCCCTGTGTGGGTATAAAAGGACCAGGATCCTTCCATTCAGTGTGCTACTTCATGCATTACTGAAGGGTGATGTGCGAATGTTAGCTCCACCTCATGAGGTTTAATAAACTCTGTCTTTTCTATTTCCAGTTTCTGTGCCAACTTCTTCCTAAGTGTCTGAGGACTCTGTGCAGAGAAGGGAGAACCCCTAAGCACTGGTAGGCCTTGCTGAGGCTCACTACAACAAATTGGCGCTTCCAACGTGGGACTCATCAACGACTCGGATGCCCGAAGGACTGGTCGCGACGAAGGATTGGAATCTCGCTTTTGGACGCGATCGCTGCCTGAGGAGACACCAGAGTCTTGGCACCCACGGCGTTTTTCCTTTCTTTCTGATCTGACCATCCCGGCGGCGCCGGTCCTTGACTGAGATCTCTTCTGTTGATTCGCCGTGCAGTGACCATTTGGTCGATTTGAGAACTTGGCAGTTGGAACCTGGACACCATTTGATTGGTAAGAGCCGTTTTGCGGCACTTGCTGTTCGTTTGATGCCTTTGATTGGTAAGGTAGCTTTAGTAACACTTACTGTGGCTTTGTTTGTATAATTGGCCAATTTTGGAATCTGTTTTGTAATTATATATGTATTGCAATACATATAGGCAGGTAATGAGGAGATTTTTCTCTATTTAAAATTGTTTGAACAGCGCAACGTATGAAGAGTACCTTAAGCGCTACTTTGATTATAATACTGCATATTTTGCACTATTTTTTGGCATGCCTGTTTTCAGCACACTTCGTAGGATGTGTTGCTTTTGTAGTGGTACCAATTTGAGACTTGACGAAGCACAACCAGCCTCCCGGAGGGGACGCCTAATAGGGATATGTATATTAAGTATGGTATTTCTTCTATAATGTACTGCACGTTATGGAACAAATATACTAGTAAAGATCCTGAGTTGCGTTGGCCTATGTATGGGTCATTTGATTTGCGAAAAATTCAGTATGTGGAACAATGTATGTTTAAACGAAAGACTAGGCAAGATATGTTTGATTGTGTGCGAATGTGGGAGAAAGAAGTGCGTGAGCGAATGAAGCGTGAGCAAGCCTTGATTGACAAAGAACAGAGAAAGACCATTTATGCGAAAGCATTAGAGTTCAAAAACAAGGAGATGAGAGAAATTAAAGAGAGGGAAGATAGGGAACGCCATTTACAGGTGACTGGCCAATACGCTGTTAGGCAGCCCCTTTATCCTATCCTTAATAAACCACAAGATGATTTCTTATTAGATCGTTCTCCACCTCCGTATATTTTTTCTTCCGCTCCTCGTGAGTCAGATGAGGACTCTTTTTCAGACCAGGACAAAGCTCGAGAAACTCGTTCCATGCTATCTGCTGAGCGTGCATCTGACATCAGATCTACTGCGCGTAAAGCCGTTCGTAGTACTACCACTGCCTCTGAACTTTTAGATAGTATAAAAGGATGGCAGGAAAGGGAGCAAATATATTTTACCGATACATTTGCTGCAGAGGTTATTGAACAATTTAGGAAGTATTCGGTAGAAGTGGAGCCCAATGATGTAGCAGCTGATTGTAAACAATTACGTGACGGTCTTTTTGTCTTCTCCCAGGTGGCTGACACGATCAGACGCTTGGTTAAACTGCGTGTTGAAGCAGCCCGTTTGCGAGAGGAGAAAAAGGCAGCAGAAACAGCTGCACTAGCATCTCAGATCAGCATGGCACAAACTTCTACTCCTGAAACAGATAAGAATGCTGTAATTCATGTGAAACCCATGCGGGAAGCCGCGCCTTTATATGTTCCTCCTAAAGGAACGGGTACAGAGGATGATAAGACTTCTCTTAATGCGAAAGGGTACTTTATTTATAATTGGGTTTACACTCCTTGGAATAGAGCAGATGTTATGGCCCTTAAAAATGCATTGCCTGACCCGCGAAAGAATCCAGCAGCCTTTTATGAGGAAGTTGAGGGTGCAATCAGCTCTTGTACTATGACTCTGTCTGATATTGATTTGTTTTTTGGATTAATATTACCGCCTGATATGTGGAGAACTGTGCGTAAAATAGATGATAATGCGACATTTGGAGCATTGTGGAAAGATTTAGAGCGGTTAGATGAAGATAGAGAACCTGCGCAGAAACCGTGTCAGTTAATTTTAAATCTTCCGGCAGCTATATTAGTTAAGTTAAAGACGATCATTCCCCCTAAAAAGATAGATTGGACAGTGCTAGCGTCTTGCAAGCAAAAGGTAGATGAATCAGTTTCTGACTTCTTCACACGCTTTGAAGAAGCATTTCACGATTTTACTGGCCAGTCATTGACAGATGACACGGGTAGGCATCTGTTTGTCGATAAATATGTTGCAAACCTTTTGCCAGGAATAGCTAGTCGCTTAAAGGCCAGTGAGAGTTCATGGACTACATCTTCTCCGGTTTCTCTTTTAACTATGGCCCAGTATTATGAGCGGCAAGAATTAGAAGCCAAAGGTAATGAGGACAAAAAGTCTAAAGAGTTGAAAACAAAGGTTATGTTGGCTCAAGCTTATGGTCCGCCTTCTAGAGGTAATGATAGAGGTGGACGTGGATCTTATGGTTCGTCCTTTCCTTCCTCTGCCCGTTCAAATTTGTCTGTTGATCAGTGTGCGTACTGCAAAAAATTTGGACATTGGCTTTCTGATTGTCCAGTGCTGCGTGCTCAGCAGAATCTACGTGGTCGGGGACAAATGAGAAATCGTTCAGGATATCAAGGGCCTAGAGGAAGCGCGAATGATCGTGCTCGGTTTGATGCTAATACACGTGGGCAGAATGGGTTTAACACTTTTGATAGAAGGAACCAATATCAAATGTCTGACTATGCGCCCTCTGATTTTCAAGATTCTGCTTATGCATAGGATTGCCTAGGACGGGGTAAGGAATCAGTTGAAGTTCCAGTAGATCAGAGGGGTCCCTATGTTACAGCACATGTTTTGGGTTCTACTGATCAGTTTCTGGTTGATACAGGAGCTACTCGTAGCGCCTTGTCTAAACAATTGGTTCCAAGGGCTCCCCTGTCTGGCTTAACCATTACATCAATAGGTTTCGATGGAACACCTTCCCTTAGCCCATTGTCACAACCACTTGCATTTGATATTGATAAGTTTACTGCTCCATGTCCGTTTTTGCTTTCTCCAAACACACCAGACAATATTGTGGGTCTTGATATGCTTAAATATTTTAGGGCTACGATACGGTGTTCTCCGGAAGGAGTACGGGTTATTTTGAATGACAACTACCCTATGATTGAGAGATCTTGTATTGTTAAAGAGGACATTGCACTAGCCTCACTCCCTAGTACTTTGTGGGCTACTTCGGACACTGATGTAGGGCAAATGGTTATTCCACCAGTACATATTAGTGTCAAGGAGGGCGCTTTATTGCCAAGACTGCCTCAGTATAAAATTTCTCGAGAAGGAGAAGAAGCACTCACACGTATTGTACATGATTTAATTAAGGTGGGGGTTGTGGAAGAAGTTCCTTACAATATTTGCAATAGTCCGATTCTTCCCATTTTGAAAAAAGATACTGACACTAGGATTTATAGATTTATTATCGATTTGAGAGAAGTCAACAAAATTGTAGTACCACAGTACCCTGTAGTCTCTGACATAACGACATTGCTTACCCTGGTCCCTCCAACAGCAACTACATTTTCTGTAATTGATCTGAAGAACGCTTTCTTCTCGATTCCTATTCATCCTGATAGCCGATATTTGTTCGGTTTCACTTTGAATAATAGATCATACAGATTTTGTAGAGTTCCTCAAGGCTATACTGAGAGTCCTAGTATTTACAGTCAAGCATTGAAGAGACAGCTTGATTCCTTTACCTTGCCTAAAGGAGTGGCTCTCATACAATATGTCGATGACATCTTGTTGGCAGCCGATACACCTGAGCAGTGTGAGAAATGCACTTTGTCTTTGCTTTCTTTTCTTGCTACACACCACCATAAAGTATCACGAAAGAAATTGCAATATTGTAGACCGAAGGTGACCTATTTAGGACACCTTCTGTCTAAGGAGGGCCGTGCACTGACACCAGATCGCATTCAAGCAATTTTAGACACCCCAGTACCTTCCACGCAGAAAGATGTCCGTGCATTCATTGGTCTGACTTCGTTTTGCAGGCAATGGATATTGGGTTTTTCACACATTGTTAAACCCTTGCTAGCACTTTTGACTAAAAACACTCCGATCCCCCTTCCATGGACAGATGAATGTCAAAATGCTTTTTGTCAGTTGAGACAAGCTCTTTGCTCTGCACCAGTGTTAGGCACACCAGATTACACGAAGGCTTTTACACTCTATGTACATGAGAAAGAAGGATGTGCATTGTCTGTTTTAGTACAGACACACGGGGACAAACAGCGTCCTTGTGCATACCTTTCTGCAGTTCTTGACCCTGTTGCTCGTGCATTGCCTGGGTGTTTCCGTTCAGTTGCAGCGACGGCTGTGTCCATACGTCAGAGTGAAGGGATAGTTTTGTCACACAAACTGTTGGTGCTAGTACCCCATGCAGTAGATGCCCTTTTGAATCAGACTAAGACTCAGCACTTAACTAGTGCTCGTTTGACCGGATACGAATTGACACTGCTAGCACCTCATATTACCTTGAAAAGATGTGCGACACTGAACCCCGCCACTTTGTTGCCATATCCTGCGACTCAGTCTCAGCCAAAGGAGCCTCACGATTGTATATTCCTTACTGAGGAACAGACAAAGGGTCGCATCGATTTGCAAGATACGCCCCTTCCAGATGTAGATGGGGAACTGTGGGTTGATGGGTCCTGTTTGAAGTTACCAGATGGCACGACTTCAGCTGCTTATGCAATTACCACGCTTGAGACAGTAGTGGAAACAGCTCGCATACCTCAGAAGTCGGCTCAAGCAGCTGAACTAATAGCTTTGACACGAGCATGTGAGCTTAGCACTGACTTGTGTGTGAACATTTACACGGATAGCCGCTATGCTTTTGGAGTGGTTCATGATTTTGGCCTACTCTGGAAGGAAAGAGGCTTTCTTACATCCCATGGGATGCAGATAATGCACGGAGAGTTAGTGCATAATCTCTTGACTGCACTTACATACCCAAAGAGAGTTGCTATTATGAAGTGTAGCGCACACAAGAAAGTGACTGACAAAATAGGACAAGGCAATGCCTTTGCAGACCGCGTAGCCCGTGAGACTGCGATGCAGCGAAGCACTACACCCATGTACGTAGTGAAATCACAAGCTGAGCGTTGGCATGATGCTAGAGAGGAAGTATTGGATATACAGAGATCTGCTTCTGTGGAAGAGCTTGAGCAATGGTCTAAAGAAGCAATATTAGATGATGTGGGTTTTTGGCGTAACAAAGAATTGAATAAGTGGAAATTGCCTGCGGCCTATTTACAACCTATGGTTCAAATGGCACATGGGCTGGCACATGTTGGAGCTCTAGCAATAACTACATTGCTTACACAAGTTTGGGAGCATCCTGAAATTGCTAGCACAGCCAAAAGGGTAGTACAGTCCTGTTTGATCTGTTGGCAGTATAATCCTGGAAAAGGGACACGAACTCCTACAGGAGGGTTTGCTACACCAACCGCACCTTTTGAAGTTTTGCAGATGGATTACATCCAACTCGAACGCTGCAATAATTTGAAATATGTCCTAGTGGTGGTATGTGCCTTTAGCAAATGGATAGAGGCATACCCTACGAAGGATAATACTGCTCTCACCACAGCAAAGGTGCTTCTAAAGGAGTTTTTCCCTAGATACGGTGTTTGTAAACTTTTGTGGAGTGACAATGGACCTCATTTTATTGGGCAAGTTGTTGAGCATGTCCTGAAAGGATTAGGGATCAAACAGAAATTCCATACAGTTTTCCACCCGCAATCAGCAGGATTGGTGGAAAGGTATAACGCTACTCTAAAAACAAAGTTGGCGAAAATACTGGCTTCCACGTCCCTAAAGTGGCCAGATGCACTACCTTTGGCATTACTATCCATAAGATCGGTGCCACATTCACGATCAGGTCTTACCCCCTATGAGGTGGTGTTTGGAAGACCAATGAACATTTGGGGAATTCCTAAGCCACGCCCCATACATGATGTTCCTTGTGTTCTGATGAATGAGTATTTGGCACAGTTAACTGACAGTTTGATTTCTATTCATCAACAGGTTCGAGAAGCTCTTCCTGACAGATCTACAGGTGAGGCCCACGAACTCCGTCCTGGTGACCATGTAATGGTCAAGGTCTTCGACAGATCGAACAGCTTGGAGCCAAGGTGGCGAGGACCAGATCAGGTGCTCCTTGCGACAAGGACAGCAGTTCGAGTGACAAACAGAAAGAATTGGATCCACAGCACACACTGCAAACGCGTGTCGCCTGCCTTGGTGGAACCTGCTGTGTTGACCGACCATCGAGAGATTCTGGAGACGGAGAAAGGCCAAGCTATCTCACCTGACGAATCTGCGGAAGTCTTCCCGGACCACACGATCACTGGAGTATCCAGATATCAATTGAGACCGAGGAAAGGATCTGCAGTTTTGAAAAGACTGGTTGAGCTACCGCCCTGGGTTAGTGAAACGGAGAGCCATTGTGGCAAGGGGAGGGGATCAGCCCTGTATTAGTGTAGTGACACCCGCTTTGGCCCATGGTGAAGAAATCAGCGGCTGCCCAGGGAGAAGAGCTCCAACGACTGTTTTCAACAAGTTTTCAGAAAGATCACTCATTACTGCTGCTAAAATGAAAAAACAAATCATTTGTGCTGTAGGGTTTGTTGTTGCTATGGTGGCTATGGCAGCAATTACATGGTACATCGAGAAGGTGGCTCCTGTTCGACAGCTTTTTGTTGCCACTACGCCAGTACCCGTGGAACACCACTACTTTACTCTTCCTTACCATGAGCAAAAGCATCGACAATCTTACCTGAACAATACTTTTATCCAGATGTTGCACCATACTCACAATGCTACGAATACTACCAACTGTTGGGTGTGTGGGATGATACCTGCACATCAAAAGAAAGGAGGAACACCTTTTATTCCTCTTCCATTTTCTCACAATGGTTCTTGTCAAGCTTGGTATGCGCTCTTGTTTGCATATGGAAAGCCTTCAGTAGGTGGGATTATTTTTCAACTTAATAAAGTGTTTTATCAAAATAAAGAAGGTTATCCACAAGCCAAAGGGACTAAATGGGAATGGGAAGAGTATCAACCGGACAATATTTCAACACCATATGTTTTCACAAATGTGAGAATAATAAAGAACATTGGACCTTTTGTGATTTCTGTGACAAAAGCTAAAGCAGATTTGTGTATTTGTAGTGTTGGAAGAATTCCAGTGGGGAGGAGCGAGTGTACTGTAATCCTGACCATTGAAGGTGCCAATAAGAGCACTTTCACAGCCTCGCATAATACGTATTTTGTGTGCGGAAATAACGGATATTATCAATTACCTGTTGGGTGGTCAGGAATCTGCTATGTATCTTTTCTGTTGCCCCCTGTGTTTCTGGCACCTGCATTGTATCACCGTGATTTTAAACTGTACAATGACATTTCCACAAACAGAAATAAGAGGACAATAAGTATGGATGAAGTTGACCAAACCGACACTACCCTACAACAATATGTTGATTTCAACTTGGGCTTATTTTTCTTTGTGGGTGCTGCATTAAACAGCAGGAAAATCCGACGACTGACTCGTGTTGTGGAAGCTGTTACTAATCAGACAGCTATGGCACTTGGGAACATTACAGAGGAACTACAGATTGCAAGGATTGTAGCACTCCAGAATAGGATGGTGCTAGACGTGATTTTGGCTGATCGAGGTGGTGCATGTCGCATCATCGGTAGCAGCTGTTGTGTATTCATACCAGATCACTCACCTTCAGTATATGACGCAATATCAAAACTGCATAAGATTGCTGCAGAAATTCATCCAGAGACTGGAACTTGGACTTTTGCTGGATGGTTTTGGACTCTTGTTTCTGCTTGGGGCTGGAAGCTACTGACTATCCTGTGTGTAATAATTACAATATTTTTTACATGCTGCGTATGTATCCAATGTGGTCCAATGCTTTGCTCCATTTGCATCTCTGCTTGTATACCTGCCAGAGGGAACATTGCTGAAACAAAGGCCCAACAAATGTTGAATAAAGAGGTGGCCGAAATAATGTTAATAGATGTACGGGATGAATATCTAGATTACCCCAGATAAACGAATGTCTTCAGCCAATGCTGAAAGGGTCGTCTGTTGTAATTTGGCAGCATTTAAGTTAAGCATTAACTGAAGACAGCCTGTATTTAGAGGCTAAATTGTCCGCTTTGTGGAATCCATTTTGTATTTCTGTCAGCCATTTTGGCTGCCATGTGCTACCATGTGCTCGCCATGTGCTCTGTCCTACCTTCCTGTCAACTGCTCTTGAAATCTGCCTAGAGACAAGTTATATTTAGTTCCTCTTGCTTTGCACATGCTCAGTTGAGCTTGCAGCTGTTCCGAGTTTATAAATGTCAGGATGTGTCTGCTAAAAGTAGAAACTGTTAGCTCCACCCACTTGTCGACTGTGCATTCTCTGTATGACCTTATATGTACCTAAAACCAGCATTTGTGTTAGTACCGCCTTCATTTGAGCCCCTGTGTGGGTATAAAAGGACCAGGATCCTTCCATTCAGTGTGCTACTTCATGCATTACTGAAGGGTGATGTGCGAATGTTAGCTCCACCTCATGAGGTTTAATAAACTCTGTCTTTTCTATTTCCAGTTTCTGTGCCAACTTCTTCCTAAGTGTCTGAGGACTCTGTGCAGAGAAGGGAGAACCCCTAAGCACTGGTAGGCCTTGCTGAGGCTCACTACAACAAATTGGCGCTTCCAACGTGGGACTCATCAACGACTCGGATGCCCGAAGGACTGGTCGCGACGAAGGATTGGAATCTCGCTTTGGACGCGATCGCTGCCTGAGGAGACACCAGAGTCTTGGCACCCACGGCGCTTTTCCTTTCTTTCTGATCTGACCATCCCGGCGGCGCCGGTCCTTGACTGAGATCTCTTCTGTTGATTCGCCGTGCAGTGACCATTTGGTCGATTTGAGAACTTGGCAGTTGGAACCTGGACACCATTTGATTGGTAAGAGCCGTTTTGCGGCACTTGCTGTTGGTTTGATGCCTTTGATTGGTAAGGTAGCTTTAGGCACAGGGTCAGACTGATTTGCATATGGCCATGTCTGAACTGGGGTGGTGGAGTGAGCTAAAGAATGATGATGGATTAAACCCAGATCAGTTGACTGGGGGTGAGTGTTTGATTGGCTCAAACGTTCCGTCCATCATCCCCTTTTGTATCGCTTTGTTCGCCCTAAGTTGGCGGGGGTATGCCCAGACGTGGGTCCCTTGCTCACTTTGCCACTGGATTCAAGCAAGCCTGGCTGATGACGGCTGGAATGCCAGAAACCGGTCCTAGGATGCTTGTTTCCGGTCCAGGGAAGACATGGCTTGGCAGTTCGGGCTGGACTGTTCCCATGAGGCACAGGGTCAGACTGATTTGCATATGGCCATGTCTGAACTGGGGTGGTGGAGTGAGCTAAAGAATGATGATGGATTAAACCCAGATCAGTTGACTGGGGGTGAGTGTTTGATTGGCTCAAACGCTCCGTCCATCATCCCCTTTGTATCGCTTTGTTCGCCCTAAGTTGGCGGGGTATGCCCAGACGTGGGTCCCTTGCTCACTTTGCCACTGGATTCAAGCAAGCCTGGCTGATGACGGCTGGAATGCCAGAAACCGGTCCTAGGATGCTTGTTTCCGGTCCAGGGAAGACATGGCTTGGCAGTTCGGGCTGGACTGTTCCCATGAGGCACAGGGTCAGACTGATTTGCATATGGCCATGTCTGAACTGGGGTGGTGGAGTGAGCTAAAGAATGATGATGGATTAAACCCAGATCAGTTGACTGGGGGTGAGTGTTTGATTGGCTCAAACGTTCCGTCCATCATCCCCTTTTGTATCGCTTTGTTCGCCCTAAGTTGGCGGGGGTATGCCCGGACGTGGGTCCCTTGCTCACTTTGCCACTGGATTCAAGCAAGCCTGGCTGATGACGGCTGGAATGCCAGAAACCGGTCCTAGGATGCTTGTTTCCGGTCCAGGGAAGACATGGCTTGGCAGTTCGGGCTGGACTGTTCCCATGAGGCACAGGGTCAGACTGATTTGCATATGGCCATGTCTGAACTGGGGTGGTGGAGTGAGCTAAAGAATGATGATGGATTAAACCCAGATCAGTTGACTGGGGTGAGTGTTTGATTGGCTCAAACGTTCCGTCCATCATCCCCTTTTGTATCGCTTTGTTCGCCCCTAAGTTGGCGGGGGTATGCCCAGACGTGGGTCCCTTGCTCACTTTGCCACTGGATTCAAGCAAGCCTGGCTGATGACGGCTGGAATGCCAGAAACCGGTCCTAGGATGCTTGTTTCCGGTCCAGGGAAGACATGGCTTGGCAGTTCGGGCTGGACTGTTCCCATGAGGCACAGGGTCAGACTGATTTGCATATGGCCATGTCTGAACTGGGGTGGTGGAGTGAGCTAAAGAATGATGATGGATTAAACCCAGATCAGTTGACTGGGGGTGAGTGTTTGATTGGCTCAAACGTTCCGTCCATCATCCCCTTTTGTATCGCCTTGCTGAGGCTCACTACAACAGTGTTCCATCACCTCCGTGACTATGATCCTGTTCACCTGCGGACTGAACTTTGTCTTCCTCGTCTTCTTGTCCTTGCCCTTCCCTGTCCCCGAGGTCCCAGGCTGGTCGTCCGGGGTGCTTGTGGGGTTGCGCTCGTCCTCTGCGCCTGCTCCGGCTGCCTCCATGGTGCTTGTGTGTTGGTCAGTTTGTGTGTGGGTGTTTTTTCTACTTTTATGGAGATTTTTGACGCCTGCCAGGTGTGTGTTGCAGGCCTGGCGCTGCTTGTCGCTGATTTCCTCATTGCGCTTTGGCCCATCGCGTGTTTTTTGGTGTTGTGGTTTGTGTTTTTATCTCCATCGTGGTGGTTGTATCGCGGACATTGTCCGCGGTTTCGGCAGACTATCGCATGCTACCACCTTGTTGTGAATTCCACGTTGACACAGGGTTATTTTCCCGCGATAGGCTGCGATATTGAAAGTTGCGTTATGCTACTCTTGCGGTAGTTATCGCACGTTCTTGTGAATATACCCCATTGTTGTGAGTTATGGCAGAGGTATCTTAGGAGAGGTTTCCAACAGTGCAGTACAACGTGATGTTTGGGGTAATATCGAGGTGCGCGGAGTGGTCTCTGCAAGAGTCGTTGAACACGTGCAATAGACTGTGATGTGGTGCAGTATAATGACGTGCTGTGGGAGAGCTCTGCGAAAGCCGATCAACAACATGGTGCAGTAGAAGGTGAAGCAGCGTGCTTTGTGAGCGAGGTGTCATCTATTCAAAGAGTTCATTGAGAGTATTTTCAAAAGTGCAGTGACTTGAGACTTAGCAGCTTGGGGAGAAGTCCTTGCACCCAGGGCTTTAAGTGGGCCGGGTTTCACCGGTGCTGAGCACCGGCAGTTTTTTAAAGGGGGCCTCGAAACGGGTCTCTATCGGGCTCTGTTTTGCCCTGGCACAGGCAGTCCCTTTTTTTCCAGACTGCAGTGACAGCAGGCACATGGATGTGCGCCTGCTCACACTGCTCACTTCTCACTAGTGGAGAAGTTACGGCATGACGTCATGCCAGGTGAGCGTTGTAGGGGAAGGGAAATCCTTTAAAGAGAGTCATTTTCTCTCTGGATTTCCCTTCTCTTTTTGAAGCTTGGGAGCAGCAACATTGTCGTGGTGTCACCAGGGCTTTAAGTGGAAGCTCTTTCAATATTATATACAAGCCATAGTTGCTGCTTATTTATCTTATGCAACTAACAACCATTGACAAAGCCAATAGTCCTGACTTGTAGGTATGATGTTACTTGTTGTATCATATATCTGGATGCAATGACAGAAACAGCAAAATACAAGTCCAGCGGCACAGATTTTTAGCTTGTGTATTTTTAAGGCACGCCCTTAATTACATTGGCAACGCCCCTTTGAGAGACCCCCCAGTTTTTTCATCCTACTGAAAGCCCTGCTTGCACCTGTTCTGTAACACGTATTCTGCTGGGTTATTATTAAAAATGGAAGTGCTCTGTAGGAGTCTTTGCACACAAGCCATAGCCATTTTTCTTCCGAGTTCTGACTGAGGTGCTCTGGGACTGCTCTTTGACAGTCTTCACATGTACAGAGTGGAATATGATGATATGCGTCATGATCGGGGCCACTTGAATTATGCGGCCGTAGAAGGTCAAATTATGCGGCAGGGAATGAGTAAATTATGCGGCAAGGAAGGGAGCATTATGGGGCGTAATGCAGCACATTTTGTGCAAGTATAATTTATTATTTTTACACTTGTTAACACTGTCTGGGCATTTGTTGTGAGTAGTACCACTTTACCACCCAAATATAGCAAGAACCAACAGAGAGGTTACCAGTCAGATGATGGATAATGTGACAAATGCAGCAAATCTATAATTATGCGAAAAATGCTGCAGCTGCACAATCGCATAATTCCAATGGCCCTGGTCATGATACATCTTCAGTGCTTGCGCTCCCAGAGAGCGTTTTTACAAATACAGTAACGCTATAATGGACTGAAACCAGGAATGAGGTGTACTGGGAGAGATCTGTAAGATTCTTTGCACACATTTAGTGGAAGTGCTTTAAGGGGTTCTGATCTAGATGTACTGGGGAAACTGTGTGGGAGACTTTTCACATGTGCAGAAACACAGATGTTTAGAACCACGACCCACTTTTTAGTACAGCAAACGTTTGAGACCCACCTACCTTTAAAAGACATGAGGCGGGTGAATTTTTTAATGTAAAGAAAGCATCATGTGGTACAGCATTGTCATTTACAGACAGCACATTTTCCACTGAAATGGTCACTAAAATTGCACAGACATACAGTTCTACTGATACACACCTGCCCAAGTGTCTGGATACTCTCTCTGGTGATTAGTGCGCTATATAAATCAACATAACATAACTTAAAAAACTACATTTCACACAAATGATAATGTGTGGAAATTGGGCTTCAGTGAATATTTATTATTCGTCTACCACCAAGTAAAGTGTCTTGATTGGTTCTGATCCTATTAAAATCTTTGTTTTCATCACACCAGAATTACACAAATAATGTGCTTCATTTCTGCTTTCCTAACTGCTGAATGTGTACAGTTCATTTACAAGTATTTGCTTCTTATTATGGTGTGTTACAAAAAAATTACATCCTACAGTCTTTCCTTTCATACTTTATGTACCCCCAAGATTCATTTTACTTTTCTTAATCTGACTGCAAATTGACAGGAGTTTATAAAAACCAGTCCCCATGTTAAAAAAAACATAAACAGCAGAAAACGTCTAAAATTTGACCTATGATTTTGAAGGACAGCAAATGTGAGAAGATAAATACAGAACGTAAAGACATCTTTATTTATTGCTTGGACTTTCCTGATCCACCAACAATCAACTGGTGACCCACCAGTGGGTCGTGTCCCACAGTTTGTGAAACACTGTTGTAGATTGCCACTGAAGTACATTGGGAAGATCAGTTACAGGCTGATCATGTGAAGTTGATGTGATGAGTAACAGCTATCACTGAGGGTCAAGTTGCCATTTGCTGTCAAATCAATGACCACAATACTGAAGGTTCATATAAGAATGGATTGAAGTGAGTTAACATAAATGTGCAAGGAATAAGGCTCCATATGCTTGAAGTGGCTCACACTAGCTAAACAGTGTCTAGATAGAACAACAGACGGTGCAAAGTGCTTGGACTGAAGTGCCTCAACTGAGCTCTGTATGGAATGATAGAAAGTGCTTATTGTTTGAACTGTGCTTCACCGGCAGAGCTCTGCGGAAGCTCACAAGTTCACCAATTCCATGCACAGTGTGCTAATGCAGGCACAGCAGATTTGTTAAGTTTCCCTGGTTCGTGCATGAGTAGCTATTCTAGATCATGTTTCCCCTATGCATTCTGGGACTTGTGGTTCTGTTGGATCCCATTATAAAAAATAAAAAAAAATTACAAGTCCCAGAATACAAAGAAAAAAACTAGACTGGAGGAGCTACCAATGGTATGGACCTGGGAAACTTGAGAGATCTACCCAGTGGCGGTCAGCACTGATCTGGGGTGGTGAGGCGGGGGGTGAGGGGGTAAGGAGGTATAATTGTAAAAAAAAAAAAAGATAAATTCACTTACCTCTTCGCCGCTCTGTCCCACGTCGTTTCTCCTCCGCCAAACAGGAAGCAGCTAGGCTTCCCTGAGCCAATCACAACGCTGCAATGCAGCGCTGTGATTGGTCTGAGTACCGTGGTTCGGCGCTCAGACAGGGACTGGGGGGCCTGGGCATGTTCTCCATGCAGGCTGTAATGCAGCCTGCATGGAGAACATGCTAAAGTGCACATGACTGTTTGGCCGGTCAAAGCATCATGCACACTTTAGTGTGCCCACCACTCCTCCCCTGCTCTGTCAGCAGAGCAACCCCCCCTCATGCTGCCGGAGCAGGGAAGAATAAAATGAGAATAACATCGCGTTATTATCATTTTATTTCTCCTTTCTTTTACTGCTGCAAGGCAGCAGTGGGACGACGTTCCACTGGATCATCTACCATGCCTGCAGAAGCAGAGTGCACTTCATGATTTGTCTGATGTATATCCACAGAGCTGTATCTGACGTAGCAGGCATGACTTTGTGTGCAGATTGACTTATAGTAGTTGAGGTGTGTCTGGAGTAGAAGAGGAAGCTTCATTATTGTTTGAAGTGCATCAGCAGAGCCATGTCGAGAGTAGCCTTTGTGTTTAGAATGAGGTACCTTAGCTGAGCTGTCTAAAGTAGATGAGTGTACTTTAGGCTTCGCTTGCAAGACAGCAGAGTTGTGCTTCAAGTAGCAGACAGAGCTCCGTGCTTAGATGGGGGCCATAGTAAACCTGTGCTTTGATAGCAGAAGTGTCGAGCTTGGATTGAGGTGCCTTAGTAGGGTTGTAGCAGAGGGAGCTCCTTGCTTGGATTGAGAGACATCAGTACAGATGTCTCTGGAATACACTGGGGATCATGTCAAGATTTAGGTGAAGGTCCGGCTGAGATACATAATTGTCCACAGTCACACAGTGTGTCAGTGGCATTAAGTAAGTATGCGCAGGTTGGCTTACTTAAAAATTGGCTTACTGCCTGAACCACAAATTGAAAAATCTGTTTAAATGCCACGACGGTCACACGGCCAATGGCTAAGTACAACTCCCCTCTCCCCTCAGGCTCAGGCCAGCACGTTAGAGAGCCGCGAGGATCACAGGGCATTTTCCCAATGGATGAGTGTATAAAAAAGCACGGGGAAAGAGCGGGTGGAGGGTGTCAGCAGGACAGGCCTGCAGTAACTGCGAGGTGTCCCTGAAATGTTTCGGGCGGGGTAGGAGCACGTTTTTAGGTCTCGCCTACGCAGCGCTTAGGAGGAGACCTTTATTTTATTTATTTATTTATAAAGTTTTATATATCGTGAACATGACCCACGAGGGTATCAGAGCGCTTTACAATATAACATAATTGAACATTAGATGGTTGAAGTGGTGTACATACATTCGGTGCTCGCCAGAATACAAAGGAGGTAAGTAATAGTGAATAGATAGCTTAGGTGATTAGTAGTCAACAAAGAATGATCCACGAGGGAATCGGAGCAATTCACGTTACACAGTTTTTCAGCTTTAGGAGGTTGAGGTAGTAAAGGTACAATTGGTATTTGCAATTCAACATAAAAAAGTAGATACTAATATATATGGATAGGATAGGTGCCTAATAGTCGGCGGTGAGTGAACCACGAGGGAATCGGACCGCATCACATTACACAGTTATTCAACCTTAGCAGGATGAGGAAGTATACATACATTTGGTATTCGCAGTTCAGTACAAAAGAGGTAGACGGTAATAAATGGATAGCATGGTCACTAGAAGTCAGCGTAAAGTATGATGCCTTAGGATGTGAATTTGTTCATTAGGAGCATTCTCACTTCTTTTTTGAAGGCGGTAAAGGAAGGGATTCCACGTACAGCTGGAGGTAGGGAGTTCCAAATCTTCGGTGCGATCCCTGAGAAAGCTCTGCGCCCGGTACTCGTTTTATGGAAGGACTGTTGTTTCAGTAGTAGTGAGCTCGCACTTCGCAATTGTCTGCATCCTCCCGATCGTTCTAGCTTTAGTGCTAAGTAACTGGGGGTATTGCTGTGCAGGGCTTTATGGGTCATGCAAGCGATCTTTAGGAGTATTCTTGCCTCGTAGGGCAGCCAGTTCAGAGCTTTCAAGGTAGGGGAAATGTGGCTATTTCTTTTAGATCCTGAGACCAGTCTGGCTGCAGCGTTAAGAGATGCCCTCAGCGGTGCCAGCTTGCATCTGGGGAGACCGCATAGAGTGGTACTCCCATAGTCCAGTGTTGGTAACACTAGGGCTTGTACCGCCATTTTTAGGTCGGTCTGTGGGAGGAAGGGTTTAAGTTTCCTTAGTAAACTCAACTGGTGATTGGCTCCCATGGTGGCTTTAGATATTTGCGCCTGCATGTTCAGGTGTTTGTCTATGGTGACTCCCAGGGATTTCGCGGAGTCAATGATGAGGGGGGCACAGTCAAAGGAAGTTAGCTGATTCAACCATACGTATATCTTGGGTGTGTGATTGGGTGGGGAGATGAGGAGGAATTCCGATTTTTTGGTGTTAAGCATGAGGTGGTTGTCAGTGAGCCAGCTTTGAGTATTCTGCAGGATAGCGTTGAGGGAAATGAAGTCTTCTGGTGAGGAGATTTTCATATACAGTTGGGTGTCGTCCGCATATAGGTGATAAAGAATGTTCGCAGAGTTCATTGCGTTTGCCAAGGGCTCCATGAGTAGATTAAAAAGAATGGGTGAAAGTGCTGATCCCTGAGGAACCCCTATGGTGACCATGGATGGTTGAGAGAGTGAGTGTTTCGTCTTGATTCTTTGAGTTCTGTTGTTTAGGAAGGAGGTGAACCATTGTAACACAGGGCCAGTAAGACCAATCCTTCGTTCCAGTAGGGACAGTAGGTTGTCATGCGTAACTGTATCGAACGCGGAGGATAAGTCAAGAAGTATCAATAGGCATGATTCGTTCTGGTCCAGCATTTTTAGTATGTCATCCATTATGTGGGTGAGAGCAGATTCCATGCTGTGACCTTGACGGAAGCCGGATTGGTGTTTGTCTAGGAGGTTGTATTTCTCGATGTGGTTGCAAAGTTGTATTTGTACACATTTTTCCAGCAATTTCGCTAAAGTGGGTATGTTGGATATCGGTCGGTAGTTGTTGAGATCAGAGGAGGGGAGTCGGGTTTCTTTAGTATAGGAGTGACCTGCCCTATTTTAAGACAGTCCGGTATGGAGCCTTGTCTCAGAGAGGCATTTATAATCTTTGACCATAGGGGTAGAATAGAGGTTTTTATCATTTTGAATAGAGTCGGCGGTAGGGGGTCAGAGAAGTGATTGGAGGGATTAATCGCTAGCAGAGTGTTATAGATTTCTTGTTCAGGGATGGGCGAGAAGGTGTGCCAAGAGGCATTGTTCTTTGAGGTTTCCGTCGGAGTACTGAAATGGACCTTGATCTGAGAGTAAAACTTAGTATCATGAGCAATCGGTTGTGGGAGGGCCTTCCTAGATTGGATGTCAAGTTCAATGGATTTTGTCTTTTCTAGGAAGAAATTGGCAAGCTCATCGCAATTTGGTGTATCCGAATCGTTAGGTTCCATAGGTTTCGGCGTGTTGCGCGTTTGTTGTTTGACGATTTCGAATAGTTTTTTGGGGCGGTTAATGGCTTGATTCAGCTGGGTTTTGAAAAAGTCTGCCTTGGACTTTAGGATCTTCCTTTTGTATGAGTTCCTTAGCATTCTCAGGTGGCGTAGATGGTCGATGGAGGGTGCTGAATTCCAAAGTCGCTCCGCTGATCTTAGCTTGCGCCGATCAGAGTTCAGGTTCTCATTGAACCATGGTTTGGAGATTTTGGAGGAAACGTTTTTTTCTTGAAGGGGCGCTGTGGAGTCAAGAATTTCGAGCATAGTGGAATTGTAAAAGGCTGTGAGGTCTTGGACGTCCACCATGTCTGACGTGGGGATTAGGACGGTATTGCAACGGTTTACCAGGGCGGTGGGGTTAATATTTTTTATATTCCTTTTCCATTGTTTTGTTTTTTAGGAATCGATTCGCTTTTTCGCCCAAAAACGTGCACGCTTTGCATTGCTTTCAATGGCAACGCGTGCATGTTTGGCGATTCCCTTGCGGGAGCGAGCTTTGGCGACATCTGTTTGTAATTAACTTTCAAACAGATAGTGCCCCTGCTCGCTCCCACAAGGGAAACAGGCGCAGGCGCGCAGGGGCCATATGTTTTTTTTAATTAGCATGGCCTTTCACTTTCATGGCCGCGCCGCTTTCACGGCTGCGCTTGTTCTTCACTTTCTCTCTTCACCCTCTCCATCTTCAACCACCCCTCCACCTTGTTTTTGTAGGCGCGGGATAAAGTGATTTGCCCAGAATCACAAGAGGCTGAGCCGACGCTGAACCCAAAGACAGATTATATTGGATGTCACATCTGGGCTTCAGTCTTAGCCTGCCTTTGGTGTAAGCATGACCGACCCTCACTGGCCCCAGTTTTCATTTTCTTCATGGTGTCTTGTTCACATAGGATATTCACCTTCCGGGTGCCGACTCAGCCCTTGCCCATGTGTGATCTTGGTGCTTTTCTTGAGTTTGTTGGTGATGCTCTTATTGTTCCTTGGTATGCTCTAGTCACCACTGGTAAACACTATTCGCCATGTTATTATCCGGGTTAGTGGCCGCTGTTGCGCCTCGCGCGCTACCCGCTGGTCCAATCAGGCACCTCTGGACGCAGCTCACGCGCACACACGCTGCTGGTCCCTGCCTAGGGACACGAGGTGCCCGGGAGGAATCGCGTCCGCTGCCCTTTTCATCCGCTGCCCTTTGTCTGCCAGCTCCTGGACAGAGGCATCCATTTCTTCTTTCAAACGCTGGCGCTTTTTTTCAGCTGCGGGAAGGCCCAGAGCGGCCTTCGTGAGCGCCATGGTTACCGGCACAGTGTCCCAAATTGTAATCTGATGGAGCAGCGGGGAGTACTTTGAGCTGTCTGTTTAGCTGAAGCCATAAAGCGTGTAATTGTGTTTTATAAAGGAGCTTCACTTGACACCAGGGCCCGGGCCCTGCAATCATTTTATGTTCGTCCGTCGCTTTTATTTCCTCCTGCACTTTAAGGTGGGGCCAGGCCAACTTCTGCTTGAAACAGCACATATAATACATTGAACAAAGCTGACGGGGCTGGCTTTTTAGAGTTAAACACTGATATTGATATATGTGTAATATGTATGTCAAAGTGTGCAGTATACTGACCTGGGCGTAATTATTTAGCAATGTGGCTCAGGTAGGTACGCTCGGAACATGAGGTGTGATCTTGAGGTCAGTAATACGAAACTTGGCAAGGCGAACTTTGCCTTTTCTCTTTCCAAGTCAAAATATTGGGTACTGTTAACGTGAATACAGAAAGCATCTGTTGTTTACAGAGCTTCGAATTACAGCCAGAAGCGCTATAAAATTACATTTCAGACATTTTATAAACATATTGATGCAAAGTCTATTGTATTTTCCCACGTGTGTACAGTTCTTTACATACTTGGTGTGACATAGAACAAAGCAATCACCGTGTACCACCAGCAGACACTCCAATGGACGGATTTTACTTTTCTTAGAATATTTGAATGTCTGACGTTGCAAATGTTTTGAATATATACATGCAAACACACATATGTGTGTCTATATAAGCAATTTTTGAACATACATAATATGTTTATTTAAGAAAGAAGACAGACCACTGTATGCTGTGATAAACTGTAATAATTTATGGGCTTCCCATTGCTTTCAATCCATTATTCAGACGTGTAGAATCCTTCTAATGAAATATGGGTCTAAAACCAGTGTAAATGTGTAATACACAAACACAGATGCAAACACACACGCAAACACACTATCTCTCTCTCTAACACACCTATGATCGCCTGTTGTATAAACAACCTTTGTTTTTAATGGCCATACGTCACAGTCAATATGTGAAAATGACATTTTTCCTGAGTTTAAGGATTACATCATTCCCGCAAATTGTATATTCCAAGGTGTAGAAAGTGTAGAAAACATTTTTGCATGTAATGTAAAAAAAAATGTAGCATGGTCCGATAATGCCATCTTTGCAGTTTAGTGACATTTACAATTTTCATATCTCCAGAAGCCTCCAGGGTATTACAGATCTAAACAAGCATTGGCATAGCCAATAGGTCTCGCTTTGGGACCTTATAAGTGTTTAGCCATGCAACAGTTGATTTTGTTGCACCAAGGATATTGTGCTGGATAACTGAACACTTATAAGGTCCCAAAGGCGAGACCTATTGGCTATGCCAATGCTTGTTTAAGAATGAAATGACTCACTCACATTGAAGAGGCCTTTGTGACTGGAAACGACTGCAGATTATCGGTTGGACGTCAATCGGCCACCGCGGGACGCCTCAGAAATTCAATATACACGAAGGGGGCAAAAAGGCTTAAAGGGGCAGGTCAGATACTGCCTCTTTTGCATCGTTAGTTTCAATATGTAAAAGCGTGATTTAATAGTAAAAAGGCAGGCAAAGTAAAGTATCCCATGGGTGCTTGGCTCTCTTTATGTAAAAATAAAGAAACCGTTACCAAGAAACCAGTTATGTCTTCTGCATACCAAGAACACACGCCCACTTTTGTGTGTTTCACCTCCTAGATGGTGCAAGCTCTCTGGTTGTGAAATTACAGTGGGCTTACTTCCCGCCTACACTGGTTGGCTTTATTGCCACTCTCATTTGCTTTTAGTTCATGGATTGCCTTTCTCTTCTTGTTTGTCCTTCCCTTGGAGCATAACCTCCTTAAAATCGTGTTGACTGTTTAATTGACTTTCACTGTTCAAATTTAGGGAACTACTTTTGGGGTCACATCTCCCAGATAGTACAATATGTCTGTTGGTAAAGACTTACTGTCAGCTTACAGTGGGCTTGGATCTCCCACATTGCTTTCCAGCAGTTGGCTTTATCACTCTTGTGTGCTTGCTTTTTATTTGTTGCCTTGTGTGGGCTTTCCTTCTTCTTCCTGTGTTTGTCCCTCTCCAGGAGCATGGTCTCATTACTTCTGTCCTTTCACTGCTTACTTTTCGAGCACTACCTTTTTTTGTTTAAGCACTCCATGAGAGGACATGTGTTTTCCAGCTGTCTCCCTCGTGTATTTCTCTTGCCTTCTCTGCAGCTCAATGTTGCTCTTTCCTGCAGGTGTACTTCTCCTCCGCCCCTCCGTGATAGCTCGCCCAGGTGTTTCCCCCGCCCCTGTATTGCTGAACAAAAAACACACCCAGCCCTTGAATTTCAGTTGCAGTCCCAGCATGAAACCAGAAAAGAACTTACACAGCCCAGCATGTTATGCATGTGTTTTTGTGGCTAGCCCAGAGTTTGACAGAAGCGTGCTAATTGAAGTGAATTTTAAGAGCAGTAACACTGTTGCCATCTTTGAAGAAATATACAAGAGATGTGCAGAGCTCCCAAGTTTCCCAGGTGCACGCATGAGTAGCTCATGAAGCCCATGGTTTTGCTTTGCATTCTGGGACTTCTAGTCCTGATATTATAAAGGGGTATGAGGGCTGCATGTTCCAGAATCCAAATCAAACAATTGGACTGGCTGAACTACACGGGCACTGAGCTTGTTGAGCACGGTTCTTACCTCTTCTTCTCCACTTGCTTAATTTGTTATGATTCAGGGCAAACACATCTTTCTTCCCATGCCTAGGTTTCCTTATCGGACATTCTGGGAGTGCTTAGAAACGGGCGTTAAACAAATGCACTATATAAACAAAACTGGACTTTTTAAGTGTAGTTAATCTTTCTTTGAGTGCTGAAAATGGAGGAAGTTCATTGAGGTGTGCCAAAAAATAAGAAACTGTCGTCCGGATTTTCATAAGCCAACTAACTGCATTGCTCTCAAGCAATGCGTGAGCATTTCATACTCTCTAGGTTTTGCTTACCCATTTCGGCAGCAAAACTGGACTTGGTGACATACGCATGGACCTTTGGAACTTGAGTGCTCTGCGACTACACTGTAGAGTATGGAGGAACAGCCACAATGCTGCACCTGCACTGCAGAGGTTCTGGAATGGCATATTTTGGTGCTACCAGTGTTGTAGGATAATGAGAAATAACGAGGCGCTCCACCGCGCCTGTTTTCATAAAGCTTCCAAAATGTAAATGAATTAGTTTAATGATTGTAGTGTATATTTGTTTTCCGTGTTTAATAAATATGACACAATAAATGATTATTCTCAAACACTATATTTGGAGGCAGGGCCGGTCCTAGAACTTCTGGGGCCCGAGCGAGAGGGAAGATGTGAGGCCCCTCTAATTTGCATGTAACATCACAAGAAGTGACATCACAGAAAGTGACATCACAGGATTATTGATCTTATTTGGCATCACTAAAGAGACCTAATGTGGATATCAGTAACATGGACAAAAAGATAAATATACAAATGAAATAAGTCCATATATTTTAAAACTGTATTAAATGGATTACATTTGTCACATTGGATGGAAAAGCTAGGTGCAGGTCTCATAAAGATGGATATTTTTTACTCCATGTTAACTGATTGTTTCCAGATGAGTGCATGATAAAAATTCCAGTTCTCTCTCATAAAGGGGAGAGATCCTGTTGAGGTAATATGGGGCGGGATCATTCAAAATATAAAATTTAACAAGAGAAAACCCCTCTCACCATAGATATAATCGCAAATTTCAAAAGGCTCCATTATCTTTCCGTGCCATTATTGTGCCACCTTAGGAAGACATTAATACTTAGTAATTTGTTTTAACGTAAATCCTCTCACCAGTATCCCACACGCACATGCTAAGACTCGTAGGACAATCTTTTTTGTGTGTGGGCTCTTTACTCGCCAGAATTATGTTAAGTGCAAAAACACAACACATATAATACAAAAATACAAGACACCATTGCAAATAAATAAAGATTGTATATAAATAAAAAAAGACTTAGAACAACCGAGACCACTACTAAATCACACATTGACTTGAAGGTGTGCTGCAGATTCAAGGGGTTTTCAAATCAATGTTTTTGATTTGGTGTTAGAACTGTAGGAAGTGGTAGTGGCCGGCTTTAGCGCTGGTCGAGTCCTGTGCAACAATGTTTGTTGGTGCCCCCCAATGACTCCCTCGGCCACGGATTCCCTCACTACCACCCTTTAACAGTGCCCCTCAAGTCTCCATACCCACATTCTTGCTCAGATGCATTTAATTTGATTTAAAAGCACAACTGATACCAGTGTAGGGTGCCAGAGCACTTTATATCACACACATTACACAGAGACAATCAATCATATGCGTGTAAATCACTGTATAGCAAATGTTACATAAGACAAAGGACTACAATGTGTAGGAGTCGCATGACAATCATACTAGTAGGCAGTATAGTTTGATAGTGATTGGTCTGGAGAAACACAAACTCTGAATTTAGAACGTAATACCATGGTTGGGGGTTCTCTTTAATAACCAGAATTGATTTCTATCTAAAAGAACCCTTTTGCAACATTAGGATAATCAAAGACTGGGGGAAAAAACCCATAATGCTCTAATTTATACCTTGCAGTTTGTATGCAGCTCTAAGATGACAGTTAATAGCTCACTGTTCTATGTTAGGATTTTGACTTATACACTGCAAGTAACAAAAGGATCTCACTGACAAAATCAGTAACCCACTGACCAATTTACATTATGTGCACTTTGTGATCTGCATAGTACATGTCCTTTGCAGCAGGCACATTAACCCTCTGTGCTACCTTTTCACGAGTCAAAACTTCCACTTGACAAAACTCCATCTCTCTCTAGGAAGAACATTAATCACCGGAGTTATCATGACATTTTTATTGTTGCCGAAAATTGGTGGAGGCCAGGAAGGAGGCAGCAAGTGCTTTTAAAAACATAATATACTTGCAAACATGACGCCCTCACCCGAAGTCAGCGCTCTGTGCGATCTCACCGGTCGCACCGCCCTAGAGCCGACCCTTCTCAAGGGTCCTGTGACATCAGTGACAGAGTCACTGTTGCTCTAAGGTTTGTTGCTTCGTAGGCCTGCCAGCAAGACTGGAGGTGAAATTTAGTATGGATTGTAGTAGACAGGCCTTCAAGGTTAACCCACACTTGCAACCGCTAGGGTCCACCTGCTGGTGCTAAGGCACCAGGGCTTCTAAGGTCTTGCGTGGCCTTCTAAGGTCTAGCACGGGAATGCGCTCCCTCAAGAGAGTGGTCTGGTGAACTGGTCATGAGGCTGAACCTTGTTCCCCAGTACCAAATTCGTCAGCTCTGACGATAGTGCCACATCCTACTGAGAGAAACTCGCAATGCCTTCAACTACAACCCAATTGTGCCCTGCTATAAACACCTGGATGCGACTCAGTTCAAAATACGCACTAGACAAGAGTAATATGCTGCCTCCAACAAAAAAAAAAAGTAACAACATCCTGGAAAAAGCAAACACTCCAGGGAAGGCAAGATTAAGTAACACATGTGAAATGTAGGAAGGAACAATATGGTTACCTTAACGCTTTTTCACTTATTATTCAGAAATCAGTGAGTGCTTTTGCCTGAAAAGTTAAGGACATGACTACAGGACCAAGAAGGGACCTGTTTCAATGTCCATTACTTATATCATTACAAAACGTAAGCAGTATGGTTTAGAAAGACCACATCCGTGAACACAGAGCCGCGGTACGCATTTTATTTTCCAATCCACCCATCAACCAGGTATTGCAGTAAATCCAGGAATGGTGCACTTCCCCACCCGGGGAAAACAATGTTGTTCAAAGAAAGACGAGAAAACAAAAGTAGCGCTTCACTGGCAAACTCTGTAAAGTGGTGCTAATGTGTTTTGGTTGTGAATAAAATCCATCTGGCCGCTTTGCGACCCACTCTTGCTTTATTTCGTTATTTTTCACATTTTGAACCATTTATTTATCTCCATCCCGAGGCTGCACTTTGGAATAGAAAAATGTCCAAAAAAGAAATTTCCAGCAAAAGTGGGTTTTTTTTGGGGATACATTTCGAGGAACAAATAAACGAAAGGAGAGGTAAGAGGGAGTAATGGCTACAAGGCCCAGGGAAGGGGGCCCCCACACCTGGACCTTGCAGCTTGATCCAGTGCTTCGAGGCCCATGGAAGGGGGGCCCCCCTCCCCTGGGCCTCAAAGCAGTAACGAGGCCTTTACCAAAACAGTGCCCTACGTACATTTTAAATGCACCATTCACATAAAAAAATCTTTGCTATGGGTGATGCAAAGGTTAACAAAAGCCAGTTGATCTGGCTGCTCCCTCCACCCCTCACCCACCTCTCCTTACCTGTGTCCGGCTGGTCCTGGAAACAAAGGGGCCTTCTGTCACCTAGCAACAAAATGCAGAAAGGGCGCCTAGAATGGCAGGTACTTAACAGAGGCGCTGCCACGCCCCTGACTTCGCCGGCCCCATTCTGTTTGTTCCTTCCTCCCACCCCTGCACCCCCAGGAATGCCACCACACGCCCTGACCAGCAAGGTCAAGACATCTCCCATTTGTAATGCGATTGTATGGAGCAGGGGGCTCTAGAGGAGCAGGTGGGCTAACTGTGGCCTTTCACAGTGAAGCAGGGCCCCCTGTTTTTTAGCCGAGCGCGAGGCCCTGGGCAGCTGCCCACACTGCCCATGCCTAGCGCCGGCCATGTTTGGAGGTTTATCTTTGCCACTGTTCCAAGTGAGCGTTTAAACGTCTGACCGACGTACAGAGGAATGCTGTGGACGGTGGCACGAGAGATGTGAGAGGCAGGGCCTGGGTGCAACGCGGTCAGCGCTCGGACTATTGGACCACCTCCCCTGTTCCCGATACCGGCCGATTTCTGGCTGCTGGCTTCCCCACCCCTACTGCAAGCCGACCTTAACAGCGGGGCTAGCGGGGTTAGCAGATACCGGGGCTTTGCTGCTGAAGCGGTCTGACCAGGTTCGGGTGCAGCTGGTGGAACGGACTAGCTCCTCCGCCTCTTTCGAGGCCCCAATGAGCACAGCATAGCCCGCGCCTGAGCCCCACACCGCATAAACATCTGTGGTCTACAAGTCATCTGATGGGACGAGCTTGTCTCCCCGCACCTGAGAGGAGGATACTAAGGTGTTAGCAGCGCGCTTGTGCCCCTCTACTGTTTTAAGAGAGGTGGGGTGGCGCTGCTAGGAACAGACGGCATGATAACCTCCTGGTAGAACACTCATTGCAGCTCAGAGAAAGCAAGGGACCTCCCAACACCAGAGTTACTGGGCTTGGCCCCCCGTGGAGCACAGGAGGAAGGCGGCACAGACTGCAGTTTACTGTGAAACGACTGGCTTTGTGATCTGCTAAAACCAACGAGAGGTGGGCCCTCTGGATGCTCATTTGGAACAACCTGTGATCAAGGACCACAACATGCGATCAGGAAAACCCTGGGGCCCAGTAGTGACCCAAAAGAGGAAAAGGAGGATGCTAAGCAGCCAAGCCAGACATCGGTACCTACACTTATCCCAGTAACTTCACAGCAATCAGCAATAGCTCCATCCTTGGACGCACCCTGCCCCCTTTGGGAGGCCAACAAGGGGCTGCTCCAGCAAAAGATCACAGCTAAGTTTACCTTTTTGAAAGACGAAGGGGGAGCCTTACTTTTAAGTAATACAAACATTAAAGGGCTTCCTTTACCACTAAGCCCCACAGTTCTGGTTCAAAACCCACAAAGAGGACCAATCACCTCCCGGCACGTAGAGGACACCTCACTAAGCAATTCCCTCGCACACCTAAAGAAGCCCACAGGACTCCTGGTATTCAGTACAACCCAGACAATCTGGGCATAGCGTTTACATGTGGAGCCAGCCTGAAAGGTAAAATCAGCCCCACACGCTTAGACCTTCAGAACATTCTGAGATGTACGAGGAAGTAGCGAGGAAAAATGACACTCCTCGGAAAGCTGAGACATCCTGGCAAAGGGGGGACGACCTGCTCCAGCTAATAAAGCAGCTAGAGGAGCAAGAAACCAAACGCCAAACACCTAGGTCTGACTCACCGTCGGAATAGGAATGGGCCCCCACAATAATTGCTCAAACATGACTGCAAAAACTCCCTCAATAGCGCCACTTCCCCAGAATATAGCAGACAATCTGGCTGGCATCAACAATGAGGACACACTACCAGCTGAGCACAAGACCTCCTATCTCTACTCGAAGGAATGGGAAAGGATGCTTGTCTCATATGGCTACAAAGCACCAACAATCTCTAGCCTGAACACAAAGGGAAATAAGAACCCGCAAGGGGCCCTACGGTCAACCATGATAACAACCTTGCAGAGCATGGCAGAGGCACTTAATTTTCAGGCAGATAAAATGGACATACAAATCAGCCTCCTGAACACCCTAGCAATAGATGTGTCTGGCAAAGATGAGAAAATCGCGAATCTAGATTGTGAGAAGTTGGCCTGGTATATGCTGTCCACTAGTTATAGTGGGCACCTTGCACCAGTCCAAACGACCCTTATTGATGATAGGTTTAAAGACAACTTTTATTGAAAGCTATCCTAGTGGTAGCTATGGAGAGCAGCCTTCAGGCTAAGCCTTGAAGGAGTGTAAAGCAGCTTGGTTTACCAGATTATAACCTCTTGAATGACCAAATGAAAGGAGAACCACACCAGGTATATATAAAATATATGTATTTATTTCTAAACACTCACTACTAATCTCTTTATGAGATTAGAGTCCAAGATACACAATATCACAGTATTAAAACGACAGTAAATAGCACAATATACAATGGGCCCCAGGGGGGACCAAACCATATATTAAGAAAGTGGTATAAGAACCATGACTTGACTAGACACAGTGCCTAGAGCACGTAGAATCGCTGAGACCCCAAGGAACCACCCAAGGTAGTGACACAGGAGACCCACGGGGGACGTGTGCAGTGTGAGAACACAGCCGCGAGCGCCGTAGGATTCTATGAGGAAAGTCGCGGTTGGAATTTTAAAGATAAAGGACACTTAGGAGAGGACTTTGAGCAAACCCCTTTAGACTTAAGGGGTTCTAGGGCCAACACCCACGAGAGTACCGGAGTACTCGGGTTACCTCACTGTGGTAATGGTGTCTTTCTTCCATTTTATTTATAGAATTTAGAGCGTGTTATGAGATTGTAGTATTGTCTCGTCACATAGAACTTTAATGTGTAATGTGGAACTCACTGATGCGAAAGCTTAGGTTTGAATGCCAGAGAAGCGGTTGGAGTTGCCTGGGTTGGACGCTTAAGCTTTCGCACCAGTGGGTCGTTATATGGCACTTGAATAAATAGCATATATTTACTTTACTTGACTCCATCGCTTCTTTACAATGGCGACGAGTTGTTTTTAGTTCTTGTGCCGACCCACTGTGCTGTTTCTACTACTTTGTGCCGACCCACTGTGCCATTTCTTCCACCTTATTTTACCTACGGAACCAATATGAATATACCTGCATTTTCGAGCCCACTTCTGATGAATTCTTCAGGGCCATCATCTTGATTATTCTTCAGCTACGTTTTCGTATGTTCTCTATTCAAGGTACTGTTTTTAACTTCTATTTTGCCGCTGCGAGGAATCGTTACTTGCTCGTGAGCTTGCTCGAGCTAAGCATTTGAATGCGGTGTTACATGCTCGTGAGCCTGCTCGAGCTTAACGTTTGGATGCGGTGAGCTGCGTGACGTCTCTGCCTGCCTGACTACTGTTGCCACGGTGTGAACCAGATCCAGTTAAGCATTTGGAATGCGATGACAGCTCTGCGCTGTGTGACGTATTTCTCTGATTGACATCAACTTACGTGAGTGACGGCCATATTGGGAGGACGTTTTTGCACGCAGCGACGCAACGTAGCGGCCATATTGGATTTACTGATCCATATCAATGCACTTCTATGCATAGTTAACTGGAATTCAATGTGGACTGTTATTTACTGCAACTACATACGCTTTGCTTCATTTCAATGCAATGTCGTATGCATCGCTTCAGTTGTGAAGAATATTTTTGCAATTCTTGCGGATTCAGTGATTCGCACACTTTTACAAGAGTGACATTTTACTGTTATTTATTGCATGAGTACTACTTTCAAATCAACAGTGATGTGCACACTTTTCAATTACCTTCAACAGTGATATGCACACTATTCAAATATTATTGTGCATATTTCAAGTGATGTATTATTCCTAAGTTCATTTTTGAGAGTTTCTCCTACGTTTATTCAATAGTGATATACATACCTTATTCAGATCTAGTCCTTACTTTCATTTATTTTTCTTTCCTTTTATTATTCTTACCTTATTTAATATGGCAACTTCTCAAATTTGTAATCAGCCAACTATATTTTTGCAAATTCCAGGCAAACCTAAGTTGCGATGGAAGAAATGGTTTGAAACATTTGAGAACTATATAGTTGCCATTGATGGCACAAAATTTTCACCGGAGAGAATGAAAGCCATCTTGTTTAGTTTTCTTGGCACAGCGGCAATAGAAATTTTCAAAAATCTTGTACCTATAGCACCACCTAGTAGTGGAGGAGATGGGTGGAATGTTTATAAAGAAGCAGTAGCAAGATTAGAGAGACAATTTGAGGATGAGCCTAATGTGTTAATTGAAAGACATGCTTTTCACAAAAGAAAGCAACTCGCTGATGAATCGATTGAAGAATACGTCGCGGCTTTGAGAGTTTTAGCTGCAAACTGTGAGTTTGGTGCGAATGTTGATCTCTCCATTAGAGATCAATTTGTCTTCAACTGCGAATCTAGAAAAGTACAAGAAAGACTGCTTGCGTGTCGAAATCCTACGTTGGCTGAAGTTTTGGATTTAGCCAAGGGAATTGAAAGGTCCATTCAATCTTCAAAAATCATCACAGCTGAAGAATCTAAAAATGCTTCTTCTTCTTCTCCTGTATGTGCTATTCAATCATTTAGTAAAAGTAATTTCAGAACAACCAGGGAGGTTAAACCTAGTTGTTATAGATGTGGTTGTAAGTTACATTTGTCAAATTTTCCAGATTGTCCTGCTTAAAAAAAAAAATGTATTAAATGTGGTAAAGTTGGCCACTTTTCGTCACTGTGCAAAGCACCAAGGAAAATTTCAAATACCAATGTGAATAATATTTCTAATGTTGAGCATGATATGCAGAATCTACTGCTTACTGTGTATGAAGATTTATTTGACAATTCTGTGAATAATCTGGCTGTTCCTTTTAAGGCACCTTTAGGTATTGTTCTAATTGGCAATGTGGCTTTTGAAGCCATGGCAGATTCAGGCTCACCTATCACCATTCTGTCAGATACCTTCTTCAAAGATAATTGGGTGGGTGTCGAGCTCATGGAAACTGACGTTAACCCTAAAGCATTCGGTAATTTTGATATTAGCATGCTAGGTTTCTTTGAAGATACCTTAGAATTTGAAGGACGCAAGGTGTTTACTAAAATTTATGTTGCTATTGATGGGAAAAACATAGTTGGACGGTATGATTTAGGCAAGTTGGGTGTAATTTTATGTCCAGGCTCTGATCGTCCCATCCAATTAAGAGATTTAACCATCAATAGTGTTTCTTGTGATAAAACTTCTCTAGATGTTATTCTAAGTAAGCACAAAAATGTTTTTGGGATGAAGTAGGTCAAGTCAAAGGTTACACACACAAGATCAAACTTAAAAAGGGAGCTGTGCCCATACAACATAAAGTACGCATGGTTCCTCTAGGTATTCGGCAAAAATTGAAATCTCATTTAGATTCTTTGTGTTCTGAGGGCATCATTGAATCCACCGATAGTTCTGAATGGGTTTCGGCTATAGTTATTGCTCTTAAGAAAAATCAAGATTTAAGATTGTGTGTGGACCTTAGGTCTTTGAATAAAAACATTGTGATAGATACTCATCCATTGCCCAGAATTCAGGAAATGCTAGCTGCTGTGAATGGTGCAAAATATTTTTCTATAATAGATCTAAAATCAGCTTATCACCAAGTAGTACTTGATGAGTCCTCGAAAGATCTTACTGCATTCATCACTCCATTTGGCCTTTACAGATTTTTGAGAATGCCGTTTGGGCTGGCCTCAGCGGCCAGCGTTTTCCAGAAACTAATTGAGAGTTTGTTTCAGGGTCTGAATGGTGTGCAGTCATTTCAGGATGACATTTTAATTTTTGCAAAGATTTGTGATCAACATAATATCATTCTTGATAAAGTTTTAAAGATTTTAGAAAACAAAGGGATGACTGTGAGTAAGGACAAATGTAAATTTCTTGTTGATGAGATTAATTATTTAGGTCATAGGATCACTCCTGATGGCATATTTCCTAAGGAGGATCTTATCAATACATTGGAGAAAGCCAGCAAACCTCAAGACAAGGATTCCTTGCGTTCCTTCTTAGGGTTAGGCGAATATTACGCCAGATTTGTTAAGGGGTATGCTCTTGTTGTTGAGCCTCTCAGACAACTTCTTAAAAAAGGGGCTCAATTGTCTTGGACGGATATTCATGACGAAGCCTTTGATAATGTTAAAAAACTTATTGCTAAAGCTCCTGGTCTCAATACTTTTGATCCTCAGGGAAAATCTTATATTACTGTTGATGCAAGTGCTATTGGACTAGGTGCTGTGTTCACACAGATGGTGGATGGCAAGGAAAGAGTTATTTCATTTATTTCCAGGGGAATTCGAGGTGCAGAGAAACATTATAGTACCATAGAGAAAGAGGCGTTGGCATGTGTTTGGGCAGTAGAAAAGCTTAATTTCTTGTGGGGACGACCTTTTGTTCTTGTTACCGATCACAAGCCTCTTGTTTTTATGATGGATGGTGTCAGGAGTGGTAAAGCTTCGTCCAGGCTGGTAAGGCTTATTGCTAGATTACAGGAGTTTAATTTTGAGATTCAACACATTCCTGGTGGTAAGAATTTTACGGCAGATTGTCTGTCTAGACTTCCGCCGATAGATGAATCTGGATGTGAGATCATTGACCAGCATGAGTGTGTTGTGGCTATGGTAGATGCCATTGATTCGTGTAATTCTGCTGTATCTGAAAAAGAATGGAATGACTTTGTAGCTGTTGATTCTGTTTTGTCAAAAGTCAAGCATTTTGTTACTAATGGTTGGCCATCGTGCAAGAATTTAGAGATTCCCCTTCGAAGTTTTGCACAGGTTGCTGATGAACTTAGCATTGAAAATGACATCTTATTGAGGCAGGATTTGTTTGTGCCACCGGCTGGTGTTAAGAATAAACTCATCCAGTTAGCCCATTCTGGACATTCTGGAGTTTCCGGAACAAAAAAATTGCTCAAAACTCACTATTGGTGGCCAGGTATGGACGCTTCTGTTGAGCGGTTTGTGGACAACTGTTCTATTTGTGTTAAATCTGACAAACATTGGAAAGTTTCTACTGAACCTTTATCTATTCAAGATGCCCCTATGGGTCCTTGGGAGAAGGTGTCTATTGATTTTTCTGGTCCGTATGAATGTTTAGGCAGGGAGAAGAGATTTTTAATTGTACTCATTGACAACTTTTCAAAGTGGTTGTACTACACCTTTGTGGAACATCCTGTCACTGATGAAGTGATATCATTTTTGGAAAACATTTTTAGAATTGAAGGTGCACCGGTTTCTCTTATGTCAGACAACGGTGTGCAATTCATTTCTAGTAAAATGCAGAATTTTTTGCGAAAATTTGGTGTGAGTTCTGAGAGGGCACCTTTGTATAGTCCCCGTTCAAATGGCCAAGTTGAAAGGGCTAACAGATTTATAAAAGAAGGGATTCAAGCTACATTGGAAAGCAACCTGGATGTTTTTGATTTTCTAAAAGAAAAAGTTTGGAGCTATCATATAACTCCCAATACGTGCACGGGAGTATCTCCATATTTTTTGATGAGAGGCAGACAGGTCAAGTCTTTGTTAGTGCCCTTCTTCAAAAAGGGTGCTGAGAGAGACACTTTTGAGTCTTCTATTATCAAAGCTAGAAGGAGTATAACTGAGTCAAGTATTTGTGGTAAATCTTACCATGACATATCTCACAAGACCAAAAGTAAAAATGTAGAAGTTGGTGACTGGGTAAGGATTATCAATCCGGCATTAACACGTAAAGGTTCATCTAAATTCACTGTTCCCTTCAAAGTTGAAAGGGTCACTGATTCTTCAGTTTTGTTGAAGAATAAGGGTTGGTGGAACAAAAGTGCTATTGTTGTTCTCAAACCGGGGCAAGAGTGTTTTTTTGAAAAGACGGGGGATGGTGGTGATGTCTGGTTTGATGAACATTGTTCTGGGGGTTCTTCTTCCCAAGTTTATTCTGGGAATTAAGATATCTTTATTCCTGATGCATCTACTGTTGAAGAATCTGCTGACACTTCTGTTCAGGATAATTCTGTATTACAAAAGAGAAGTACCAAAGTACCAAAGAAGTTTGATGATTATATTCTGGAGTAATTTTGCTTATTTTTGTTGTGAAAGGATACATGTGGTAATGGTGTCTTTCTTCCATTTTATTTATAGAATTTAGAGCGTGTTATGAGATTGTAGTATTGTCTCGTCACATAGAACTTTAATGTGTAATGTGGAACTCACTGATGCGAAAGCTTAGGTTTGAATGCCAGACAAGCGGTTGGAGTTACCTGGGTTGGACGCTTAAGCTTTCGCACCAGTGGGTCGTTATATGGCACTTGAATAAATAGCATATATTTACTTTACTTGACTCCATCGCTTCTTTACACTCACCCAGGGAAGCCGGGTGCATAGGTGTCAAACGGTGTCGGGAATCGTCGTTGATTTCAATGGCGATCTGCTGCAAAGTGCTGCTGCCGTGAAGAAGAAAAGTGTCCGGGATGATCCAATCCTGGATCGAAGATGTGAAGAACCTGAAAGCAGAGGGGACAGAGTCTGGGTCACTAGCCAGTGACCAGGGGCACGATAGACGAATGCCCACCGATGTCGGGTGCTTCAGGTGCGAAGAGGTGAAGCTTGACTCTGCAGCCACGGGGTCCAGGAAACGTCGAGGATGACCAGGAGCCGGATTTGAGCTGTCCAAAAAGGATGTCGAGTGCTGGGGTGTCGGTGCTCGGATTGAACACAACAAGCCTTGGCAACAGCAACCCACGCAGGAAGAGTAAAGATGCTTTGGTGCGGACCAGCAAAGTCCGGGGGACTCCCCAAGCAATGGAGAGTCAGGGCACGTCTGGAGCAACCAGGGAAGTCCAATTAATATTAGTGTTGCCTTCACAGGGACCCACCAGTCGACGGACCAGGGATCGCGAAGGGACCTCGAGAGGAATCACACAATACCAGCCCACGGGACACCCGGAGAGTGTAGGCCAGTAATCTTCGGTGGAAACACTGGTCGGGGTGTGGACTACAAGTAGCCCAAAGCACAGCCTCAGGGATCGCCAAGAAGCCTATGCTGCTGCAAATGGTCGCGGTGCCCAGGGGTTCAGGTTCCACGGTCTCCACGAGGGATACAGGCCTCAGACTTGCTGAGCACACAGATCGACCTCAGAGACCACGGGAACCCACCTCCTCTGTTGCAAAATCCTTCGGAGTCCTCAGGAGCTTTGGAGATGCAAACCGGACAGATGCGTCTTTGGTGCCTGCCAAGCAGGGGAGTAACTCCTTTACTCCAAGGGAGATTCTTCGGTCATCCAACGTCGTGTAGATAGTTGAAGTTCTGGAATTCTGTAGCAGAGTTTCGTCCAGGTAAATCTAAAGTCCTGTAGTCAGGGTTCCTACTTTATACCCAAGGAAGGGGTGGGACAAACTCTGGGGACCCACCTATGGGAGGGTCAGGACAGAGGGGTGGCTACACCCATGTCCTTTGTCCAGTTTCGTGCCAGAGCAGGGGCCAAGTGCCCCTGCAACCGGTTTGAGCTGGACTATGCACAGGGACACGAAATGTGCCCCCAGTGCAGACATCAAAGCACTCTTGGAGTGCACCCACCCAGCCCCAATACACTAAAGCCTGTCTGGGAGGTGATCACACCTCCCTGTAACAGGAAACCTATTGTCAAGCCTTCCCCTGCTGGAGTTTCGTCCAGCAGCAGGAGGGCAGACTTGTGTCTGTGGCTGGCAGCATCCATTTTGTGATGCCAGGGCTCTGTGAAGCTGATACCGGGTGTACCGGTGCTGTCATAATTCTCCCTCTAGGAGGGAGTAATCATACCTCTCACACCACTTACTGGTGTGGAGGTATGATTCCAAGGTGTTTGACACCAAACACGACATAATTCCTTGCAGCCATTTTAAAGTTCGCATTTACCGCGAGGTTATAATGCACTTAAGAGTATATGGTTGGCTGCATCACAGACAACCCCGGAATAGTGGTTCCGAAGGCTGCAGAGGGGCTCTGCTCATGCATGGGCACCCCCTCACATAAAACCCAGCAACCTGCCTTCAGGATTGATAAGGCATGCCATAGGGGTGACTGATATGTGTATATGTGCAGTGATCAGGATAGATATAGTGAACCTATATCTAAGTAAGGGGTGCATGCACCACCTTACACAGGCTGCAGTAGCAGACCTGTGGTGTCAGTTTGAATGGCCTCTCAGGGGTGGCATAATACATGCTGCAGCCCCTGGGAGGCCTCTGGGGTACCTATGCCCTGGGTACATAGTATACCATGTACTAGGGACTTATAAGGGTACCCCAGAATCCAATCTGGAGTGTACCTAAAGTACATGCAATCAATTTAGAGTAGAAAGCAGATAGACTGGGATCCTGCTATTCAGGACCCCAGTCAGACTAAGTCAAAAACAGTGAAACATCAGCAAAAAGTGGGGGTAACTATAAGAAGCAGATCCTACTCTCCTACACAACCCCCCAAACGTCAGGACATTAAACTAACCTTGACCAGTTGAGTCTTCATGTTCTAAGTGGAAATATCTTGAGAGTCCATCTGCATTGGCATGGTTACTCCCAGGTCTATGTTCCACTGTATAGTCCATCCGCTGTAGGGAAATGGACCACCTCAAAAGTTTGGGGTTTTCACCCTTCATCTGTTTTAGCCATAAGAGGGGCTTGTGGTCTGACTGAACAATGAAGTGAGTGCCAAACAAGTTTGGCCTCAGCTTCTTCAAGGCCCAAACCACAGCAAAGGCTTCCCTCTCAATGGCTGACCAACGTTTCTCTCTGGGGGTCAACCTTCTGCTAATAAAAGCTACTGGCTGATCCTGACCTTCATCATTCAATTGTGATAACACAGCCCCTACCCCCAACTCAGATGCATCTGTTTGGACAATGAATTGTTTGGATAGTCAGGACTTTGCAGAATGGGAGCAGTGCACATGGCCTGCTTCAGGTCATCAAATGCCTTTTGACAGCTGACTGTCCACTGAACTTTCTTTGGCATTCTCTTGGAAGTTAAGTCATTCAAAGGGGTCACTATGGATCCATACCCTTTGACAAACCTCCTATAGTACCCAGTCAGGCCCAAAAAGCTCTGACCTGAGTCTGGGTGGTTGGAGCAACCCAGTCCATGATGGTCTGGATTTTGCTCTGCAATGGTTGAACCTGGCCTTCACCCACAAGGTGGCCCAGGTATACAACTTGGCTCTGCCCTATCTGGCACTTGGTGGCCTTGATAGTGAGGCCTACTTTCTGCAGGGCCTCCAAAACATTTCTCAGGTGGACCAGGTGATCCTCCCAGGTGGAGCTAAAGACAGCAATATCATCTAGATAGGCTGCACTATAGGCTTCCAGGCCTGTAAGGAATTTGTTCACCAACCTTTGAAAAGTGGCAGGTGCATTCTTCAAACGAAAGGGCATCACCACAAATTGGTAGTGCCCACTAGGGGTTGAGAATGCTGTTTTGGCTTTTGCATCCTCAGCTAGTCTGATTTGCCAGTAGCCAGCTGTCAGGTCAAATGTGCTGAGAAACTTGGCTGAGGCCAAAGTGTCTATAAGCTCATCTGCCCTAGGGATTGGATGGGCATCAGTCCTAGTGACTGCATTGAGACCTCTGTAGTCTACACAAAACCTCATCTCTCTCTCTTACCACCCTGGGTGTGAGGTTTAGGTACCAAGACTACTGGACTAGCCCAAGGGCTATCTGAGGGTTCAATCACACCCAAATCCAAGATCTTCTGGACTTCAGTCCTGATGCAGTCCCTGACATGGTCAGGTTGCCTGTAAATCTTATTTTTAACAGGCAGACTGTCCCCAGTGTCCACTTCATGAGTGCACCAGGTAGTCTGACTTGGAGGAGTCAGTGAGAACATATGTCTGAACTGATTGAGAACTTTTCTGCAATCAGTTTGCTGCTGGTCAGTGAGGCTGCCTGCCAAGGCTACACCATCAATTGAACCATCATCAGGGTTCTGTGAGAGCAGGTAAGGGAGTGGGTCACTCTCTTCCTCCTGTCCCTCATCAGTAGCCATGAGCAAGCCCATGTCTGCCCTGTCAACATATGGTTTCAGTCTGTTGACATGGAGCACCCTGTGGGGGCTCCTGGGAGTTCCAAGGTCCACAAGGTAGGTAACCTCTCCCTTCTGTTCAACAATTGTATGGGGGCCACTCCACTTGTCTTGGAGGGCTGCTGGGGCCACTGGCTCCAACACCCATACTTTCTGTCCTGGCTGATAAACAGTCAACACAGCCTTTTGGTCATGCCAGGCCTTTTGCAATTCCTGGCTAGCCTCAAGGTTTTTAGTTGCCATCTTCATATACTCAGCCATCCTGGAGCGGAGACCAAGTACATAGTCCACAATATCCTGTTTAGGGGGTTTGAGAGGTAACTCCCATCCCTCCTTCACTAGACACAATGTACCCCTAACTGGATGTCCAAACAGAAGCTCAAATGGGCTGTAACCAACCCCCTTCTGTGGAACCTCTCTGTAGGCAAAGAGAAGGCAGGGCAAAAGTATGTCCCATCTATGCCTAAGCTTTTCTGGGAGACCTTTAATCATGCCCTTCAAGGTTTTGTTGAACCTTTCAACTAAACCATTGCATTGTGGGTGATAGGGGTGGTAAATTTATAATTTACTCCACACTCCTTCCACATAGCAGTCAAGTAACTAGACATGACGTTTGCATCACTGTCTGATACTACCTCCTTAGGAAAACCCACCCTGGAAAAGATTCCCAGGAGGGCCCTTGCCACCACAGGAGCTGTGGTGGTCCTGAGGGGAATTGCTTCTGGATACCTAGTGGCATGGTCCACCACCACTAGTATAAATCTGTGCCCAGATGCTGTTTGAGGATCTAGGGGACCAACAATGTCAATCCCTACCCTCTCAAAGGGAACCCCCACCACAGGTAGTGGTATCAGGGGGCCTTTGTAGTGCTACCTGCCTTACCACTGGCTTGACAGGTGACACAGGAGCGACAAAACTCCTTGGTGTCTTCAGACATATGAGGCCAATGAAAGTGAGGGACAATTCTGTCCCAAGTCTTGTTTTGGCCTAGGTGACCTGCTAATGGGATATCATGTGCTAGTGTCAATAGGAAGCTCCTAAACTTCAGAGGTATAACCAACCTCCTGGTGGCTCCAGGCTTGGGGTCTCTACTCTCTGAGTAAAGGAGTCCATCATCCCAGTAGATCCTATGGGACCCACTAGCACTCCCAGCAGCCTCAGCAGCAGCTTGCTGTCTGAGGGGTTCAAGAAAGGGGCAGCTCAATTGCTCCTGGCTCAGATCTGCCCTGAAAAGGCCCCCTGTCCCCAAGAACTCAACCTGATCAGGTTCAAGCTCATCTGGGACAGTTCCTTCTTCAGGACTAAGATCAGCACCCACAAGAGACTGATCTGGATTCCGAGGCAGGGGGGAAGACACTGCCTTAACCCTACTGCTCCTCCTCTTGGAAGGTGCCTGGTCCATTTTTCCAGGATCCAGGACCTGTTCAGTGTTAGACATTTTTGCCTGTGACCTGGTCATAGCAAACACATCTGCAGGGATACCCAACATTTCTGCATGAGTCCTGAGTTCCACTTCAGCCCAAGCTGAAGTTTCTAAATCATTGCCCAACAAGCATTCAACAGGGAGGTCTGCACTTACCACAACCTTCTTAGGGCCACTTACCCCTCCCCAGGAGAAATTAACAACTGCCAAGGAATGGTCTGTCCTGACATTGCTAGCATTGGTCACTTGGTACATCTCACCAAGTATGATTTGCTCAGGAGCCACAAGATCTTTTGTCACCATTGTGACACTTGCTCCTGTGTCCCTGAATGCCAAGGCCTCTTTTCCATTGATTATAGGCTATTGTCTGTATTTGCCCAGATTACTGGGGCTTACAAATAAGGAGGCCATATCCATGCCTCCATCACAGATCAACGTAGCCTGAGTTGGAACTATGACTAGGCCAGAGCCCATCTCAGATCCCAGGGTTAACCCTACTACACCCTTATTTGGAACACCACCACTTGGAGCTGAACTAGGGGGAACAGTTGCCTTAGGGGCAGTGGTGGTTGGAGTTGAGTCCTTGGACTTGGTACAATCACTTGTCCAATGGGTCTTCTGTTTACAGATCTGACACCATGGTTTCTTCTTGCCTTTTCCCTTGTTGGAGTGTGACTCCCCACCAGATGCAGATTTTTGGGGCCCTTGAGAAGACTTCTGGTCTTTACCCTTCTCCCCACCCTTATCAGAGTTTTTAGAATCTTGCTTCTTGGAGTCACCACCTTGGTTCTGAACCTTCTGCTTCACCCTGGTTCTGACCCATTTGTCTGCCTTCTGGCCCAATTCTTGGGGAGAGGTCAGATCAGAGTCCACCAGGTACTGATGCAACAGTTGATTTTGACAGTTATTAAGGATCTGCTCTCTCATGAATAACTTATACAATCCTTTGAAATCACACACCTTACTGCCAAGTAACCAGCCTTCCAGAGCCTTAGTAGCACAATCAACAAAGTCAACCCAGTCCTGAGTCTGTGCCTTTTGGGTATCTCTGAACTTTAACCTGTATTGTTCAGTGGTTAGGCCAAACCCATCAATCAGAGCACTCTTCAGGACTTTGTAATTATCAGCATCCTCTTCTCTTACAGTGAGGAGCTTGTCTCTACCTTTGTCTGCAAAGGAGAGCCACAAGATTGCTGCCCACTGCTCCTGAGGGACCCTCTGTACCTTACAGGCCCTCTCAAGTGCAGTTATCCATTTGTGGATGTCATCCCCACTCTGGTAAGGAGGGACAATCTTGTTCAGGTTCCTATGGTCATGAGTATGATCTCTACCTCTAGGGACACTGTGGCTGCCACCATGGGACTCTAGTCCCAACTTCTGAGAAGCTCTCTGAAGCTCCAGGGAATCCCTGTCTAAGGCCAATTGCTCTCTCTTGATCCTGAGCTTAGCTCTCTCAAACTCAAGCAGTTGGCACTTCTTCTCATAAGAGGACTCCCTTTTATGAGAAGAAGTCCTATGAGAAACAGAGCTCCCTACAGATGTACCAGAATGATTAGACTCCAGAGAAGGAGATCTGGATCTTCTTGGTAAACTGTTAACCCTTCCAGGTGGGGTAAAGAGAGGCCCACTGGGGCCTCCTTCCTCACCTTCAGGAAGGATTGGCTGTTCCAGGTTAGAATCATTTTGATCCTCCTGGCCAGCATCAGAGTCTGGGTCATAGTAGTGTTCACTACCTGGCCTTTCCTCTTCTGCTGTCCCACCCACCCTGCCAACCTCATCAGACCCTGGGGTCTTTCTGAGGTCATCTGCAAGCAACAACTTTATGAGATGTTGTGTGGTTGGGCTTTTCCCTGTCTTCAATTTCCTTGAGGCACACATAGTCCTCAATTCTTGGTATGAGACATGGTCATACTTAGTTGGGAGAGGCCCACTGGCTTCTGCCCTTGAAGACATGACTAGTGTGGTGTGGTGTATGCACCTACCTACTCTAGTGGGGCCTACTAAACTCTCTTGAGTTGTAGAAAGTGTGTGCTAAGCCCTTAACACACAACTCTAAGTTCAGTAGAACTTACTGTATTCTAGACTTGATTTATATGTACCCAAGTACCTTTAGTGGTTTTCAGTTAGTCAATCACTTGAGATTATCTGGTAAAACAATAGCAAGCTTGAATCCAACCGCTGCACACCAATGTGAGAAGTTGGCCTGGTATATGCTGTCCACTAGTTATAGTGGGCACCTTGCACCAGTCCAAACGAACCTTATTGATCATAGGTTTAAAGACAACCTTTATTGAAAGCTATCCTAGTGGTAGCTATGGAGAGCAGCCTTCAGGCTAAGTCTTGAAGGAGTGTAAAGCAGCTTGGTTTTCCAGATTATAACCTTTTGAATGACCAAATGAAAGGAGAACCACACCAGGTATATATAAAATATATGTATTTATTTCTAAACACTCACTACTAATCTCTTTATGAGATTAGAGTCCAAGATACACAATATCACAGTATTAAAACGACAGTAAATAGTACAATATACAATGGGCCCCAGGGGGACCAAACCATATATTAAGAAAGTGGTATAAGAACCATGACTTGACTAGACACAGTGCCTAGAGCACGTAGAATCGCTGGGACCCCAAGGAACCACCCAAGGTAGTGACACAGGAGACCCACGGGGACGTGTGCAGTGTGAGAACACAGCTGCGAGCGCCGTAGGATTCTATGAGGAAAGTCGCGGTTGGAATTTTAAAGATAAAGGACACTTAGGAGAGGACTTTGAGCAAACCCCTTTAGACTTAAGGGGTTCTAGGGCCAACACCCACGAGAGTACCGGAGTACTCGGGTTACCTCACCCAGGGAAGCCGGGTGGATAGGTGTCAAAAGGTGTCGGGAATCATCGTTGATTTCACTGGAGATCTGCTGCAAAGTGCTGCTGCCGTGAAGAAGAAAAGTGTCCGGGATGATCCAAGCCTGGATCGAAGATGTGAAGAACCTGAAAGCAGAGGGGACAGAGTCTGGGTCACTAGCCAGTGACCAGGGGCACGATAGACGAATGCCCACCGATGTCGGGTGCTTCAGGTGCGAAGAGGTGAAGCTTGACTCTGCAGCCACGGGGTCCAGGAGATGTCGAGGACGACCAGGAGCCGGATTCGAGCTGTCCCACAAAGGATGTCGAGTGCTGGGGTGTCGGTGCTCAGATTGAACGCAACAAGCCTTGGCAACAGCAACCCACGCAGGAAGAATAAAGATGATTTGGTGCGGACCAGCAGGGCCGGGGACTCCCAAGCAATGGAGAGTCAGGGCACGTCTGGAGCAACCAGGGAAGCCCAATTAATCTTAGTTTTGCCTTCACAGGGACCCACCAGTCGACGGACCAGGGATCGCGAAAGGACCTCGAGAGGAATCACACAATACCAGCCCACGGGACACTCGGAGAGTGTAGGCCAGAAATCTTTGGTGGAAACACTGCTCCGGGTGTGGACTACAAGTAGCCCAAAACACAGCCTCAGGGATCGCCAAGAAGCCTATGCTGCTGCAAATGGTCGCGGTGCCCAGGGGTTCGGGTTGCACGGTCTCCACAAGGGATAAAGGCCTCAGACTTGCTGAGCACACAGATCGACTTCAGAGACCACGGGAACCCACCTCCTGTGTTGCTAAATCCTTCGGAGTCCTCAGGAGCTACGGAGATGCAAATCGGACAGATGCGTCTTTGGTGCCTGCCAAGCAGAGGAATAACTCCTTTACTCCAAGGGAGATTCTTCGGTCATCCAACGTCGTGTAGATAGCTGAAGTTCTGGGATTCTGTAGCAGAGTTTCGTCCAGGTAAATCTAAAGTACTGTAGTCAGGGTTCCTACTTTATACCCAAGGAAGGGGTGGGACAAACTCTGGGGACCCACTTATGGGAGGGTCAGGACAGAGGGGTGGCTACACCCATGTCCTTTGTACAGTTTCACGCCAGAGCAGGGGCTGAGTGCCCCTGCAACCGGTTTGAGCTGGACTATGCACAGGGACACCAAATGTGCCCCCAGTGCAGACATCAAAGCACTCTTGGAGTGCACCCACCCAGCCCCAATACACTAAAGCCTGTCTGGGAGGTGGTCACACCTCCCTGTAACAGGAAACCTATTGTCAAGCCTTCCCCTGCCGGAGTTTCGTCCAGCAGCAGGAGGGCAGACTCGTGTCTGTGGCTGGCAGCATCCATTTTGTGATGCCAGGGCTCTGTGAAGCTGGTACCGGGTGTACCGGTGCTGTCATATTTCTCCCTCTAGGAGGGAGGAATCATACCTCCCACACCAGTTACTGGTGTGGAGGTATGATTCCAAGGTGTTTGACACCAAACACGACATAATTCCTTGCAGCCATTTTAAAGTTAGCATTTACCGCGAGGTTATAATGCACTTAAGAGTATATGGTTGGCTGCATCACAGACAACCCCGGAATAGTGGTTCCGAAGGCTGCAGAGGGGCTCTGCTAATGCATGGGCACCCACTCACATAAAACCCAGCACCCTGCCTTCAGGATTGATAAGGCCTGCCATAGGGGTGACTGATAGGTGTATATGTGCAGTGATCAGGATAGATATAGTGAACCTATATCTAAGTAAGGGGTGCATGCACCACCTTACACAGGCTGCAGTAGCAGACCTGTGGTGTCAGTTTGAATGGCCTCTCAGGGGTGGCATAATACATGCTGCAGCCCCTGGGAGGCCTCTGGGGTACCTATGCCCTGGGTACATAGTATACCATGTACTAGGGACTTATAAGGGTACCCCAGAATCCAATCTGGAGTGTACCTAAAGTACATGCAATCAATTTAGAGTAGAAAGCAGATAGACTGGGATCCTGCTATTCAGGACCCCAGTCAGACTAAGTCAAAAACAGTGAAACATCAGCAAAAAGTGGGGGTAACTATAAGAAGCAGATCCTACTCTCCTACACAACCCCCCAAACGTCAGGACATTAAACTAACCTTGACCAGTTGAGTCTTCATGTTCTAAGTGGAAATATCTTGAGAGTCCATCTGCATTGGCATGGTTACTCCCAGGTCTATGTTCCACTGTATAGTCCATCCGCTGTAGGGAAATGGACCACCTCAAAAGTTTGGGGTTTTCACCCTTCATCTGTTTTAGCCATAAGAGGGGCTTGTGGTCTGACTGAACAATGAAGTGAGTGCCAAACAAGTTTGGCCTCAGCTTCTTCAAGGCCCAAACCACAGCAAAGGCTTCCCTCTCAATGGCTGACCAACGTTTCTCTCTGGGGGTCAACCTTCTGCTAATAAAAGCTACTGGCTGATCCTGACCTTCATCATTCAATTGTGATAACACAGCCCCTACCCCCAACTCAGATGCATCTGTTTGGACAATGAATTGTTTGGATAGTCAGGACTTTGCAGAATGGGAGCAGTGCACATGGCCTGCTTCAGGTCATCAAATGCCTTTTGACAGCTGACTGTCCACTGAACTTTCTTTGGCATTCTCTTGGAAGTTAAGTCATTCAAAGGGGTCACTATGGATCCATACCCTTTGACAAACCTCCTATAGTACCCAGTCAGGCCCAAAAAGCTCTGACCTGAGTCTGGGTGGTTGGAGCAACCCAGTCCATGATGGTCTGGATTTTGCTCTGCAATGGTTGAACCTGGCCTTCACCCACAAGGTGGCCCAGGTATACAACTTGGCTCTGCCCTATCTGGCACTTGGTGGCCTTGATAGTGAGGCCTACTTTCTGCAGGGCCTCCAAAACATTTCTCAGGTGGACCAGGTGATCCTCCCAGGTGGAGCTAAAGACAGCAATATCATCTAGATAGGCTGCACTATAGGCTTCCAGGCCTGTAAGGAATTTGTTCACCAACCTTTGAAAAGTGGCAGGTGCATTCTTCAAACGAAAGGGCATCACCACAAATTGGTAGTGCCCACTAGGGGTTGAGAATGCTGTTTTGGCTTTTGCATCCTCAGCTAGTCTGATTTGCCAGTAGCCAGCTGTCAGGTCAAATGTGCTGAGAAACTTGGCTGAGGCCAAAGTGTCTATAAGCTCATCTGCCCTAGGGATTGGATGGGCATCAGTCCTAGTGACTGCATTGAGACCTCTGTAGTCTACACAAAACCTCATCTCTCTCTCTTACCACCCTGGGTGTGAGGTTTAGGTACCAAGACTACTGGACTAGCCCAAGGGCTATCTGAGGGTTCAATCACACCCAAATCCAAGATCTTCTGGACTTCAGTCCTGATGCAGTCCCTGACATGGTCAGGTTGCCTGTAAATCTTATTTTTAACAGGCAGACTGTCCCCAGTGTCCACTTCATGAGTGCACCAGGTAGTCTGACTTGGAGGAGTCAGTGAGAACATATGTCTGAACTGATTGAGAACTTTTCTGCAATCAGTTTGCTGCTGGTCAGTGAGGCTGCCTGCCAAGGCTACACCATCAATTGAACCATCATCAGGGTTCTGTGAGAGCAGGTAAGGGAGTGGGTCACTCTCTTCCTCCTGTCCCTCATCAGTAGCCATGAGCAAGCCCATGTCTGCCCTGTCAACATATGGTTTCAGTCTGTTGACATGGAGCACCCTGTGGGGGCTCCTGGGAGTTCCAAGGTCCACAAGGTAGGTAACCTCTCCCTTCTGTTCAACAATTGTATGGGGGCCACTCCACTTGTCTTGGAGGGCTGCTGGGGCCACTGGCTCCAACACCCATACTTTCTGTCCTGGCTGATAAACAGTCAACACAGCTCTTTGGTCATGCCAGGCCTTTTGCAATTCCTGGCTAGCCTCAAGGTTTTTAGTTGCCATCTTCATATACTCAGCCATCCTGGAGCGGAGACCAAGTACATAGTCCACAATATCCTGTTTAGGGGTTTGAGAGGTAACTCCCATCCCTCCTTCACTAGACACAATGTACCCCTAACTGGATGTCCAAACAGAAGCTCAAATGGGCTGTAACCAACCCCCTTCTGTGGAACCTCTCTGTAGGCAAAGAGAAGGCAGGGCAAAAGTATGTCCCATCTATGCCTAAGCTTTTCTGGGAGACCTTTAATCATGCCCTTCAAGGTTTTGTTGAACCTTTCAACTAAACCATTGCATTGTGGGTGATAGGGGTGGTAAATTTATAATTTACTCCACACTCCTTCCACATAGCAGTCAAGTAACTAGACATGACGTTTGCATCACTGTCTGATACTACCTCCTTAGGAAAACCCACCCTGGAAAAGATTCCCAGGAGGGCCCTTGCCACCACAGGAGCTGTGGTGGTCCTGAGGGGAATTGCTTCTGGATACCTAGTGGCATGGTCCACCACCACTAGTATAAATCTGTGCCCAGATGCTGTTTGAGGATCTAGGGGACCAACAATGTCAATCCCTACCCTCTCAAAGGGAACCCCCACCACAGGTAGTGGTATCAGGGGGCCTTTGTAGTGCTACCTGCCTTACCACTGGCTTGACAGGTGACACAGGAGCGACAAAACTCCTTGGTGTCTTCAGACATATGAGGCCAATGAAAGTGAGGGACAATTCTGTCCCAAGTCTTGTTTTGGCCTAGGTGACCTGCTAATGGGATATCATGTGCTAGTGTCAATAGGAAGCTCCTAAACTTCAGAGGTATAACCAACCTCCTGGTGGCTCCAGGCTTGGGGTCTCTACTCTCTGAGTAAAGGAGTCCATCATCCCAGTAGATCCTATGGGACCCACTAGCACTCCCAGCAGCCTCAGCAGCAGCTTGCTGTCTGAGGGGTTCAAGAAAGGGGCAGCTCAATTGCTCCTGGCTCAGATCTGCCCTGAAAGGGCCCCCTGTCCCCAAGAACTCAACCTGATCAGGTTCAAGCTCATCTGGGACAGTTCCTTCTTCAGGACTAAGATCAGCACCCACAAGAGACTGATCTGGATTCTGAGGCAGGGGGGAAGACACTGCCTTAACCCTACTGCTCCTCCTCTTGGAAGGTGCCTGGTCCATTTTTCCAGGATCCAGGACCTGTTCAGTGTTAGACATTTTTGCCTGTGACCTGGTCATAGCAAACACATCTGCAGGGATACCCAACATTTCTGCATGAGTCCTGAGTTCCACTTCAGCCCAAGCTGAAGTTTCTAAATCATTGCCCAACAAGCATTCAACAGGGAGGTCTGCACTTACCACAACCTTCTTAGGGCCACTTACCCCTCCCCAGGAGAAATTAACAACTGCCAAGGAATGGTCTGTCCTGACATTGCTAGCATTGGTCACTTGGTACATCTCACCAAGTATGATTTGCTCAGGAGCCACAAGATCTTTTGTCACCATTGTGACACTTGCTCCTGTGTCCCTGAATGCCAAGGCCTCTTTTCCATTGATTATAGGCTATTGTCTGTATTTGCCCAGATTACTGGGGCTTACAAATAAGGAGGCCATATCCATGCCTCCATCACAGATCAACGTAGCCTGAGTTGGAACTATGACTAGGCCAGAGCCCATCTCAGATCCCAGGGTTAACCCTACTACACCCTTATTTGGAACACCACCACTTGGAGCTGAACTAGGGGGAACAGTTGCCTTAGGGGCAGTGGTGGTTGGAGTTGAGTCCTTGGACTTGGTACAATCACTTGTCCAATGGGTCTTCTGTTTACAGATCTGACACCATGGTTTCTTCTTGCCTTTTCCCTTGTTGGAGTGTGACTCCCCACCAGATGCAGATTTTTGGGGCCCTTGAGAAGACTTCTGGTCTTTACCCTTCTCCCCACCCTTATCAGAGTTTTTAGAATCTTGCTTCTTGGAGTCACCACCTTGGTTCTGAACCTTCTGCTTCACCCTGGTTCTGACCCATTTGTCTGCCTTCTGGCCCAATTCTTGGGGAGAGGTCAGATCAGAGACCACCAGGTACTGATGCAACAGTTGATTTTGACAGTTATTAAGGATCTGCTCTCTCATGAATAACTTATACAATCCTTTGAAATCACACACCTTACTGCCAAGTAACCAGCCTTCCAGAGCCTTAGTAGCACAATCAACAAAGTCAACCCAGTCCTGAGTCTGTGCCTTTTGGGTATCTCTGAACTTTAACCTGTATTGTTCAGTGGTTAGGCCAAACCCATCAATCAGAGCACTCTTCAGGACTTTGTAATTATCAGCATCCTCTTCTCTTACAGTGAGGAGCTTGTCTCTACCTTTGTCTGCAAAGGAGAGCCACAAGATTGCTGCCCACTGCTCCTGAGGGACCCTCTGTACCTTACAGGCCCTCTCAAGTGCAGTTATCCATTTGTGGATGTCATCCCCACTCTGGTAAGGAGGGACAATCTTGTTCAGGTTCCTATGGTCATGAGTATGATCTCTACCTCTAGGGACACTGTGGCTGCCACCATGGGACTCTAGTCCCAACTTCTGAGAAGCTCTCTGAAGCTCCAGGGAATCCCTGTCTAAGGCCAATTGCTCTCTCTTGATCCTGAGCTTAGCTCTCTCAAACTCAAGCAGTTGGCACTTCTTCTCATAAGAGGACTCCCTTTTATGAGAAGAAGTCCTATGAGAAACAGAGCTCCCTACAGATGTACCAGAATGATTAGACTCCAGAGAAGGAGATCTGGATCTTCTTGGTAAACTGTTAACCCTTCCAGGTGGGGTAAAGAGAGGCCCACTGGGGCCTCCTTCCTCACCTTCAGGAAGGATTGGCTGTTCCAGGTTAGAATCATTTTGATCCTCCTGGCCAGCATCAGAGTCTGGGTCATAGTAGTGTTCACTACCTGGCCTTTCCTCTTCTGCTGTCCCACCCACTCTGCCAACCTCATCAGACCCTGGGGTCTTTCTGAGGTCATCTGCAAGCAACAACTTTATGAGATGTTGTGTGGTTGGGCTTTTCCCTGTCTTCAATTTCCTTGAGGCACACATAGTCCTCAATTCTTGGTATGAGACATGGTCATACTTAGTTGGGAGAGGCCCACTGGCTTCTGCCCTTGAAGACACGACTAGTGTGGTGTGGTGTATGCACCTACCTACTCTAGTGGGGCCTACTAAACTCTCTTGAGTTGTAGAAAGTGTGTGCTAAGCCCTTAACACACAACTCTAAGTTCAGTAGAACTTACTGTATTCTAGACTTGATTTATATGTACCCAAGTACCTTTAGTGGTTTTCAGTTAGTCAATCACTTGAGATTATCTGGTAAAACAATAGCAAGCTTGAATCCAACCGCTGCACACCAATGTGAGAAGTTGGCCTGGTATATGCTGTCCACTAGTTATAGTGGGCACCTTGCACCAGTCCAAACGAACCTTATTGATCATAGGTTTAAAGACAACCTTTATTGAAAGCTATCCTAGTGGTAGCTATGGAGAGCAGCCTTCAGGCTAAGTCTTGAAGGAGTGTAAAGCAGCTTGGTTTTCCAGATTATAACCTTTTGAATGACCAAATGAAAGGAGAACCACACCAGGTATATATAAAATATATGTATTTATTTCTAAACACTCACTACTAATCTCTTTATGAGATTAGAGTCCAAGATACACAATATCACAGTATTAAAACGACAGTAAATAGTACAATATACAATGGGCCCCAGGGGGACCAAACCATATATTAAGAAAGTGGTATAAGAACCATGACTTGACTAGACACAGTGCCTAGAGCACGTAGAATCGCTGGGACCCCAAGGAACCACCCAAGGTAGTGACACAGGAGACCCACGGGGGACGTGTGCAGTGTGAGAACACAGCTGCGAGCGCCGTAGGATTCTATGAGGAAAGTCGCGGTTGGAATTTTAAAGATAAAGGACACTTAGGAGAGGACTTTGAGCAAACCCCTTTAGACTTAAGGGGTTCTAGGGCCAACACCCACGAGAGTACCGGAGTACTCGGGTTACCTCACCCAGGGAAGCCGGGTGGATAGGTGTCAAAAGGTGTCGGGAATCATCGTTGATTTCAATGGAGATCTGCTGCAAAGTGCTGCTGCCGTGAAGAAGAAAAGTGTCCGGGATGATCCAAGCCTGGATCGAAGATGTGAAGAACCTGAAAGCAGAGGGGACAGAGTCTGGGTCACTAGCCAGTGACCAGGGGCACGATAGACGAATGCCCACCGATGTCGGGTGCTTCAGGTGCGAAGAGGTGAAGCTTGACTCTGCAGCCACGGGGTCCAGGAGATGTCGAGGACGACCAGGAGCCGGATTCGAGCTGTCCCACAAAGGATGTCGAGTGCTGGGGTGTCGGTGCTCAGATTGAACGCAACAAGCCTTGGCAACAGCAACCCACGCAGGAAGAATAAAGATGATTTGGTGCGGACCAGCAAGGGCCGGGGGACTCCCCAAGCAATGGAGAGTCAGGGCACGTCTGGAGCAACCAGGGAAGCCCAATTAATCTTAGTTTTGCCTTCACAGGGACCCACCAGTCGACGGACCAGGGATCGCGAAAGGACCTCGAGAGGAATCACACAATACCAGCCCCCGGGACACTCGGAGAGTGTAGGCCAGAAATCTTTGGTGGAAACACTGCTCCGGGTGTGGACTACAAGTAGCCCAAAACACAGCCTCAGGGATCGCCAAGAAGCCTATGCTGCTGCAAATGGTCGCGGTGCCCAGGGGTTCGGGTTGCACGGTCTCCACAAGGGATAAAGGCCTCAGACTTGCTGAGCACACAGATCGACTTCAGAGACCACGGGAACCCACCTCCTGTGTTGCTAAATCCTTCGGAGTCCTCAGGAGCTACGGAGATGCAAATCGGACAGATGCGTCTTTGGTGCCTGCCAAGCAGAGGAATAACTCCTTTACTCCAAGGGAGATTCTTCGGTCATCCAACGTCGTGTAGATAGCTGAAGTTCTGGGATTCTGTAGCAGAGTTTCGTCCAGGTAAATCTAAAGTACTGTAGTCAGGGTTCCTACTTTATACCCAAGGAAGGGGTGGGACAAACTCTGGGGACCCACTTATGGGAGGGTCAGGACAGAGGGGTGGCTACACCCATGTCCTTTGTACAGTTTCACGCCAGAGCAGGGGCTGAGTGCCCCTGCAACCGGTTTGAGCTGGACTATGCACAGGGACACCAAATGTGCCCCCAGTGCAGACATCAAAGCACTCTTGGAGTGCACCCACCCAGCCCCAATACACTAAAGCCTGTCTGGGAGGTGGTCACACCTCCCTGTAACAGGAAACCTATTGTCAAGCCTTCCCCTGCCGGAGTTTCGTCCAGCAGCAGGAGGGCAGACTCGTGTCTGTGGCTGGCAGCATCCATTTTGTGATGCCAGGGCTCTGTGAAGCTGGTACCGGGTGTACCGGTGCTGTCATATTTCTCCCTCTAGGAGGGAGGAATCATACCTCCCACACCAGTTACTGGTGTGGAGGTATGATTCCAAGGTGTTTGACACCAAACACAACATAATTCCTTGCAGCCATTTTAAAGTTAGCATTTACCGCGAGGTTATAATGCACTTAAGAGTATATGGTTGGCTGCATCACAGACAACCCCGGAATAGTGGTTCCGAAGGCTGCAGAGGGGCTCTGCTAATGCATGGGTACCCACTCACATAAAACCCAGCACCCTGCCTTCAGGATTGATAAGGCCTGCCATAGGGGTGACTGATAGGTGTATATGTGCAGTGATCAGGATAGATATAGTGAACCTATATCTAAGTAAGGGGTGCATGCACCACCTTACACAGGCTGCAGTAGCAGACCTGTGGTGTCAGTTTGAATGGCCTCTCAGGGGTGGCATAATACATGCTGCAGCCCCTGGGAGGCCTCTGGGTACATAGTATACCATGTACTAGGGACTTATAAGGGTACCCCAGAATCCAATCTGGAGTGTACCTAAAGTACATGCAATCAATTTAGAGTAGAAAGCAGATAGTCTGACTGGGATCCTGCTATTCAGGATCCCAGTCTAAGCCGAAAACAGTGAAACATCAGCAAAAAGTGGGGGTAACTATAAGAAGCAGATCCTACTCTCCTACACAACCCCCCCCCCCCCAAACGTCAGGACATTAAACTAACCTTGACCAGTTGAGTCTTCATGTTCTAAGTGGAAATATCTTGAGAGTCCATCTGCATTGGCATGGTTACTCCCAGGTCTATGTTCCACTGTATAGTCCATCCCCTGTAGGGAAATGGACCACCTCAAAAGTTTGGGGTTTTCACCCTTCATCTGTTTTAGCCATAAGAGGGGCTTGTGGTCTGTCTGAACAATGAAGTGAGTGCCAAACAAGTATGGCCTCGGCTTCTTCAAGGCCCAAACCACAGCAAAGGCTTCCCTCTCAATGGCTGACCAACGTTTCTCTCTGGGGGTCAACCTTCTGCTAATAAAAGCTACTGGCTGATCCTGACCTTCATCATTCAATTGTGATAACACAGCCCCTACCCCCAACTCAGATGCATCTGTTTGGACAATGAATTGTTTGGATAGACCGGACTTTGCAGATTGGTAGCAGTGCACATGGCCTGCTTCAGGTCATCAAATGCCTTTTGACAGCTGACTGTCCACTGAACTTTCTTTGGCATTCTCTTGGAAGTTAAGTCATTCAAAGGGGTCACTATGGATCCATACCCTTTGACAAACCTCCTATAGTACCCAGTCAGGCCCAAGAAAGCTCTGACCTGAGTCTGGGTGGTTGGAGCAACCCAGTCCATGATGGTCTGGATTTTGCTCTGCAATGGTTGAACCTGGCCTCCACCCACAAGGTGGCCCAGGTATACAACTTGGCTCTGTCCTATCTGGCACTTGGTGGCCTTGATAGTGAGGCCTGCTTTTTGCAGGGCCTCCAAAACATTTCTCAGGTGGACCAGGTGATCCTCCCAGGTGGAGCTAAAGACAGCAATATCATCTAGATAGGCTGCACTATAGGCTTCCAGGCCTGTAAGGAATTTGTTCACCAACCTTTGAAAAGTGGCAGGTTCATTCTTCAAACCAAAGGGCATCACCACAAATTGGTAGTGCCCACTAGGGGTTGAGAATGCTGTTTTGGCTTTTGCATCCTCAGCTAGTCTGATTTGCCAGTAGCCAGCTGTCAGGTCAAATGTGCTGAGAAACTTGGCTGAGGCCAAAGTGTCTATAAGCTCATCTGCCCTAGGGATTGGATGGGCATCAGTCCTAGTGACTGCATTGAGACCTCTGTAGTCGACACAAAACCTCATCTCTCTCTTACCACCCTGGGTGTGAGGTTTAGGTACCAAGACTACTGGACTAGCCCAAGGGCTATCTGAGGGTTCAATCACACCCAAATCCAAGATCTTCTGGACTTCAGTCCTGATGCAGTCCCTGACATGGTCAGGTTGCCTGTAAATCTTATTTTTAACAGGCAGACTGTCCCCAGTGTCCACTTCATGAGTGCACCAGGTAGTCTGACTTGGAGGAGTCAGTGAGAACATATGTCTGAACTGATTGAGAACTTTTCTGCAATCAGTTTGCTGCTGGTCAGTGAGGCTGCCTGCCAAGGCTACACCATCAATTGAACCATCATCAGGGTTCTGTGAGAGCAGGTAAGGGAGTGGGTCACTCTCTTCCTCCTGTCCCTCATCAGTAGCCATGAGCAAGCCCATGTCTGCCCTGTCAACATATGGTTTCAGTCTGTTGACATGGAGCACCCTGTGGGGGCTCCTGGGAGTTCCAAGGTCCACCAGGTAGGTAACCTCTCCCTTCTGTTCAACAATTGTATGGGGGCCACTCCATTTGTGTCTTGGAGGGCTGCTGGGGCCACCGGCTCCAACACCCATACTTTCTGTCCTGGCTGATAAACAGTCAACACAGCCTTTTGGTCATGCCAGGCCTTTTGCAATTCCTGGCTAGCCTCAAGGTTTTTAGTTGCCTTCTTCATATACTCAGCCATCCTGGAGCGGAGACCAAGTACATAGTCCACAATATCCTGTTTAGGGGGTTTGAGAGGTAACTCCCATCCCTCCTTCACTAGACACAATGGACCCCTAACTGGATGTCCAAACAGAAGCTCAAATGGGATGTAACCAACCCCCTTCTGTGGAACCTCTCTGTAGGCAAAGAGAAGGCAGGGCAAAAGTATGTCCCATCTACGCCTAAGCTTTTCTGGGAGACCTTTAATCATGCCCTTCAAGGTTTTGTTGAAACTTTCAACTAAACCATTGCATTGTGGGTGATAGGGGGTGGTAAATTTATAATTTACTCCACACTCCTTCCACATAGCAGTGAAGTAACTAGACATGACGTTTGCATCTCTGTCTGATACTACCTCCTTAGGAAAACCCACCCTGGAAAAGATTCCCAGGAGGGCCCTTGCCACCACAGGAGCTGTGGTGGTCCTGAGGGGAATTGCTTCTGGATACCTAGTGGCATGGTCCACCACCACTAGTATAAATGTGTGCCCAGATGCTGTTTGAGGATCTAGGGGACCAACAATGTCAATCCCTACCCTCTCAAAGGGAACCCCCACCACAGGTAGTGGTATCAGGGGGGCCTTTGTAGTGCTACCTGCCTTACCACTGGCTTGACAGGTGACACAGGAGCGACAAAACTCCTTGGTGTCTTCAGACATATGAGGCCAATGAAAGTGAGGGACAATTCTGTCCCAAGTCTTGTTTTGGCCTAGGTGACCTGCTAATGGGATATCATGTGCTAGTGTCAATAGGAAGCTCCTAAACTTCAGAGGTATAACCAACCTCCTGGTGGCTCCAGGCTTGGGGTCTCTACTCTCTGAGTAAAGGAGTCCATCATCCCAGTAGATCCTATGGGACCCACTAGCACTCCTAGCAGCCTCAGCAGCAGCTTGCTGTCTGAGGGGTTCAAGAAAGGGGCAGCTCAATTGCTCCTGGCTCAGATCTGCCCTGAAAGGGCCCCTGTCCCCAAGAACTCAACCTGATCAGGTTCAAGCTCATCTGGGACAGTTCCTTCTTCAGGACTAAGATCAGCTCCCACAAGAGACTGATCTGGATTCTGAGGCAGGGGGGAAGACACTGCCTTAACCCTACTGCTCCTCCTCTTGGAAGGTGCCTGGTCCATTTTTCGAGGATCCAGGACCTGTTCAGTGTTAGACATTTTTGCCTGTGACCTGGTCATAGCAAACACATCTGCAGGGATACCCAACATTTCTGCATGAGTCCTGAGTTCCACTTCAGCCCAAGCTGAAGTTTCTAAATCATTGCCCAACAAGCATTCAACAGGGAGGTCTGCACTTACCACAACCTTCTTAGGGCCACTTACCCCTCCCCAGGAGAAATTAACAACTGCCAAGGAATGGTCTGTCCTGACATTGCTAGCATTGGTCACTTGGTACATCTCACCAAGTATGATTTGCTCAGGAGCCACAAGATCTTTTGTCACCATTGTGACACTTGCTCCTGTGTCCCTGAATGCCAAGGCCTCTTTTCCATTGATTATAGGCTATTGTCTGTATTTGCCCAGATTACTGGGGCTTACAAATAAGGAGGCCATATCCATGCCTCCATCACAGATCAACATAGCCTGAGTTGGAACTATGACTAGGCCAGAGCCCATCTCAGATCCCAGAGTTAACCCTACTACACCCTTATTTGGAACACCACCACTTGGAGCTGAACTAGGGGGAACAGTTGCCTTAGGGGCAGTGGTGGTTGGAGTTGAGTCCTTGGACTTGGTACAATCACTTGTCCAATGGGTCTTCTGTTTACAGATCTGACACCATGGTTTCTTCTTGCCTTTTCCCTTGTTGGAGTGTGACTCCCCACCAGATGCAGATTTTTGGGGCCCTTGAGAAGACTTCTGGTCTTTACCCTTCTCCCCACCCTTATCAGAGTTTTTAGAATCTTGCTTCTTGGAGTCACCACCTTGGTTCTGAACCTTCTGCTTCACCCTGGTTCTGACCCATTTGTCTGCCTTCTGGCCCAATTCTTGGGGAGAGGTCAGATCAGAGTCCACCAGGTACTGATGCAACAGTTGATTTTGACAGTTATTAAGGATCTGCTCTCTCATGAATAACTTATACAATCCTTTGAAATCACACACCTTACTGCCAAGTAACCAGCCTTCCAGAGCCTTAGTAGCACAATCAACAAAGTCAACCCAGTCCTGAGTCTGTGCCTTTTGGGTATCTCTGAACTTTAACCTGTATTGTTCAGTGGTTAGGCCAAACCCATCAATCAGAGCACTCTTCAGGACTTTGTAATTATCAGCATCCTCTTCTCTTACAGTGAGGAGCTTGTCACTACCTTTGTCTGCAAAGGAGAGCCACAAGATTGCTGCCCACTGCTCCTGAGGGACCCTCTGTACCTTACAGGCCCTCTCAAGTGCAGTTATCCATTTGTGGATGTCATCCCCACTCTGGTAAGGAGGGACAATCTTGTTCAGGTTCCTATGGTCATGAGTATGATCTCTACCTCTAGGGACACTGTGGCTGCTACCATGGGACTCTAGTCCCAACTTCTGAGAAGCTCTCTGAAGCTCCAGGGAATCCCTGTCTAAGGCCAATTGCTCTCTCTTGATCCTGAGCTTAGCTCTCTCAAACTCAAGCAGTTGGCACTTCTTCTCATAAGAGGACTCCCTTTTATGAGAAGAAGTCCTATGAGAAACAGAGCTCCCTACAGATGTACCAGAATGATTAGACTCCAGAGAAGGAGATCTGGATCTTCTTGGTAAACTGTTAACCCTTCCAGGTGGGGTAAAGAGAGGCCCACTGGGGCCTCCTTCCTCACCTTCAGGAAGGATTGGCTGTTCCAGGTTAGAATCATTTTGATCCTCCTGGCCAGCATCAGAGTCTGGGTCATAGTAGTGTTCACTACCTGGCCTTTCCTCTTCTGCTGTCCCACCCACCCTGCCAACCTCATCAGACCCTGGGGTCTTTCTGAGGTCATCTGCAAGCAGCAACTTTATGAGATGTTGTGTGGTTGGGCTTTTCCCTGTCTTCAATTTCCTTGAGGCACACATAGTCCTCAATTCTTGGTATGAGACATGGTCATACTTAGTTGGGAGAGGCCCACTGGCTTCTGCCCTTGAAGACATGACTAGTGTGGTGTGGTGTATGCACCTACCTACTCTAGTGGGGCCTACTAAACTCTCTTGAGTTGTAGAAAGGGTGTGCTAAGCCCTTGACACACAACTCTAAGTTCAGTAGAACTTACTGTATTCTAGACTTGATTTATATGTACCTAAGTACCTTTAGTGGTTTTCAGTTAGTCAATCACTTGAGATTATCTGGTAAAACAATAGCAAGCTTGAATCCAACCGCTGCACACCAATGTGAGAAGTTGGCCTGGTATATGCTGTCCACTAGTTATAGTGGGCACCTTGCACCAGTCCAAACGAACCTTATTGATCATAGGTTTAAAGACAACCTTTATTGAAAGCTATCCTAGTGGTAGCTATGGAGAGCAGCCTTCAGGCTAAGTCTTGAAGGAGTGTAAAGCAGCTTGGTTTACCAGATTATAACCTTTTGAATGACCAAATGAAAGGAGAACCACACCAGGTATATATAAAATATATGTATTTATTTCTAAACACTCACTACTAATCTCTTTATGAGATTAGAGTCCAAGATACACAATATCACAGTATTAAAACGACAGTAAATAGCACAATACACAATGGGCCCCAGGGGGGGACCAAACCATATATTAAGAAAGTGGTATAAGAACCATGACTTGACTAGACACAGTGCCTAGAGCACGTAGAATCGCTGGGACCCCAAGGAACCACCCAAGGTAGTGACACAGGAGACCCACGGGGACGTGTGCAGTGTGAGAACACAGCTGCGAGCGCCGTAGGATTCTATGAGGAAAGTCGCGGTTGGAATTTTAAAGATAAAGGACACTTAGGAGAGGACTTTGAGCAAACCCCTTTAGACTTAAGGGGTTCTAGGCCAACACCCACGAGAGTACCGGAGTACTCGGGTTACCTCACCCAGGGAAGCCGGGTGGATAGGTGTCAAACGGTGTCGGGAATCGTCGTTGATTTCAATGGAGATCTGCTGCAAAGTGCTGCTGCCGTGAAGAAGAAAAGTGTCCGGGATGATCCAAGCCTGGATCGAAGATGTGAAGAACCTGAAAGCAGAGGGGACAGAGTCTGGGTCACTAGCCAGTGACCAGGGGCACGATAGACGAATGCCCACCGATGTCGGGTGCTTCAGGTGCGAAGAGGTGAAGCTTGACTCTGCAGCCACGGGGTCCAGGAGATGTCGAGGACGACCAGGAGCCGGATTCGAGCTGTACCACAAAGGATGTCGAGTGCTGGGGTGTCGGTGCTCAGATTGAACGCAACAAGCCTTGGCAACAGCAACCCACGCAGGAAGAATAAAGATGCTTTGGTGTGGACCAGCAAGGGCCGGGGGACTCCCCAAGCAATGGAGAGTCAGGGCACGTCTGGAGCAACCAGGGAAGCCCAATTAATCTTAGTTTTGCCTTCACAGGGACCCACCAGTCGACGGACCAGGGATCGCGAAAGGACCTCGAGAGGAATCACACAATACCAGCCCACGGGACACTCGGAGAGTGTAGGCCAGAAATCTTTGGTGGAAACACTGCTCCGGGTGTGGACTACAAGTAGCCCAAAACACAGCCTCAGGGATCGCCAAGAAGCCTATGCTGCTGCAAATGGTCGCGGTGCCCAGGGGTTCGGGTTGCACGGTCTCCACAAGGGATAAAGGCCTCAGACTTGCTGAGCACAAAGATCGACCTCAGAGACCACGGGAACCCACCTCCTGTGTTGCTAAATCCTTCGGAGTCCTCAGGAGCTACGGAGATGCAAATCGGACAGATGCGTCTTTGGTGCCTGCCAAGCAGAGGAATAACTCCTTTACTCCAAGGGAGATTCTTCGGTCATCCAACGTCGTGTAGATAGCTGAAGTTCTGGGATTCTGTAGCAGAGTTTCGTCCAGGTAAATCTAAAGTACTGTAGTCAGGGTTCCTACTTTATACCCAAGGAAGGGGTGGGACAAACTCTGGGGACCCACCTATGGGAGGGTCAGGACAGAGGGGTGGCTACACCCATGTCCTTTGTACAGTTTCACGCCGGAGCAGGGGCTGAGTGCCCCTGCAACTGGTTTGAGCTGGACTATGCACAGGGACACCAAATGTGCCCCCAGTGCAGACATCAAAGCACTCTTGGAGTGCACCCACCCAGCCCCAATACACTAAAGCCTGTCTGGGAGGTGGTCACACCTCCCTGTGACAGGAAACCTATTGTCAAGCCTTCCCCTGCCGGAGTTTCGTCCAGCAGCAGGAGGGCAGACTCGTGTCTGTGGCTGGCAGCATCCATTTTGTGATGCCAGGGCTCTGTGAAGCTGGTACCAGGTGTACCGGTGCTGTCATATTTCTCCCTCTAGGAGGGAGGAATCATACCTCCCACACCAGTTACTGGTGTGGAGGCATGATTCCAAGGTGTTTGACACCAAACACGACATAATTCCTTGCAGCCATTTTAAATTTAGCATTTACCGCGAGGTTATAATGCACTTAAGAGTATATGGTTGGCTGCATCACAGACAACCCCGGAATAGTGGTTCCGAAGGCTGCAGAGCGGCTCTGCTCATGCATGGGCACCCCCTCACATAAAACCCAGCACCCTGCCTTCAGGATTGATAAGGCCTGCCATAGGGGTGACTGATAGGTGTATATGTGCAGTGATCAGGATAGATATAGTGAACCTATATCTAAGTAAGGGGTACATGCACCACCTTACACAGGCTGCAGTAGCAGACCTGTGGTGTCAGTTTGAATGGCCTCTCAGGGGTGGCATAATACATGCTGCAGCCCCTGGGAGGCCTCTGGGGTACCTATGCCCTGGGTACATAGTATACCATATACTAGGGACTTATAAGGGTACCCCAGAATCCAATCTGGAGTGTACCTAAAGTACATGCAATCAATTTAGAGTAGAAAGCAGATAGACTGGGGTCCTGAATAGCAGGATCCCAGTCAGACTAAGACGAAAACAGTGAAACATCAGCAAAAAGTGGGGGTAACTATAAGAAGCAGATCCTACTCTCCTACATAAATAATTTAATAAAGAGAGCTCAGGCTGACACACAGGGAATAGGGCAGAGGTACAGATGCTCCCCTGTCCTAGACAAGTTGTCAACACTTACGACGACAATGTCTAATCTATTGGTGGGCCTTAAGGATATGATTAAAGATAGGCCTCAAACGAGGGCAGAACCCCAGAACGCTGAAGTAGGCCACTCCGTGGCTCCATCTGCAGCAGAGTCAAGAAGGTCGAAGTGCAGCTACCCCTCCGTCTGGAACAAAGAAGGCTTGGTGGTTGCTGGACCCAACTCTGAAGGGATGCCTTTAATAACTGCAGACTCACCCGAACCTGACAGGAACTAAGCACGGAAGGACCACTAAAACAGAAGAGAAAAAGGAAGAGAAAGGGTCACAACAAAAAACTCTTACAGCCCAGTTGGCTGATAATCTATCCTATCTTTAACACAAGACCCAGAACACACGATTTCCCCCCCTTACCACCCCTCCCCCCCCAGACACCCCACTCCGGGACACCGACCCCCACGCGAAACCGACCATGCCGAACAGGGAGGACGGGCCAGCAACAATGAGTACCTGCAAGCAAACAAGCCTTGAGAACGGAACGCATAACAGAATGGAAGGAGACCTGAAGACTGATCCACCACCCAATCTAGCCCCAAATGCAACAAATCGCGAACACCCTCAAGACACAGTCCATTGGTGCCAGCGAACCGACCTGCACTCAGGACAGTGGCGCCATAAGACCATCCCCCCAAATATAAGGTCTTGTCCTTGCAACAGGAAAGGAGACTCAATTACCTATACTTTCAATTTGCCTAGCCAATACAATTACATGGACAGGAATATTCATATCACAAGTAAAAATGCCACCATTACCAGAGGGGAGATTCAAGTGCAACAAACTAGAGGGCAACAAGACCTGCAAAATAAGGATCTCAGGCTCCCGCAAAAATGGCCCTGTACATTACTTTACCCTGAACACATCTCTAGGGGCCCGTTCGACATTCTAAATAGATGTAATATCCTCAAGCTCATTCAAACCCTGGATGGTTGGGGGAGGCCACCTCACATGATAGACTATCAATTGAATTTATTGACCCAGGACCAGGTCAGCAAAACGAATCAACTAAAGTAGTCTGGAGCTCCTTTGAGATGGCTGAGAAGATCCTGAATGCAGCCGACACATTTCAAGGCTGAGGGATTACAATAACACCATGCAAGGGAAAAGGATACCTCCATGTCCTGGAGCTACAAATGAATGCTGATTCAACACTGACCCAACCAAGAATTTTTTACTCAGTCTTGAGGAACACACAATGCAAAACACCTGGGCATCAAACTGAACGGGCGGACTGGCCTTGTAGTGGGTCTGTTATAGGGCAAGACGTGGCCAGAGAATAGGGTTGGCTGTCGGGCACCCTGAACACAACAAGACTTCTACAATGACAAGATACTGCTCTTACTACTGGCTCTGAAAAAACACTTAGGATCTGCTCTTGGAATATCAATGACCTGGCCAATAAGCTTGAAGATGCAGAAATTAACCAATGTCTTCGCTCTTTTTAAGTAATTCTCCTCCAAGAAACCTGGGCTCAGGCCGCAATTCACCTGGATGGTTTTATACATTTTTACACACCAGCAGTCAAAGCTCAAACATACGACTGCAGCAAGGGAGGATTGGCAATATACATCTCAGCCACAAGTGAGATTGAAAGCCTAGAGCAGAATTTGACGGGGTTTGCTTACAAATTGTGGAAATGGGCATTAAGACACAAAACTACCTGTTTAAGAAAATTATACTGGTGAACGTCTACATCCAACCTAATGCTACAACCAGGTCTAGGCTAACAGAAAAGCTGACTGAGAAGATCCTAGCTCTAAGAACAAGAGAACGGGACCATGAATTGATAGTTACAGGCGATTTTAATATGTGGTTAATGAGCAAACTGCCAACAAACTAGGTCACTGAGGCCCAAGAAGTCCTTTGGAAGATTCCTATTCAGACGGACCCCAAGCGGCAAAAAGAAGACAAGAGAGGCCAAAGCCTACAAGGAAATCGAAACACTTGGGCCTCAGATCGCTAAATGGTCGGTATAACCCTGATAAACCACCTGGCCCATCGTTCTTGACTAGATCTGGAGCATCACTCATTGATTACAATTTTGTAACCCTCTCATTACTGCAGGCTAACAGGGCTTATGGGCTTGAAGAGAACCTGGAAAGCAATGACCGGCCATGGGAAATTACTTTATACCTGAAACAGATGTTCCCACTAAGGATCAAGGAACCCCAGGGTATACAATTAACCATAAGCATATAAAATGCTTGGTTGCCTCCCTACCAGTACTGGCTCAAACAGACAAACACTTGGCGATTAATCAGACCCTCCAGGATTTTGCGATTTGCAAAAAAATTGCGAAATCTGCAGTTTTGTAAAAATTCCGCGATTTTTACAAAACTGCCCGCGAAAATTTGGAAAATGCCATCCCTCCATATTCATCCAATAGATTTTTGCATCCAACAAGCTGGAGACAAGAATCTCTGGGCCTCTCGTATCCTAATATCCCCTTATATGCTGTGTTGGACTTTGTTTTAAGAGCACCGACTATACTGAAACCATGAAATACGGATTGTAACAACTTTACAAATAACGATTTGCAAGAGTGTTTTCCAGGCGCATCATTTGTCTCACCCGATCCGTCACATCCTGTTTTTCTTTGTAAAAGCGATAACCGTGCGGCCTTAGAAATCTGTCAGCGTGCAAGCAGTGCGAGGAAAGGCATGAACCAGCTTGGAACGCGCACAGAATGTTACGACTTTTCGAGAAGCAATCTTGCATCAGTACGCGCTCTATGGCACCAGAGCCTTCTTTTTACCCCGGGAGACGTGACTTTAACTGCAGCTGTAGAGACTCACAGCTGATAATTAGCAGATGCAGACTGCAGAAGTCGATGCAGTTACTTCGCACAGCTGAAGATGCAGTGACGCAGCCGCGGGCCCTAACGCAAGCCATGTAAATGCCCCCGGCCTCCCGGTGTGGTAGTAACTAGGACGCAATGGGCCTAGAAGATGAAAATTCTACCGCTCTTGAAGAGCTTTTGGACCATCCTTCCATCCTAAAGCTATAAGCTTTTTTGTGGGAGGGGATGAGGCTGGAGTGTCCCTCCATCTTAGAAATCCCAGTCTCAGCCTGCGAAAGTTACCATTCCTGCTCTGCATCCCCCTCCCCCCCCCCCCACTCCCAAAAATCATGAATTCGGACCTCGACCGGTCTTGCCTTCCATGGAAGACTGCGTTTTTTTAAGGAGGAATGGAAAACCTTGATATCGGATTAATAAGTTTGAATAAAGTTCTAGATTCTTCTTTCAGGAAGACTGAGTAGACTGTTTTTAACCACCTCCTCTTCCAGACAAACCACAGAAGCAGCAGCTTTAATGGAGGGGACAAAAAAACGTATTGAACAACAAGGCAATTTCAGTCCATCCTTCCAGAAGGGGACAAGATTATACTCTTGTTTTTGGTTTAGAAGGTATCGGGGGGGAATACAAACCGATTTTAGACTTACTAGAGGTGAAATGTTGCACCCCCCATGTGGCATACAAAATGATGACCCTGCAGGTTATTCTTCAGTTCATAAGGACCGGACATTTTCTTGCATCTGTGGCCCTACTCAAATCGCATCTGCATGCACAATTCACAGATTCTCGAGGAACAACCTTAGATTTTGTGGGGAAGTCAAATCTTTGAGCTAGCAACATTTCCAAGGGTCTACTCTTCACGAAAACGTTTTAGCTCCATTGGTAAGTGTTAGCAAAAGAAATTCAGGTTTTTTCCATATTTCAACAACTGGTTCATTTATTCTTCTTCTGTCTTAAAGGCGCTGTGCTGAAACCTAAAGCGTGGCGCCCGGAGGGAGGCAGGAGGGGGCCGCATGGCGCACTGAATGTAGGCAAGGCACGCCGTGCATGCAGTAAGAGAAACTCAATAAAGAAAATAGTGCTTACAACACTAAATAACATGTACCCTGTAACAACCGAAGTAAAGGGCCAGCCGCCATGGGAGGTCCATTGATTTCAGGCTGAAAATGAATGATTATCAGTAAAATAAAGTGCCGCAAAAATGCCGCTAAATTTCCATATTTGTGCCGCTAAATTTCCATATTTGTGCCGCTAAATTTGCTAATTCATGCCGCAATATCCTGGGGGTCTGATTAATGTGAATACAACTGGCAAAAACCCACTGTCCAGTTGGGAAAGGTTTACAATGGCATTAACAGATCAGACCGCAAAACCAGTTAAGATTACTTGAACACACAGGCAACAGCGAGATAGCAAGTCCAACACCCTGGATAGGAGGGGGTGCAACCCTATGATCAGGATGATTAAAAGGGAGATCAACCACCTCTGGCGGGCCCTCAAAAGGTCACCAGCAGACTGGGTCACTCTGAAGAAACTCAGGGCCTCAAGGCAAAAATTAAAAAAGGTAAAATGGCATCTGCAAAGGGAAATGCAGGATTCGTTCTGGGCAAAACTGCTGCACGACAAAAGGGAAAACAATTCTGCCTCTTTCTGGCAAGCTGTAAACGGGATAGGCAGACCCCTCCCAGGAGTGGCTGCTTCCAATATCTCTAAAACCACCTGGTACCATTTCCTGACAAATCACTGCAATCAAGGGACCTTGATGGAGCAACACCATCCCAAACCAAAGGATCGCAGCCCAATAAGTCCACTGAAAATCTCCCAAACTGAGAGGGCCCCAGCCCCGAATTGGAGCACATTCACTCCTTGCTCCGTACAGAGGCAAATTGTAAAGGGATGCAGGGAAGATGCGCCTGGCCCAAATGGTATCCCACCAGCAATATTTAAGGAGGATCCACCTGTTTGGGCAGCGCAACTTGCCCTGGTCGTCCATGCAGCTAATCAGCGCTACAATATTCCTTCCTCGTGGAGAGGTTCAATTCTCACCCCAATATACAAGGGGGGGACAAGGACGATCCTGGAAACTACAGTTTAATAGCCCTAATAGACAAAGACGCACAGTATTATGCTGGAGTTCTACTGGAGGAACTCCAACACTGGGCAGAGGAACACTCTATTATTCCTGTGAATCAAACTGGAATTACTAAACAATCTGGGACTACAGTCAATATCATGACACTCTTGATGCTGTTTGACTCCGCAAAAACGAATAAACACCCCGTCTACCTGGGATTTATTAACTTTAAATCAGCTTTCGACGCGGTGGTACACTCTGGAAGAAATTGGCAAATTTTAACATCCCAAATGGTCTGCTAAAGGCTATGGAAACCCTCCACTCAGACACCTGGGTCAGGATCAAGTTAGGGGACGACTTACAACTATCAAGGAAAATCACAACCATGCAAGGATTAAAACAGGGATGTGTCTTGGCCCCCACATTGTTTAACCTGTTTCTCTCACACTTCACCCCCACACTAAATGAAGTGATCTCATACTCGCCCAAACTAGGGGGCCTCCACTTATCGAACCTGCTCTATGCATTTGACTTAGTCCTGACAAGTAAAACTAAGGTTGGTCTACAGCGCCTGCTGAATGAAACCCTCGCTTACTCTGAAAGAAACGGATTGACCATCAATAAAGAAAAAGCAAAAATATTAACAGCACAAGGAAAAATGGTAAGGAGGCACACCTGTCGACCTGGAGGAAGAAAGAATCGTAACACTTAAAAGCTTTAAGTACCTCAGAGTTCATTTCAATGACAACAGAAGTTTCAGTGACCAACTGGAAGAAATTAAGAAGAAGGGCAATGCGTTGTCTTATGGTCTGAGGTAACTTTATAATAAGCTAAATGGGCCCATGCTTACACCCATTCTACAGGTTGCACAAGCCAAGATCCTTCCCACCCTGACATATGGGAGTGAGGCGCTCAGAGGCAAGGACATCACCACGCTGGACAGAACAGTTCTCAAAATATTCAGGTCACTTTTTCACCTACATCTGAACACATCACCTGCAAATAAGGCTAATATTTGGCATCTCTAAACAGTCACAAGTTTAGGATGGCTCCAGAAGGTACCCTGGGCAACCACATCTGGCAAGAACTGGAACTTTGGCCCTGCATGTGCCTATCCAAACCAGGCTTTGAACTCACTCGGCCTAACAAATGCTTGGGACTTACACCTTGGCCATTGAGAATTCAAAAGACTAACCAAATCAAGGGCACAGCTCCCATCAATGCTTGAGGATAAAGACAAACTCTCTAAACGCAGTCATGGGTGGATGACACTCCAAAACTATACCAGGTCTAAACCACAGGGCTACCTAGGGGAAACATATGGTAATCGGGTAAAAGTGCAATTCCTGAAGTACAGGCTAGGCGTTTTGCTGCTACTAAAGCATATCCCTCCTTGGAAAAGAAGGCCCGGGCATGTTGCATGTCAGTTATGTATGCAAGAACCGGAAAACATCATCCACGTCCTGTGCCTGTGCCCCGCCGCTATGGAAGACTGCTGTGAAGTCTTGAGTAGGAAGTGGGGAAACCGGGGTATAAGGTCATGCAGGGGGGGGCGATGCTGGCCAGCTTTGATCCTATGGGCATTAGTCTGAACTGTGCCATGATTAAATTTCTTCAGAGATTTGAAAACAGAACTGCGAGCAAGGTATTAAAAAATTTGGTGAACCAGGAACCACTCAAGAAGCCACCACAAGCACAGTAATCCACTGAAACTTTGCTAAACTGCCTGTCACAAGGCCCTAACTATTAGCACAACCCTAGAAGAAGGGAATTATCGCACTTTGAACCTTACCATCTAGATTCCTGTGACTATTTTATTGGGTTACCCACGGCTTGTAAATCTGTAGTAACTAATAATTGTTTTACCTCTAGAAAAATGAATTTTATGTAATGACACATGCATTTTAACTCCCTGCAGCCTATTATTGCCTGCATTGGTACGGATCCTATTTTTTTAATTTTTAATTTTTTTAATAAAAAAAGCAGCACAAGTAGTTTTAACATTGGTCAACTGACTCCACTGCTATGAAATGGAGCGAGTTATGTCTTTTACAAATGTTTTAACATGCAATACATTGCAAAAGGTTTTTTATTAATCATGCAATAAAGATTTACTTACTTACTTACTATATTTGGAGGGTCTCAGACATTTTTTCCTTGAGCAGGCTAAAAGGATGAAAGTATTTGGTTGTTGGGTAAATTCAGCCTTGGGCTTCCCCCTCCCCTCAGCCGCCTACCCCACCCAAGGTGAGAATTTACAGGTGTCACTTGGTTCTCTGGAAAGACGCAGTGTGACTGCTGAGTGTGCTTGCCTGAAGGATAATAGCAGGGCTCCACAGTGCCAGAGCAATCCAAATGAAATTGCGTACTCAAGGTGCTCTGTAAATCGGGATGGTGGGTCAAAGAAGCTTATGTACCACTTGGCAAGGACAAATAACTCTCCAAAGTACCTGGTAATCCATGTAAGAGTTATTGGCCCTCTTTATAAATATTTAGGGCCTTCTGAACAACACTGCTGTGGTGGATTTAAACATGGCCCTGCGCCATGGCAAGGCAGCCTTCTTGCATCTTTTCTGGAAGGAAATTGTTTAGGAAGGCATTGGGGGACCAGGAGGGAGAACTCGCTAGATGTGCCAGGGCAGGAGACATTCCACGAGCAGCTCATGTAAGAGGAGCCATTTTGGGAAAAAAGATGAATTAATTCACTGTGGGAGTTAAAATAAAAAAAAAAACAGGAGCCAAGCTCTGCCAATACCATAAATAGAAACTCAGATCTATTCCTGAAGGTCGGAAATCAGACGAGTTCCTGGCTAGGATTGGTGGCCAGGAATAGTTCAGCTCAGACCCCAAAGTTGGGAACAATGTACTACAAGTGAGATTATGAGACAGAGTAAAATAGTTACCACAATACCGCATGGAAACTCCCTAGAACGGGGATATTGAGTGTGGGCCCTGGAAGGCTAGATCCATGCTTGATTTTGAGGATAGCACATAAGAACATTGAACATTCAGTAACTCATAAAATAATTCAGTTACATAGTCTGTACTTATTCTCAAAATTTGGCATGAATCTAGCTGGAACTAGGGTGAACACCCTTCATCAAGAGATGAAGACTGAAGCCAAAGTAGAGTACCAAGGGTTTTCAGAAGATATGGTTGCCTTTGGGATGGCCTAAGAACACTCCTCTTAAGAAGAAGATTTGACTAGTTGCAAAAAGAATATACAGACCCATCTCCAACTACTCGTGGATTAGCCTAGAAGATGCAATTTTTTTTATACGAACGAGGAGTAGGAACCTTGGAAATACAGGAGTGGGGTGCCTTATGGCTCGCTTAAGAAAATGAGGAGTAGAAAAATCAGTCTTAGAACTGCACTGGAGTTGGCGTGTGTCAAGGTCCCAACACTGTATGTAAGCATAACCAATGTTTTTTTTACTTTGGTAAGGTTTTTAGGGAAGTTCTTGATTTTAGCATTTCATGAACTTTGTAAAATTTGCCAGCTTACAGTTGCTTTCATCCATGCAAAGATTTCCTGTAAATTGAGAAAATGTTGAATATAATCAAACCTAGCCAAGATGGAAACCGAATGCAGGTATTTTCTGTACTTTTTTGCCTTCTGGGACATAAACCTTTGCAAAATTCAAATTTTTTAGAAAAATGTGAGAAAGTGTATTTTTTTCAGAACTTTGTGGCATTTCTGAATTGTTCATAGAAATCTTAAAAGTGCTTTTGTTGCAGATGCAGCTCAGCATCGGCAAAAAACACATTTTTCTTTTACCATTGGCAAAACCAATAGGCCTACATAGGCAAAGCTAAAAGGCAAAACGTAAGGTCTTTGCCAATTCTTGTTTAAGTCGTTCGGTGGTTACTATGTGTTACTTTTATCAAACTCACTTTTTTTGAACTTATTGACATTGGAAGGAATGGGAGGCTGTTTTTTGCCACCGGTCTGAAACCAGTGACTAGAAGGTTACACTCAGATTTCTGGACAGATGCATTAACCCAATGAGCTATCGGGCAGGATGATGTCACGGCCGCTCTAGTGATATATAAGTAGATGCAGGAATTGGCAGATGCTCTCCATGCTCCACATACTTGTAGGGATACGATGGTCAGGGCGCTTCGCAGCCCTCAACGTGACAGACAAGGATGGGAACAATGCAGAGTTAATCGACGGAAATCCCCGACACTCTGAACAAGAAGTCTCATTGAAAAGTATAAATAGCTCAGTTGACTGTCTAACCCTGACCATACTGACAAAGGAGTTCATGGTGTTAGTGCCTCCTCCCTCTTAGCCCAAACAGGAGACTCTGTGCCCCCTCACATTTGAGCTTTGACACCCATCAATGTATCTTCAGTCTTCTAGGTTTTTGACTCGACTGGAACCACCTTTAGCCTCGTGGAAATGTACCTAATTTAGAACAGCCTTCACAAATTGACTTTTTAAAATTATTTTTAGCTATACTGGAGTTTGCGTCCTGGGGAAAATGTACAGTGATGTCAGAGAGAGAAGGCATATGTAATGAGATTTTGTGAAATGAAATGAAAGCTACACAGTAGTAGATAAAAAGAAGAAAACTTGGAAAAGTAAAAATGTGATACTGAACTTCTTTGCTAGTTAAAGATGCATTCAATGCCATGAAGACAGGGTGGGCACAAAGGTCTTACACGACAGTGGTTTGTCCCGCAGCCACCTCTCCGCCTGTTAAAATGGACATGGCAGACTTCTCCCAAAGAGCTTGGGGCCAGATGTACATAGCATTTTTCTTGTCCCAAAAGGCCAAATTCTCAGAATCGGGCCATTTGCGACCAGATAAAATACTTTTTCAAATGTACAAAATGCAAATGATTCTGTAACTTGTTACTGAATTGCATTTTGCATTTGCGATTCGGTACGGGAAAGAGGCATTTACGGAGTCCCTTCCAAATATCGAATCAGTACGGTATGTATTACTGTTTTGAGACCGAAGTCCGGTCGCAAAACAGTAATGTAATAGTAATGGTAACCCATTCGCAAAGGGGAAGGGGTCCCCAAGGGGTACCTTCACCTTTGAGAATTTAAATAATATTTTTTAAGAGCAGGCTGTGGTCCCAGGGACAACAACCTACCCTTAAAAAAGTAAACTTCAATGTTTCATTTTTTTCTTTTTAAACACATCCCGTTTTCCTTTAAGGAAAAAAGGCTGTATTTTTTTTTAAAAGATTGCTGTATTAAAAAGCAATCACAGACATGGTGGTCTGCTGACCTTAGCAGGCCACCATCCCTGTGATGGCTGTGATTCCTAATGGGTCACAAACTGCAACCTACCTCATTGATGAGGTAGGTAGATTTGCGACCCACAAGGAATCCCTAAATAAAACTAAATAAAACTCAATGAATTTCATACATTAGGAATACCGATTTCCAAATTGCGATTCAGAGATTCCCTATATTAACTCCCCTCGACCTCCCCTCTACTCATCCCAAACCGCTGCCTACGGTTATATAAATAAAAAAAATTCTAGACCCTTCCCTCTTTTATCCCTCCGCTATTCCATTTCAATCCAAATAACAGACTAACATGCCCACCACTCAAATTAATTGCATATTTTCCTATACTAATTCCCACTAATCCTGTTTGGGTTCTGGAGTAGCGTGCTACTCACCAAAAAGTGCTTGAACACCTCATCAGGGGTATCAAGCGCTATATAAATGCAAACCTTTCCCCTTTTCTATCCTTCCACTATCCTTCTCAATCCAAATAACTGACTAACATATCCACCAATCAGATTACTTTCATATTTCACTATACTAATTCACAACTAATCCTTTATGGGTTCCAGAGTAGCGTGCTACTCGACGAAAAAGTGCCTCAACACCTCATCAGGGGTACAAAGCACTATATAAATGCAACCCTTTTCCCTCTTCTATCCCTCCACTAGCCTTCCCAATCGAAATAACTGACTAGCTTATCCACCACTCAAATTACTTTCATATTTCATAATACTAATTCACCACTAACCCTTTATGGGTTCCGGAGTATTGTGCTACTCTCCGAAAAAGAACTTCGACACCTCGTCAGGGGTAGTAAGTGCTATATAAATGCAATTGCATACAATACAATCTGGCCCTAGGTTCCTTGCCATTTATTCACCACAACAAGACCATGGTTTGTCATAAAGAGGTTATGTCCAGGAATGCATGGCAGTCAGCCATTTATTTTGTAACCCTAGAGACAGCCAAGGTCCAAAAAGACAAAGACCTTGCTCACCAGCACTTTTACACCCAGAGAAGTAACCCACTTTGCTATAGTATTGGTGAAATTTCAGGACACAAATTCCCTCCACTGAAGTGGTGCTCATTAGCGAGAGATGACATATCTCGGGAGGTTGAGAAAACTGAAAGACACAAAGACCCCACCACACTGTCCTGACCACCTAGTGATTTATCCCCTAACCTTAGCCATGCACACGCCACAAAGGCACAAGACATAACATCAGAATCCACCAAAGAAAGTTTCCCACAACTGAAAGGCACCAGCACACTATTTTCAGATACCTACTGATTTATCTCCTGACCTTAGCCATGCACACACCATGAAGGCACAAAACATAATTTTACAACCGTGGGGGAGATATTTCCCATCCATGTAGATCAACAGAGCTGAGAGACACAAAGACTTTACTGATTTATCCCCAACTACAATCAAGTGCAGACCACAAAGATAAAAGTCCATGTCCATTGCATTTTACCTTATCGCATGAGCTAGCCAACCTACTAAAACGCATACCTTACATTGCAGTGGTCTGTCGCTCAGCCACATACCAGAGAACTAGGCTACCATAACAAAAGAAGTACCACTCAGTGGTCTGTCATTTAGTCTCAATTCTAAAAGATGAAGCATTTCTGAAGGTGCATTGTCCTTGCATTACAGTGCCTGCCAGTCAACCACACATTCCCTAATTCTAGGCAATGACCAACCGCAAAGAGCCTTTACAGTGGTGTTCAACAATAATGTTTTCTCCAATCTCTAGAGATGGAGTTAACTTTTTAGACACAAACAGCACAAACTACAGAGTTTGGTGATACAGTGATATAACCCCGATCCCTACAAAGATACAAAGAACCATTAAGTACACAACTTTAATTCGACAGACAGAGACAAAGAAACTGTCCTGCCACAGAGCCAAGTACTCCATCACTTGATCTCGACAGTCTTCCAAGATACAAAAACATTGCAATGAGTGTTTATTATATACTGGTGGTAGCATCTGGTGGGCCCCAGTATTCATTTCTGGGCACCAGCGCTTATTTTTCAGCATCAACTCTGATCCGGCGAAAGCCACAACATGAGAGAAAGAAGAGGAAGAGAAAGATGGCAAATAAATAATAAAAAGAGAAAGAATGGATGAAAAATCAACTGCAAGCGAAAGCAATAGGAAGTATAGCGCGGTGGAAGAAAGAGGAGTGAAGTAGAATCTAGACGAAGCAGCCTTGTCATTCGGCAAGCCTGTCATTCAATAGCACTGCAATAGCATTCTATAACAAGCATTTACAATGCAATAGGTCTCGCATTTACGCGAGTTTAAGCTATTGGCATTGTAAATGACAATGCCTTTTATTTATGTTTTATAATCCAAAATATAAATAAAAGGCTTTGTCATTTACAATGCAAATAGCTCAAACTCGCGTAAATGCGAGACCTATTGCATTGCAAATGCTTGTTTTAATATGCAATGATGTTGACAGTTATAACAATGATGAGTTTTTATACATAGGTATCCCCGAAATTCAAGTACTTTAAATACATATGTGGTTTAAACCTCACATATTTCACTAATATGAATTATCAAAAGGTTTGCGACTTTCAACACCAACTTTAATTAGCATTTCACTTCAGGGAACTCACAGATTTTACACGCGCACACAGCCCTTTCCAACCAGCGTTTGACTGCAACCTGACGGAAAACCCAGGTATAGTCCCAAATATCTTCTTGATTACTAAGGATACCGCGTGGTAGGGCTACGTGTCGCCTTTCCGAGGTTAGGACACATAGTGCACTACTGTACAACATGGCAGTGTCTGAGGGGCAAACCGAATTCCAATCCTGGTCTCCTCACTTCACTGTGATCTTGTGCAAATTGCTTTTTTAAAGTTTTATTTTGCGCGAATTCACCCCGAAGGTACTGGAGCGCACGAGCACAAGTTTCATTACACAAGGACGCACATACATATTTTGTGGGTAAGGGATAATGAAGTGATTTGCCCAGAATCACAGGATGTTGAACGAATGGAGAGATTCGAACCTGGTTTCCCCTCTCACTCAGTCAGCAGCTCTGGGCCACCAATGCAATAAGAGCACCATTTGCCAATCCATGCAGAACCTGAACCGCACTACGAACTCGTCGGTAGACGGTTAGAGGTTTACAGGCTCCAGTTTATTTTCCGTTCGCTTCACACTGTAACCACGTAAAATGAAACAGCAACCAACAGGGCTTTGGGTGGGGCGGCTTCCTCCGTGGCAGTAGTTAAAGATTACACGGAAACTGGGCTCTATCGGGTCCTATATTCTTCCATAGGTTTACAGGGGAAAAGATCGTTAAAAGGCTGTACAAATCGTTAACACATGTCTTCGAGGTAGCTTCTGTTTACACTTTCCCAACAGCATTAGCTTTCCACGAATATTGGTTTTTCTGTTGTTTTCTTTTCGCCCGTTTCACCCAGCATATTATTATGCAATAGCACGTACAGTGACCTAGGTCACCTGTAGATGGGTATCAGTGTGAGTCAGGTGGGGGAGGGGGGGTTATAACGGTGTGTGTAATTTGTACATTTTACAGATATTATAGAGCATTGAATTCAAGTCGATCTTTTAGTCCCAGCCACCAACGGATATACTTTTCTAGAAACCGTTACACTATTCTGTGAGCGGTTACACGATTGCTGCGAATTTCACCAAAAAAGTTACAGCTTTCTGTGAACTGTTACGCAACTGTGAAATCCATCCAAAAACAGTGGACGGTTTTTCTGCTCTAACTGCGCGCTCAGCTGAAGTGGCGTGAAGTTTTGGTCACGCTTGGGAGCTCTAGAGTTGAGGCTGAAGACAGGGCGAGTTTCTCACAGTGCATGTTAGTGGGGCATAAACTCCAGCAGAGCTTGTCATTGGGACATACAGGAGTAAGCAAACGCTGCCGAATGCAATTACGTATCACATTCCGTGACGTTTTAAGATTACTGACGATAGATATTCTACCACCCAGCTGACTAACGAGCTCAAACTCACTAACAGTGCTCTGCGTTCGAAATTCTTTCTACCCGTGCATAAGTGGACTCTAGCAACCTCGCACTCATTCGATTATTAAAAGTGTTTTATTTATATAAAGACAAACATACCACGTCTAGTTTTAAGTATTTTTTCTTTATGCAGTTGAAATTATATGCTTACTTTTCCAGAGGTCTCCATGAGTTCTTGTTTGCTTCGAAAACAAGCATCGATCTTTTGTCTTTATGGGGCCATGTGTTTCTAATTAGAAACACATGGCCCCATAAAGATAAGAAAGTGCTTTGCGACAGACGCAAAGCAGGCGAGCCAGTCCGGGTGTGCCGGCACAAAAAGCCAAAGGGAGGCAACCCAAACAGCTAATTTCCAATGGCAGGCCACCGTTTACCATAAACGGTGACGCCAGCCAATGGAAATAAGGGGCGGGGCTTCAAGCCCTTTTCTCAAACTCCTCATTAACAATAAATCTCGCCGAGCGAGCAGCGCATTTGCTGCAACCCTAGGCGAGACCTAAAAATAATGGGTGACTGCACTTATGTTTTTTAACAAAGTCATCACTGCTGATATTACAAGAAACACGGTCAGGGGTAGGCTGAACAGTTTTCGGATTTTAATTACATTTTCTACAAAATGAAGATTATTTGCTTTGGAACGCATATGAAGTGTTTAAAAAATAAGACATTTTTTAATACAGCTCCTTGGCCAAAGAGAAATAAAGCCAAGATGCATTTCTTTTCGTACTATTTCCTCTATTGTATAACTATCTACTCAAACAGCTGAGAAGGAGCAAAGACATGAATGGTTGTAAATTGTTATTTGTATGTGTAAATCACCCGACTGATCTCTGACTATAAAGGTGTTGAGAATGCCCCATGTGAGGCTTTGAAATGCTTATAATTTTGAGTTTGTCCAACAAAGGATCCATCATTGGTATACAAACATGAGACATATACATGAACTAAATGGCTATGAGTCTCGTCTACCAATCAGATGTATGAGTTTGACTGATCTAGGCACTGTATATTCCAGAATTGTTAGCCACTTTGTAGAGCAGTTATGAAAATAATCGCTTAATTCTGTCAAATGCTCCTATTTTTTGTTTACGGCTTTTAATTTATTGAGGGTGCCTTAATCAAATTACCTAGACGATTGAATCTGTTGCTTTATGGGTGGACTGAAGTGTTAGTTTGTATATTTTTTTTTACATGGAATCAATCCCATATATTGAGTTACGTTGGTCACTTGTTTACATATAGCAGAATACATTTTTCCCACACTCACCAAACTCCTAAAAGTGTTCCTATTTCAAGCAGGTGTATGTGGTATCATTTTTTTTCAGGGAATGTCCTTATATGGAACTAACTGGTTACAGAAAAGTGGACAAATGATCATTCCTGTAACCCTAAGCACTGGCCACCATGTGGACAATACAATGGCATAGGATTATGACTGACAAGCATGCCCTAGAGCAGAGGTCTTCAAACTTTTTGATGCCGAGACCCCCCTGTCAAAATTTTGTAGGCGTAAGGACCCCCTCCTGACAAATATTTCTGGAACCTGGTACTCCTCATCCTCGACAACCATAAACGTCCCCAATTCCCACAGCAAATCATTTTTATGGTGGGGAAATAATATTAAACAGTGTTTAGCAAACCAAAAGTTTGTGGGTGACTGTGGATTGGTATCAGAGGCTTATTACACAGTTCAAAAAGAATTACCCAAAAATTCACAATGGTACTTTTTCACAAATAAAACATATTTTGGCAAAACTTATTTGGATGATAATACCTTTCTGAACTAAAGTGATGAGTGTGTTTGTTTTTCTCCAGAGAGACGGTCAATCTATGATTGCACCTTATAAATACCAGTTTAACACCCAAATATAGCAATAAGCAACAAAACGGTGACCAGTCCCCTTTGCCAAGGGCCCTTAGTGTGCAGCAACACGTGTCGCTGATTTTTAGTAACTAGTGAACCGGTTGAGCTATACGCAAAATTACCTTTTCCCGTTTGAGTGCTCATTTTTCCCTAACAAGGGTTTTTGAGGACACTATTGTTATATGGCCCCCTTTTGGGGTAATTTGTTTATGCAGGCCGGAAGGCAGCTATTTTCAGTGGCCTTAGTCAGGGCCACTGGAATTATGAAGCAGGGGAGGCCCAAATTATGCAGCAGGGTTGGATAAATTATGTGGCAAGCAGAGGCAAATTATGCAGCACATTTTGGGAAAGTATCACTTCATTATTTTGACATTTCTAAACTTGTTAACACTGTCTGGGCATTAGTTGCAACTCATTACTACCACTTTAACACCCAAACACAGCAATAAGTTACAGAATTATGACCAGTCAACCTTTACAAAGGATCTTCCACTGCGCAGCAACACCTGTTGCTTTATTTTTAATAACTTTTGAACCGTTTGAGCTCAAAACTATTTTATGTTAAAATCTGCATATTATGCAGATGATGATGGATTATGTGGCAAAAGTATAATTATATGAAAATCGCTGCAGCCGCATAATCACATAATTCCAGTGGCCCTGGCCTTAGTGTTACACTAGCTCGGAGCACAACTTCACTGCCAGGCATCCCTGCTACTGACACATATGGTTGTGCTCCGCCCCATGTGTGACGTCTGACACAACGCTATGCTCCACGTTGAGCAGAACAGATGGGCGACGCACTGGAGGACATGCAAGACACCACGCATCTCTTTCCTAAGCCTAGATAGCAGACTTCAAAACACCCAAAGCTCTGGCCGCCCACCCAGATTTCAGAAATACTGGGAGTACTTTTATTTATTTTAATTATGTGGTATTTCAAACGCGAAGAACTGCTACAGTTGGTAAGTAATATACTTGAGGAAAATTCCTTGACAGAAATGTGCTTGAGAATAAACTGGCCACAATGATTTACAATAGATTTGCAATGCAATAGGTCTCGCATTTAAGCGAGTTTAAGCTATTGGATTGTAAATGACAATGTCTTTTATTTAAGTTTTAAAAACCAAAACATAAATAAAAAGCATTGTTATTTACAATGCCAATAGCTCAAACTCGCGTAATTGCGAGACCTATTGCATTGCAAATGCTTGTTTTTCTTGCTCCTTACTGGCCTTCAACACCTCCTCCGGGATAGTAATCGCTATGTAAATATATTTACAATTAGAAGCGCGCACTTCACAGCTCATCACAAAGCTTTCAGTGATTTGATCAATGAAAGCCAGTACCGCTCCCAAGCATTCTTTACAGCTGCAAATTGCCCTTTACCTTTTCAGATTAACATCCTGGAAGGAAACCTTGTTCAGCTGTCTGATCAGCTCCGGTTTCACATCACAAGAAAACACTCCCTGAATGGCATTGCAGCTTAGTATTTTAATTTCATAATAAACTGTCTGGGGACTTTTGTTTTTCCAGAGTCCAGGCAGAAGTGAGGCCCGGCAATGCGCGACCCCCTTCCCATGACTCCACGACCCCCGTGGGGGTCGCGCCCCACAGATTGAAGACCTCTGCCCTAGAGAAACTACAAAAGAGGTTTGGTGCTAACATAAATATGCCAGCAGCTTTTGAGCAGTGGCAATGTAAGTGAGATGTTGATGTATGCCTGCGAATGCATAGCTTTCTGCATTTTTAGGTCTTGCCTGAGACAGCGCATTCACTGTCTCTTGCTAGACATTTTGTTTACTAACAGGGGACTAGAGCCCGCCCATTGTTTACCACTGGTTGGCTTTATTGTCACTCTCATTTCCTTGTTTTTCTCTAGTCAGCGCATGCTGGCTTCACTTCCTCACCAAAACTTAAGAGGGAGTGAGAAGTCTTTACAGAAGATATATCCTCATCTTCCCAAACAAAATGCTTCAACAAACTAAAGGAGGAAATATCATAAAGTGCATGTCTATGGTCTATCCGAGACCGGTAAGTAACGGCATCCAGGTAAATCGGTGCTCACCTTACATTTGTCTCGGACTTGTGGCTGGGGGTCGCGTAACTAGTTAGCATGGCGGAGTCTCGTTCGAGACAAATGTAAGGTGACCATCGATTTTCCTGGGTGCCGTTACTTAAAAGTCTCGGATAGACCATATACATGCACTTTATGATATTCAAGAAATTTCCTCCTTTAGTTTGTTGAGGCTTCACTTCCTCTTCATGTGTTTGCCCCTCCTCTGGAACATGTCCCCATGGACTGTTTCCTTGTCAAGTGCAGTGTCATTCCATTGCTTGCGCTTTTTACGGCGGTACGGTTTTGTCCTTTTTCACTTGCAACATTCCATAAGAGTGTATGTGTTTGCAGGTCATTTGCCGTCCTCTCGTAGTCCTGCTCTGTGTCATTGCTTTCCCTGTCTCCCTCCCCTCTCCTACATTGTTGCTTTCCCCATTTCCCACTCACCAGCTACCCTCCCCTGTCATTGCTTCCCCTGTCCCCTGCACCCCTCTTGCCACTTGCACAGTTCTCCTCCTGCATTGTTGCTCTGTTATCGTTGCTTAACCCGTACCCCTCCCCTGTGTTGTTGCTTGGCCCTCTTCTCTAAAACCCCTGTTGTGCTTCCCCGCCTCTTCCCTCGTCGTTGCTTGCCCTGTTTATCTCCGTCTGTCATTGTTTGTCCCGTACACCCGACCCCTTTTCACCCACCCCCTCCTTCCAGAAAAAAAGCGCTATCTGTGTCATCCACACTGGTAGAGTCATAGCGCTATTTTCCTAACTTTCAGCTACACTGCACAACAGCTGCGTTGCTGTACAACATGGGTAAAACACATTAACAAAGCTAATAGCTCTGGCATGGGCGAGAGCTATTGGCTTTGCCAATGTTTGTTTGTGAAGCGGTCCATCCATGTCAACAGTGCATGCAACTTAAAACATGAGATAACCCAAAAACTACAATGATTCCCAGGGCGTGATAGAACAGACCTTGGAGAATCGCATGTTATTTTAATTTTCACAACCAAATCAGGAGATCTAAAATGGGGTACAGTAACATAACAAGCATTTACAATGCAATAGGTCTCGCATTACTGAAAGTTTGAGCTATTGGTGTTGCATTCTTATTAGCAACGCCAATAGCTCAAACATTCATTAATGCGAGACCTATTGCATTGCAAATGCTTGTTACTTATGTTGTTACACGGTCTGCGTTATGTAATCGGTGAGCACTATTTTCTTTCATGGTCTTCACCTATTCCACCCACACCGCAGCACGCTTTTATATTATTAGAATGCATTTATTTAAATTACCGCGCAGTCCGCTTTATACTGGCAGCACCTTTTTAATTATTTAATTTACAGCACAGGCCGCTTTCACTTTAATGGCTGCGCTTATTTATTTATTTAATTTACAGAGCGACCGCTTTCACTTTAACATTTGCGCTACAGAAGCTTTCTTATTATTATTACCTTTGAGTGAAAGTGCACCATACTCGCTTTCACTTTAATGGTGGCTGCGCCCCTTTCTTTAGACGATGCTCACTGTAACCTTAATACAGCGAGCAGCGTCTAAAGAAAGGGCGCCACCATTAAAGTGGTCTCGCATTTGCGAGAGATAGAGCTATTGGCATTAGAATTAACAATGCCTTTTATATGTGTGCTTCTTTTAACAACACATAAATAAAAGGCATTGTCATTTACAATGCCAATAGCTTAAACGCTCGCAAATGCGAGACCTATTGCATTAAAAATGCTTGTTTACTTAGTGGGGGGGTCTGCCGTGCCACGCCACAGTCTGCTTAGAGCACCAGTGTCCTCTGTACAAACAGGGGTACTAAAGTGATGATCCATAGAGTCAGAGGCTAGCATCAGCTCTCTTTCATGGGCCCCGGCTCCCCAATCTACGGTGGGGGGGGGTCTGCATTTCCTAGTGCCACACCTGTCCTACGAGGCAGGGTCTCGTAGACAAGGAGCCAAAATACTATAACTGACCACAGGTGCCCCCCCAGACAGTGGCTTGTATAAATGATTCTTATTTTCAGCCACAGAAGCTCGTCATAACCTCAGGAGGGGTGGTCACCCTCTTACGTGCCAACTGGGAGATGCACATTATACCCAGTCTGCTTGTGTGAGTGGGATGTTCCATTGGCAGAGGTGAGGAGTGGGGGAGGCGCTCTTGAAACCCTCAATTCATTCAGCTCCTTTGCAGGTCCTATCTAGCATAAAAGTGCCACGGGTCGTGTCCGGACACCCGTTTAAAGGGGCCAATCAGAATAGAGAAGCATCCCTAGCAGTCACCATCAATAAGCGTTCTAGAATGTTTGCCTGATGATGTCAGGTGGGTTTTGAGACCTTTTGTGACATCATTCGCAGGGTGTCCCCTTTAAGAGCGGCGGTGACGGCCGCCACCACCCAAGCAATGCACTTCCGGGTGAGCAAAGCGTGTTCAGACCTCATCCCGCGGGATCACGGGTGGCACAAATGGGCCTTGAAGAAGTAGGATTTGATCTGTAGTGTTTCTTGAGGTAAAACCATACTTTTCCACGTATTTCGTCTTTTGGGTTATAGAATCAGCACCTTCATGTGTTCAGGTGTTTCGGATTCGAAGGGGGTGCACCTTTCCGGTTGTAAACAGCACAGCTGCCTTGTGGGCTTGTAATATATCCGTCACTGTCTCAACCTCTCTCCCTAGTGTTCGACACCACCTCGGCACAGCGTCTTGCCTGGAAATTATAAGGAATAAATAAATGCCCCTGTACAGCTTATAGCAATGTATTCGGGCATAGCTTCGTGTGACTGCTCCCGAGAGGCCGACTGACCATAACTCAAATAATCCTTTGCTAGAATCGCCCATTCCCTTTCTTGACTGAACTGTGAATGACGCTGTCCCAGCCCTACCGGCCGCTCGCCCTTCAGAGCCCCGGCCCGTTACGAAAGGTCCCAGTTACCTACATGCCAGCCCGCCTCTGCCACCCTGGAGCTGGGAAGTAAAGATGGTGCCAGCTGCGGAGATATGTTTATGTAAGCCAGTGAGGGCTTGTCTCATCTGTGGGAGGGTAAATGAAGATGCCACACTCGGGCCTGTCCTCCAGAAGGCGTGAGTGTTCCCTGAGCTGTGCCAGGCTGATGCAACTACACGCCAGCGAGGCCGCACTAATGTGCCACCCGCTAATTAGAGACGGAAATACCATAGCGCCTGTTACATCACATTATGTGTGCTATAATTAGAGGCCCTGGTCTGCTTCGAGGCGCAGCCGTGAAACCTGCATCTACCGAGGAAGTTACAGAACAGCTGTCACTCACCTTTGAAGGCGCCCCTCCCTTGAAGTGTCACCCTGGCCGCGCCTGGAGCATGCCAAGGGTGGTGGTAAGGGGCCACGCGGGCGCAGCAACGCAGCAGTGGCGCGCGGCCAATGTGCATCGTTGTAGCAATATCTGAGCAACGAGCGAAGCGACAGCATTCTGGCAAAGACATCATAATATCTCAGTGTTTATTTCAGACCGGACACGGCGTAAATCATCACGCATGTACACACGTGCGTCATGACGCTACAGCACCGCAGCGTGATGACCTATGCATCTCCGTGCCATCACACGTGCACCTGCGTGTCAGGAAGCGGTGCCAATGTTTCTAAATGTATCACCTCCAGATGGCAGACACCCTTGGAGCCACACAGGAAATACAAGAAAAATAAAAGAGGCAGAAAAGTGCGTTCTGAGAAATAAGTGGCTTTTTGCTGCCAATCCCTCCGAAAAAGTAACCAGTGGTGCGCGCGCACCACAGGGGGGCGGGGGCTAGAGAGCGCGGCAGCAAAAGCGAGACGAACGCGCGCTGCTGCGCGTTCTGGCCACCGTCGGGAATGGGCGCAACAAAGGCGGGACATGCACCCGCCTTTGCCCAATCGCGTGCCGTTTTTTCAAAAACAACGCACGCTACAGCCAATGAGGGCTTCTGAAAACAAAACCACACGCACGAGCGTGTGGGTCGTTTTCAGAAGCCCTTTCTAGAGGTCTCGCGCTGCGCGAGCAGGGCTACGCACTGCAACGCTAGGCGCGAGACCTAAAAATGATCTGCTGGTAAAGAAAAATAAGCAAAAAATTGAACCAAGCGACAGATGTCTGTTTTAGCCCGGATTATTATTTTTGCAATAATGCATACTACAGTGATTTGCACTTTTTCCTCGAACGGCTGTTTACTTGGACAATGAGAATAAACGTCAATTAAACTTTCAGTTTTGCAAGCACATCCCCATGCTCCCAGGAAATCTCCCACCTTTGGTCCGTTAAGAAAACAACTGTAACATTAATATTATGTAACTGACCTGCAATAGTGAGGCAATCATAAGGAGTCAGTTGGGCTCATACATGGAAAGGAGATAGATGGGTGAATTGTTAACTCTTTGGAGACCACGAGAACAACATTCCTTTGTGTGTGACTGGTATCGCCCCTTAGATGCGCCCCGAACATGCTTACGTTTTTTTCAGATTTGTTTAAAGGCTTGCACTGCAAGGCTTAGCCTACGAATTAGTCCTGCCAGAGTTCCCACTTCTGGCATTTTTCATAGAGTACCTTACTCGTTTGCATCAACAGTGCATAAAACCAACTATTCTTCAGAATTGCCATTCGTTGATGAAACACCTAGGAGTACATTAAACATCTAAAAGCCATCGCAGAGAGACTACTCTGCAATACAAGCACATCACATGAACAACCAAATAACAACCTCAGAAAATCGTACACCTGAAGAAGCAAAAACAGCTGGAAACCCCCTTAAGCCTGCAACCTAGCTAAAGAATCACAATTGAAGCACCCCAGGCCGACCGGCTCTCGAAGAAGCACATTAGACAGTTAAGACTAGCCTAAAACTAAAAGCTACTGAAGGATCACCTCTGAGTACAATTAACACACATAGAACCAATTCAACACTGATTCACAAAAGAATTCATATCACACTTTTGAAATATCCTTTAACAGTGACAAAACACCCAAGGAATCACCTCAGAGTACGTTATTCCCACAAAGAAGCACCTAAAATGATACCACACACCTGAATAATCAAGTCAGAATACACGACACTCCTGGACTTATATACTTTGATGTGGCCACAAACCTACAAATCGTTCATCTCAAAGATGAATCATATACTACTGCTAGATCCCCAAATTCCCTCTCAGAGAAAATAAACGTGAGGTACCAGCTCAGAAAACACTTGCCATCAAAATCACCCCATCTTAAAACAGTGAAAGGTTGAACAACAACCTCCGATATCACAACTGAGCAATCTTATAAGACAGCACATGTAACAAACACCCTCAGAGGCATTCACAAGCATAATGACAATCTAAATAAGTTCACATACCTCAGAGGCATCTAAGAATACATCAGCATACTTGAAAAGGCATCTCCGAAGAACTTGCAGACCTAACTTTTTTTTTTTTTTTTTTACAACTATGAATCTCACAGGCTATACACATCCACAGAAAAACTTCAGGCAACATCACAATACGGAAGTGCCATCTTAAATGAGATGTTGCATCTGACTCAGTACTCCAGTAGACATCAAACCCATGAAACACCTAAGAGAACATAACACACCTGAAGAAACAGTTGGGATGACATCACAAATTTGAAGAAGCACCCCATAAACCTTACACGCCTAAAGACGTATCTTGGAGGACACAATAGTTTTAAAAAAAAAACACACCCACACAACTCCAAAAAGCAGGATATCGCACAATTAAAAATCCCATCTGAGGCGAAGAAATTAAAAAGCATACCATGAAACTCGCATGGCACTGTATGGGACCACACTAGACTAACACTGTTGCCCAAGGCCAGTTCTCCCAGCTATCGTCTTGCCTTTTGTTTGCAGAAAAATACTTTAAAATGCAAGTGTTGTCTCCGAAAGGGGACAATAATGCAAGCACAAGAAATATCTGGACCCCAAACAGCTGATAACCCTCTCTTGAAGCAAACTAGAAGTCAGAAGAGAGCTGTTAGAGCAAAGAAATAATGAAAGGGAAAAAACAAAGAAAGAAACCAATAATTGCCATCTCTCGCCAGGCTTTTCTTAGCTGGACTTGAGCCTTCTTTTGAAAACTAAGTGGAACTGAGTCTCGTAGCTGAATGATGCGATTCAGCATTCCCACATCACTTAGTCCGATGTTTGTGAAATCTTAAGGCCCCACCAGACTGCTCTTTCCCTAAACCACAAGAGCCAGCTCTGCACAACCTGCAGCTGCAAAAATATGAGGCAAGAGTGAAAAATGCAAGGAAGAGGGAAAATAAAAGGACTGCTGGAGGCGGAGGGGGTGTGATGAAACCCCGTAACGGCTCCCAGCCCCACCCCCACCCCCACCGCACCCCTCCCCGGCTAGCGTCCGATCAGCAGCGGGAGCCTGTGAAACTTAAAGTGAAAAATTACCAGTGGGGCAGGAATTCACCATGACATGCAAATGACTAACAGCTCTTATTAGCCTAGAAAACGAGCAGCAGAGCCAGACGCTGGTCCAGGGCCTGAGAGAGGCCATCGGAGTCTGCAACTAGCTAAGCAGCCTGAAAGGGTCCAGATCTGGAAGTGATCGTTAGAAGTGGTAGCTGTTGTTTCTGGTCCCAGAGGCTGCAAGAGACCATTGGAGCCAGCCTACCAGACCAAGAACAACAAAGAGTGTTAAATGACCAGAGACTCAAAGCTGGGAAGGAATGATTATAGTCTGAATGCAACTACACCCATCAGAACCTAAAAGTGTCCAACTGAGTTCGAAAGTAGTTGTGCAGCCTAGGAAACATACAGATTACAACTACCCACGCGGAAACATATGTCAGGTACTGCCACTTGTTACAGAACCTGAAACTGATCAACAGGGCCAGTTATTGACATAATAGCCAGGAAGAGGACACCAGTGTTCGTCACAGTCCTCTGAACATGACAGCACCCGTCACACCCGTCGCTGGTCTTGCTTTCAAGTGATGTGCAGATCTCCCTACTGACCATCAGTGCTCGAAACTGATAAGCAAAACATGCCTCTAGCTCATATGCTGAAAATTACAACCAGATCCTGTCATCATAGCCGTAGTGTGCCAATAAACACTGCCACTGGCCTCAGAACCTGGTACTGACTATTAGAGGCAGCCAGTAACCACAGACCCTGGCAGCGCCCAGAGCATGAGACTACTCATCTGCGACCAGCATTGGCCTCGGAGCGACCCTGCCCACCAAAAGTGGTTATTGGCCTCAGAGCCTGACCCTGCCCATCAGAGGTTGCCATTAGCCTCTGAGCCTGACCCTGCCCATAGGAGGCTGTTGTTACCCTTAGAGCCTGGCAGTGCCCATTATAGATTGCCACTAACCCCAGATCCGATCTGAGCCTGTCTGTGACTTAAAACACTGGCAATGTCTATTATATTCTGTGCCCTGACACTGACTCAACCCAGCACCTTACAGAGCCAATCAGGCCCTACCAGTGACCACAGAGCCCGACACAGCACATTACATCTTGATTTTGACCTTAAAGCTCGACAATGGCAATCAGAGACTACCACCGACATCAGCACCTTACTGTGCCCATCAGATCTCGCTACTGGCATCAGAACATAAAGGTGCCAATTAGAGCCTGGCATTAACAGAACCTTACAATCCAGATCAGGCCCTACCGCTGAGCCTTGAGCTTGGCAATGCCATTCAGAACCTGCGTTGGACTCCGAGCTAAACAATGTCAATCGAACCCTGCCATTGCCAACAGACCCCGAGACTGTCCGTCAGATCCTGCCTCTGGCGTGATACCGTTAAAGTGGTCGAGTCCAAAGTACTTACCGGGGGAGCATGGGCATGGCTCGAGATCAAGTCTCTCTGTCTTGATGATGGTTAACGTGGGTTTAATGTCCACAGCTGCCTTCATGGTGACTGCCGCTGTCTTTTAGACAGGGGGTAGGGTTGCGGAAGTCCCTCTGCGCAACCTGTCCCGGCAGGGGGCCTCTGTAAAGCCTGTAGATGGCACGTTAATGAGCTGCCAGGCTGTTTCTGGCGGGCTGGGGTGCCTGTAGAGCCCGTCGATGGCAGTGTAAGCTCAGCGACAGGAGGGCTGTTCCGGACAGAGGTGCCCTACAGATACAGCGGGTGTGATGCTGGTCCTCCAGGGCGTGATGCAGTGCCCTCCTCCGCCGTGATGCCCACTGCCCTCCTGGCCTCTCTCGCTTCTTGCTTGGCTTCTCAGGGCGTAGCTCCGTTCCTCTGGTCACAGGCTGATTCTGAGGAGCACAGCGGCATGGTGGGCTCGGCCAGGCCAGTGACAGCCTCGGGGGCGGGCTACTGAGAGCCAGCCCCTTCTTGAGGAGTAGGAGGAGATTCAGGGGCGGAGATCTGTCCACGGGTAGCACAGCGAAGAGAGAGGTCTGCCTGCCTGAAGAAGCGATCCTCGTGGAGGGTGGGGGTGGGTATCTGTCTGGAAACGAGCTGAAGAGAGAGACCTTGCTCTGCCTGCTGCAGGGCTGAACCTACACTGGATGGGAGTGAGAGTGGGAATTGGACTCACAAGAATTATCTCGGGGCAGGGATGCCTGACTGATGAATGGAATTTCGGGTGGTGGAGGGGCTAGCGTGCAATCCACCGTAAAGCTCGTCAACGCCTAGTCAGGGAGGGGTAAGCGCTATAAAATGCAAAACAATAATATATTGAGGAGATGGATTGATGGAAGTATACCCAGGGCTTTACGTGGAATGACAACAGGGAGGGGGGAGGGGGCTGTTTCTCCAAGGGGCGTGGCCGATGTAATTAGATTGGCTATGTAATTAAGTTAGACTTTATCTGTTTGTATCTTTTATGTAATTCATGTACTCTGTAGTCCTTATTTAATGTATTTATTTATTTGAAAAGTTTTATAAAGCGCGAACAAGACCCAACCGGGTAACAGAGCGCTGTACAAAGATGAAAAATGACGTTTACGTACAGAGACAGTATAACTACATTTACAAAGAAAAGCAAATAAACAGACCGATAACAGCCAATGTATTGTAAAGTGCTCTGACACCTTTGGGTTAAGTTCGCGCTATATAAAAATACATAAATAAATAAGGATGTGGCTTAAAACCCTTAAACTAAAAATCTTTGCTTAGCATAGTCTCCCGCTCAGCAGGTATTTTGATGCTTCTGTCATTGCATCCAGATATATAACACAACAAGTAACATTACACCTACAACAAACCTTAACTATTGGCTTTGTCAATGGTTGTTAGTTGCCTAAGATAAATAAGCAACAACTATGGTTTTGTATAGAACATTGATAATGTTCAAGGTTTTGAAATGAAGAGACTGAAAGAACTAGAAGCGAGTCTCTTTGAATTTACCTCAAATGCATTGAAGGGTGGTACTGCTGCACAGTTGAGATATTTTTTTCATCCTGAGGGTGAGGGCAAAAATGTAGAGCCCGATAGGGACCTTTTCAGCACCTGCTTTTTAGAACTGCCGGTGCTGAGCACCGGCAGGACCCGGCCCACTTAAAGCCCTGAGTATACCTAAAGAGCTGCACCAAGAAGGAGGTCTGCCTAACACAGAGAAGCAGGCGCTAAAGAGGACAGCATGCATTCGATGCTATCAGCAGGAAGAGGTTTGCCCACGGAGGAGCTCAGGTCTTTGGCGCAGCCAGATGCCATGGACCTAGGGGCTAATTTATAAGCCCCTTGTGCCGCCAGTGCGTCACTTTTTGTGACGCTCCTGTGGCGCAGGAGCCTGCTCCATAGTTACCAGGCAGCACTAAGCCACTTTTTTTTGGCTTAATGCTGCCTTGTATCTTTCCCTTTAACACAGTTTTCTGCATTAAAGGGGCGTGCAATGGGTGTTCCTGGGGCGTTCCCAGCAACATCCATGGCTTTTTGACACTGCCCCAGATTTACAAGAAATTGTAACTTTGAGGCAGTGCCAAAAACGTACGCCTCCCCAGGAGGCACAACAAGGAGAAATGTCTTTATTTCCCCTTGTTTTTCCTTTTGCTGCATTCAGCAGCACACATAGAAAGAGGAAAAAGCCTCTAGTGATTGTTTTTGCGCAGGAAGGTTTCCCTTCCTGCGCAAAAATGATCATCCCCGCAACGTAGGCACCCTTTCACCATGGTGCAAAGGTGCCTGCATTGGTGCACTGCAGCCCATTGTGCGCCAGTGCAGGGGAAAAGGACAGAAATGCGCCGTATCTGATAGATACTGCGCATTCCTGCCCTATTCTTTTGCCGTAGGATGGCACAGCAGATAGGCCTGCAGCGCTGCCCTACGGCAAAGACTCATAAATGAGGCCCATAGTGCGAGCACGCAAAATGCGCTCTCATCCTAGGACTAGGGACTGAAATGGAGACAAAATTGTGGTACAAAGGCCCTGTTGCTAGTGCAACTAAACCAATGGCAAGATTGATAGCTACACTCCGGTGTACAAGGCACATCAGAAGAGAAATATCTATATACATACAGTGCTTTAAATAGTCACAATCTCTGTATTTAACATCCTATCACCCACTTCCTTGCCCTCCCATCAACCTTTCAAGCCCTGCCGCAACATACCAACATCCCCTCTTCAGCCCAGCAAATAACTTGGTGCAGTCTGACAGAGCTAAACTGTGGGCGACTACGGTAAATAGGAGAGGTGTGGAGATGTGTTCAGAGGCAAGTCACTGCTCTGAAGTAGCCAGCCAGGGTCTGACCTGTGAAAAGGAGCAACCTGTTGCCTCATTTTATTCACTAAAAGCAGCGAGGGTGGCAAATTTCTTTCTGCTCAGGGTGCTCCCCAAGAAAGGGCCAGCTCTGCTTAGGAGCACCTATATACAAGCGAAGTCTAAAGAAAGCCCATTTTCAGTCAAGCATTACTTTTTTCACAGCAATAATCTATTATTGCTGCTCCAATACATCCTGCAGAATGCTCCTCCGCACTCAAAACGAGTTCCTCCTCCGTACCTACCTTTAATAGGTAAGCAGCCAACATTCCAGACAAGAAATTTGCAACACCTACTATCGAACTTTTGTCAAACTCAGACCTATCTGCCCCCATCTTCCAGGAACCAACAAAAACTAACAATCTTTTGCCGATTTTACCACCTCATTTAATATAGGTGACAGCACAAGTCCATCAAGCTCCTGGGTCGACCAGACTGAGTCATGCCCATCCCAGCTACACGCAGTCACACAAACCACGTGAGTTACAAGAAAAATTAACCATGAACCGGATGTGCTTCTCAAGACTCTCAGCAAGCTTTAGCTCAGATGAAAAACTACTAGAGGAAGTCGATCAACAAGCGCTACACATAAATAAATTAGGGAAGGAATCAGGATTAACTGGAGAAACACCCTTCAAGCCCACCATGCTATCAATTAAGTCAACCCTTCCGGCTACAAATTACTTAACCTGTCAGTCTCATAAATTCGAACACCAGGTTGACCTGATGCAAACACTTGTAAATGTAGTAACTAGCATGGACTCAAAAATAACAAATCTGGAAACTAAGTTTAGTGCATACCATCAAGCAGATGGGCTCATGACGTGTAGCTGTACCCCCATAGTGGACAAGCTTTGCACACTCCCAGAACTACTCACAATTCTTGTAGACTACATCAAAATCAATCATCCTACTAAGGGAGAGACCAAGGTAACAAACCAAGCCATCAGACCATACTCATTAGGGAAGGGAAAAATCCTTGAAGGCCCTATATCTCAAATGAATCCTGTTGGCTGTAGCAACACCGTAACTTTGCAGGAGGACGCCACAAACAGCAGCATGAACAAAATGGCAAGGGGCCCTGCCACTAATTCGACTTACTCAGAGGTAGCAGAACCGACCACCATTCCTACTAGCAATTCTCCGAATAATCCTTCAAGTGTAGATAACTTAAACTCAGAGCCATCTACAAAGGCGGCACTAAACCTGACATGGGATGACCCACAAACATCACTGAATCAAATTTTCACCCGAACATACACATCTAGAGGACAGAATGCCATTTTGAACAGGGCAAACATCCTTCGTCTTCTGCAACACATTCCGTACCTGACCCAATACCAAACTAATGACATTCTTAGAATACAGTTTGACAGACTTCCTTTATCCCCAAACATAGAATCTACGATTGTCACTTGTAGAACCCCGTCAATTGCACCAACATTTCTTAGTGAAAAACATACTTTTACCCAGTGGGGCATTGACATATGATCCATGGAACCCAAAAATACCCTCACGTCTTGAATAGTAAATGCCATTCACCCAAACGCAAACCTATTTCAAGTTTTTTAAGGTCTGCAAATGGCACCTCAAACGGCGGATCAATCTCAGGATACAAGTGAGCCCGAATAAGAGCCAGTAAGCAAAACGCACAGTTCAAACCTATTCAAACACAAAGATAGATGGGGACTGGAGTTGGATAGCAGCGTCGCTATGAGCCAAGCCTAACAACTGTATTATATCCTCTTAAGTGTCATTGTATGTAATCCAGCCTAGCTTCTCCTAGCTGCTCAGCCAGAGTGAGAGATGGTATTGGAATGTTGGTGTGACTGTGATGAATGGAATGCCTGGGTGCCTGTGTGGATGAGTGGTGACAGTTGGAGATGGGCTGAGCAGCAGGGAGGCTGCTCCTGGCGGGGCTGGTGCTTGACCAGAACAGGCTGGAATAAGGGCTGACAACAAGAATATGGACTGTTGTACATATGAGCTTGGAACCAATAAAGAAGTCTTCAAAACTCTACCTGGCTACCTGTGTCAACCTGTGTGTAAGGGCACAACATATTTTGGCGATGACGGGACCTGGACTCAAGCGTCTTTAAGAGTGAAAAGCTGTCTACATATGGTACAAAACAAAGAGAAACTACAAGAAACTACAGAAACCAAGATAGCAGAAAACAAAGCTAAAAGCGTCGTGTTTGGAGCTACAGGCACGCCAGCCCCACCAGTGTCCTTGTCAACGGACGGCCCCTACCATCATTGTCCAGCCTGGTAACGCTCTATTGCACTTATAAAAAGGATTTGTGAGTAGGTGGTGTAAGGCACACTACTGCCACATGTGGGTGATCCAGCCACATCGTTTTCATGGAGTCTACAAAGAGTGTATTGATTTGATGAATGGCAGCTCAAGTTTCTTTAAGTCATCTTTATGGATATTGCTTATGTGCATTATATTCTTATTGCGTGTGCCCTGGGTCGGGATGTTTCTACTCTGCCTGTATTGACTGCACAACATGTGTTAACATTCAGAAAGCACTGCACTCTGTGAGTCTTGCTCGTCAAGCTATTGTGGACACTTTCTGTGGCTTGGTCTGCTTGCAGCAAGTGCGGTCCATCAAGGTGAGACGAATGCTGTTTTGATGCATTTTATCAAGTGAAATGTCTTGTCTACACTGAGCATCGTGGATCTGACGCGCTTCGTTTTGAATTTAATTTGAGGCACGAGCTGGTTCATGGGCACGCTTCTACAATATGTAGAACACACTTGTTATGTGGTTTTCACTGGGGTTTTTACGTTGGTGGCAACATTGACTGTTTAACCGCAACAAAGCATTTTAAAATGGAATGCGCGAGCACACTTACCTTCACCTTGGGGGTCGCGCGTTTTTCCTTTGGTAATGTCCTCCCATCACGATCTTGGAGCCTTCAGGTGTGACATCCGTGGAAGTTTCAGCTCTGTGGTATGTCTTTGGTGCACAAACGTGCCGTGAGCCATTCGGCGCAACGTACACAACTTGCCACCATTTTGAGTTTGGAGGCACCTATCAAGTGTTGAACCACTACGCGTTCTTCTGTGTGTGGTTTTTTTCTGCCAACCGCGCGCTTTTTGATTGCTGCAATCAAGTTTGAACATAACCAGAAGGAGTCCAGGAATAATGTGGTGTGATGATTACCAAAACAAGATGGAGTCCAGTGATAACGCGGAGTTCAGATTGCCTGTGGATCTTTTCTTCTGTCTGTCTTCGTGTGGCAAACCTCTCAAGTAAACAGCATCTTTTGGACTCAGATGTTTTTCAAGTGTTTACACCATCTTTGTGAAGTAGGGCGTTTTGAGGTACTGATTTATTTCATGTCACAGCAGTTTTTTTGTGTCTTCTATTTGGAGCCACATTTTTCACATGCACACACATTACTTTGCATAAAGGTTATTTTTGAATGCTTGCAATTTTTAACGTTACTATGATGTCTGCTAGAAATGTTTATTTATGGGGGTTTGCATCGGGTTTGCAATGTTATGCTCAGGTAATTTGTGTTGTTGTCACTATGGTTAGTCTGTCCCCATTCATGCTGTCTAGTTGTTTCACAGTTCTCGTGTCAACAGGCAGCGTAGTGGCACAGGGTCTTTTAGCGTGGTACATATTTCTTTGTATTGAGCATTGGGTCATTTAACTTGTCGGTGCTCGCTCGCACTAATGTTCTATCTTTTGTGGAGTTTGGACACTACATTTCAATTTCACTAGGTTATAGGCATGTTTAAGAATTGGTTCCCTACGCAAGGGTGTTTCTTGCCTAGTTGTACTCGGGTGAGAGGTCGCTCACCTGCGTGGGTCACAGTTTATAAACGTACTACAATTGAAATTGTTTTTGCATGATTTATGGAATGTTTTCGTGTTTGGTGATACCACAGTTTACGCTTTACAGATGGGTGGCCCATATATTTTAGTGTGTGGTAGTCACAGTTTTCTGCCTTACATGAGGGACGGGCATGGGTACTAGTCCCATTTCTACATTTTACATTAAGTGACCTCTACATGGGGGTAGGCTTATGGGTTGGTTCCCATGTACACGTGTTTATGATGTTAACCCTTACACAGGGTTGGGTTATGGGTGTTGGACCCATTTACATGTTGTGCAGTACAAGGGTACATCCCTACATAGGGTGTGTGTTTATGGTTGTTAGCCCCATTTTCACTTTGTGTGTATGTCGTCCTGCGCTGCACGTTTGGTCTGCTCTTTGGGTCTCAGTGTGTTTGTAAGTCGCGTTAGGCTGCACGTCTTGTCATGTTGTGTGTAAGTTGCCCTGCGCCTCACGTGTTGTTCTCTGTAAGTCGCCCTGCGCTTCAGGTGTTGTTGTGTGTAAGTCGCCCTGCGCCTCACGTTTTGTGTCTTGTGTGTAAGTCGCCCTGCGCCTCACGTGTTGTTCTGTGTAAGTCGCCCTGCGTTTCAGGTGTTGTTGTGTGTAAGTCGCCCTGCGCCTCACTGTGTGTACCCTCTGTGTTGTTCACATTGTGGTACACGTGTATTTTTTCGTGTTGGTTTCACCCTTGCTGCCTGTTTTTGGCCTCGGGTGTTTGTCCTGGGGTGTGGTCCACCCTTCTCTACATTTTGAATTTGTTTTTGGGAAGGATGGGAATATTACTTGCTTTTGATTTAATCTTACTTGTCAATATTTTTCCTTCCTTCAGATTACGCAGGTGTGAAGTGGTATTTAGCATTGCTTCCCTGAGTTAGAATTTTTTCTCCTTCTGTATATTTTCATGTTTATAGTTATTCCCATGTTTTCTCACACTTTCAGTTTTCTTTTAAAAGGAAGGGGATAATGTTATATCCTCTTAAGTGTCATTGTATGTAATCCAGCCTAGCTGTCTCCTAGCTGCTCAGCCAGAGTGAGAGATGGTATCGGAATGTTGGTGTGACTGTGATGAATGGACTGCCTGGGTGCCTGTGTGGATGAGTGGTGACAGTTGGAGTTGGGCTGAGCAGCAGGGAGGCTGCTCCTGGTGGGGCTGGTGCTTGACCAGAACAGGCTGGAATAAGGGCAGACAACAAGAATATGGACTGTTGTACATATGAGCTTGGAACCAATAAAGAAGTCTTCAAAACTCTACCTGGCGACCTGTGTCAACCTGTCTGTAAGGGCACAACAAACTGTTTCTAGTGCACGTCTAACAAAAGCTCGCAAGAAGGGACCGCTCTCCGCAGGTCAAACTTCACCATGATTTCCTGGAATGTTGCATGCTTAAGGCAGATGCAAACTCAATATGAGATATGCAATTTATCAAGGAGGCTGAACTCTGCTTGCAGGAAACATGGGCGCTGTCATCCGTCCTGATTGCAGGCTTTTACGGTCTACATAAACTGGCTTCTAAAACAAATCCCTTCGGACAGCCATCATGGATACATTTATATTCCCTTCTTTCCTGCAATTATCAAGATAAGTTCTGGCTTTACATCAATACACTAAACAATAAATCTACTGTCAAAGGGAACGGTGTGCCATCAATGAAATGGGTAGAAGATGTACAGAAATTATACATAGATCTCCATTCTTCGGTCCTCCACAGTGAAACCTGCACATGGTCGGAACCAGACCCAGGGACTGAAGAAGAGAAAAAAGGGTCTATGGTATTCAATTGAGATTCTGTTCAAAAAGCTATCAAGGCCATGAGAGGCAACAGAGCCCAAGGTCCCAATGGCCTACAGGGTGCACTTTTCAAGTTAGATATAGATTTCCGAGCTGATTTTCTCACCCCCTTGTATGCGGACTGTTTTCAATCAGCAGAGGACCAGGAAGGGATCCATCCTCCATCCAATTCATGAAAAGAGGCATAATGCCATCCCAGGAAACTATCAGTTAATCGCACTATTGGACGTAGAGGCTAAAACCTACGCACAAATCTTACTCCAAGAGTTTGAGGCATGGGTGGATGAAGCTAATATTATACAATTTTATCAAACTGGATTTAGACTGCATTCTTTCACCATTGACAATATTGTTGCCTTGTAATTTTTGGCTTACGGCGCTTCCCTGCCGCCTCTCTTTGTGTGCTTTGTAGACTATTCGCCACTTTTAAAGGGGATGATCGCAATCAAAGAAGGGAGGGAGGAGCCTCACCAAGATGGCCGCTCGGAGTTGATGCTCCGAAGTGAACCCTATTACCAGCTTCCTGAACGGCGTTTCGACGCGCTGTTGCCCCATCCAGAACAGCGTTTTTCGAAACCGGAATGCAGGCTGCTCACCTGAAGCCTGAAATCGCCTATCTCCGACCTTACATACCGGAGATCTGAGCCCCGACGTCCCTGCCAGTCACCATGCCAAGATGGCGCCTGGGGAGCTACGAGACCGCACCTTCAGCCTGTGGTCCCTAGCCTCCGCGCAGCGGGACGGGCACCAGCAACACCAGGGCATTGATCCTGGCATAACGGAAGGCCTTCACGGAGACGAGCTCTGCCTTTACCTGCGGGGGTCCGGACAACCATTGACGGGCCCACCACGCTCGGCCTCATCGGAGCCCATCAGCCATCCTGCGGTAAGAGAGCGGGGGGTGCCCTCGACCCTGCCCCCACCGCGAAGACACGCAGTTTCTGCCCCTCTCGGGTTTGTTGTAGGGGGGTTTGTTGTGCAAGGGCGTAGGTTTGGGAGTGCCTCGAAGACTCGGGAGCCCTCCGCGGCGGTAATCAGGAATGGCCCTTGCCGCCATCTTGAGGTCTGGCATAGCCCAGAGAGAGCTTCTCGGTGAGCAAAAATGGCCAAAAACAGTAGTGGGTCAGAGTGGCTTAGCAGGCAGCTGAGCAACGAATTCCCATAACCTCCACTGGGTAGGTGAGGAGGAGGCATTGGGCGTTTTTTATGTATTTATTTATTTATTTTTTGGTGGCCATTTTGAAGTCAGGCTGTTATCATAAGAAAATAATAAAATACCTGGAGGGTATTCTGGAGCATATCCTGGAGCAGCTCTCTGCCCTGACGCTGCTGCGCATTCAGTATCTGTCTTTGATGGGAGCAAGGGAGGATACTGTCGCCGGCCCCCACGGGGGCGAGAGGGGCAAAAACTGCGTGTCTTCGCGGTGGGGGCAGGGTCGAGGGCACCCCGTGCATTCGGTATCTGTCTTTGATGGGAGCAAGGGAGGACACTGTCGCCGGCCCCCATTTGGTTTATGTATCCTTTTGTTAGTATTTTCACTTGAGCACTAGCAGGAGCATTGTATAGGTCCTGATGAAAGCCTTGTCCGATCATGGGGGCATTTTAGGCTGAAACATGTCGACCATCAATTTACAACATACTATTGCGACTTAAATCTATGTCGCTGATGCACTACTGTTTTTAATCCTGGCAGAGGGCGTTTCTGAATAAAACATATATATGACGCCCCCTAGCTAGTTTTATTCACACTTTTTTCACATTTCACATTTATTTTGCGCTGCGTCCTCGTTCACACTATTTTGCTCATCTATGTGTATTTAGAACATCCTAAAAATTAGATATCCAAAAAACATCCCTGAGCTCCTCCCTCTCAGAGAGAGGGTTGTAGCCCTCGAAGGAACTAGGTTTTTCCTTCGAGAGGAGAATCCCATATGATGAAGCATGTCACCTTTGGTGAGTGAGGGATTTCGTCCTTGAAAGGGAATTTCCCACAGTTATATCTGTGTGGCATAGTCTATGGCTTAATTATCTTTTTGTATTCTATTTTTACACATGACAGACCCAAGGATTTCGTGCGTGTCTTTATCTGTTAACAGTTGGGGATTGAATCTTTTGCAGGTCTTTAAACTTCCCTAGGACCCTCCCGCTTTAAACTTGTTTTTGTATTTAGGGTCTGTAGAGCTACCCACAATTGTGAAAATCAAATGTCCCACACTGGGTTCTTTATAAATAAATGTGCTACCTCTATATGGCACTGACTCGTCGCAAGTCCCTCGAGAAATACACAGGGCATTGATGTCCTTGAGCCAGAGACCCAAACTGAGCCCCTAGGGTTTAAAAAAGTTTTACTGTTTTCCCAGCATAAATAATCTTGTCCTCACCATGCAAGAATCTAATGAAGCCACATGGAGGTAGAACTGCTATCCTACCACCCATGGGATGACGCTTTTTATGAGGTGGTGGATGCCTCTTACATGCTTGCCCGCACTTGAAAGGAAACTTATGTGGCTAGCGGAAAACTGGCACAAACCCCTCTTAACAAAGAGAAACTTTGATAAACTGAAAAAAGCATTTCTAGCCAACTGGCCCTGGCCACCATCCCACAGATCCGCAAGACATCGTCTGGAGGAAGATCCTTTTCCTACTTCACTGCAAAGACCTGGAACACCCTGCCTCTACACTTTAATACAGGAAGGACCTCATGACCTGGCTCTTCGACTGAACCACAGCCCCCCCCTCCCCACAGCGCCTTTGGACCCTTATGGGTGAGTAGTTGCCCTATATAAACACCTGATTGCTTGATTTATGTCTAAAAATGCCAATCCTTTGGAGAAATATACTGGTAACATTATACTTGAGGTCTCAGATGCAGGTGGCCCGAGCCTGGACACACTACGGCCCCATACCCCAGATTCCCATGGAGGCCACGATTCCCCAGGAGATTTAGATGGTGAATGAGGGCATGATAGACCCTGGTGCCCATCCTCTGAAATCCCCTCAACAACACCTGGTGACAACTCTGCCAGGGACAGCAGTAATGCGAAGGCATCAGGCATGCTCGCTCCTCAAAACGGGCACCTGGGTAGAAAGTGGCTGTCTACGTGGCAGGCCGGTAAACATCGTTTACCGTGAATACTTTTCCCCGAGGGAATTACAACGTGGTCGTTACAACGACCGCGTTGTAACAACACATACCATTACTCCGCAAGTCGGAACAATGACTTGCGGAGGGGGCAGAAGGTGTTGGATTTAAAATCCAACACCTTCCCTACTGTTGCACATACTGGAGTTGGAATAGTAAATTATACTATTCCAACATCCAGCCCCCCCCGCAAGTCGTTGTTACGACTTGGGGGGGTAATGATATGCGTTGTTACAACGCGGTCGTTGTAATGACCGCGTTGTAATTCCCTGCGGGGAAAAAGCATGCAGAAAAAAGAGATATATTCGGCAGGCCGGCTGTGTAAACCTCTTGATAAAGAGATTTGTAACTGCCTGAGGGTGGAATGCCCTCATCTGTCTTTGGATGGCAAAGTGGTACTCGCACCATAAATAGATGCCAAGATGTTCACCTTCTTAGCCAAGTACACCCGAGACCCCTAATAGAGTATAGACCGGTCATGGCATTCATGCCAATTTAAGCTCTTAGACATTACCGCCCCCTCTCAAAAATTCTCGATATGGCAGAGGAGGGCCAAAAAATCCAGCTCCTTGATATCTCCTGTCCTATTTTCCAGTTGGGCGCACTGAGTGATTATCTTTTTAGGTAATGGTAACTGCACTCTCTAAACAGAGAAACGCAGGTCCCTACTCATTGAGGTCAACCCCTAAGGAACACTGCCACTTCAGAAGCTGGAGCTGTAGCCCAAGGGGTCTTTTCAGGGATCGCTGTGTTAAGGAATTAGGGAAGTTTGTGGCTATATTCACCTCCCTAGACAGGGCCCAGGGCTATATTAAACAAACCTTTGGCCCAAAGGTTTTTCTTGGGGCTGGCTGTAGCAGGGAGTGCTCGGCAGCTCATTCCACAATTCAAGCCCATCTCAGAGGTCAAGGCTCAAGATGATGTCAATGACTAGATCCTTCCAAGTGCGGGGGTGTCCTTCCCATCTAGAGGTTTCCCGAGGCATAGGGATTCCAGAGGCCACTTCCATGGAGGAAACAATCAAAACACAGGTAATAGCCAGTGTTATCCCTTCTTCCCAATCAAGTGTGAGAGAAAGGTTGGCAGGTTTTATCCAGAACTGGGACGCTCGGACAACAGACGCCTGGGTACTCCCGATAGTGCAGGGACTTCCAAATAGAGTTCTATGAGTCCCCAATACAGACTTCAAGACCCCTTTAATTTTCAGAGCAAGACACACGGTTAATAGACAAGGAGACAACGGCCCTGCTGACCAAAGGGACAATAACTCCTACTTCCTTACACCCCAGATGTTTCCTAAGCAACTTTTTCTTGGTGGAGAAAAGGGACAGAGGTCACTGCCAGTTATTAATCTCAGAGACTTCATCGAGTGGCTGGTGTTCTGCCACTTCAGTATTCTCAGGGACCTCCTGAGGCCCAGAGACTGGATGTCCCACCTGAACCTGAAGGTCGCCTACTTCACAGTTCCAATCTACCATCAACACTGCAGGTTCCTGTAGTTCAACTTGAGTCCCAAACATTTAAATTCACTTCTGTTCCATTCAGCCTGTCTTCGGCACCCTGGTGCTTCACCAAGATGCTCAAACCAGTGATGGAGTAACTTTGCTCATGAGGAATCCGCCTCCTAGTCTACCTAGACGATATCCTTCTAAGGACCAATGTCCACTGAAATTAACAGAGCACCTCCAGTAGACCGTGCCCCTACTGGAAAGCCTTGGATTCATCATAAACAAGAAGAAATCGATTCTGGCTCCAACCCAACAGATTACCTTTCTGGATTTTGTCATAGACTCTGTTGAGGCTACCCTCAGGCTCCCGTCTCGGAAGATGGCGAAGATCAAGCAGGAGCTGAACAACATCTTGGCCAAAGAAACCTTGTTCCACGACAAAATCCTCACAATCTACAGCAACTTGGACCCCACAAGGCAGGGCACAAGAACTCATCAACCAGCTGCCCACCCCTACCAAATCAGACCACCAGATCACAAACTCGAAACCTCTCACCCCAGGAGATATCATAAAAATCATGAAAACAATCCACTCCTGGCCCCCACCGACCCATGCCCCACCATTTCTTCAACCTAGGAGGAACGGTGTTCAGCTCCTACCTCACCACCATCATCAACACCTCCAACCAAAGTGGAACCAGCTGGAAACACCCAGAAAACACACCGCTCCTCAAAAAACCCATGGCAGACCCAAAAGAGCTCAGCAACTACAGACCCATCTCACTCCTTCCATTTCCATTCAAAGTTGTGGAGAAAACTATCAACAAACAATTCCCCCACCATTCCGAACACTACCACCTACTAGCAGGGATTGACTCGAGGGTAGAGGCTGTGAGGCCATGGGTTGTGATGCCACTTCCTGGGATGCCACATGCGATGTCAGGCGCAATGATGTCACTTCCTATGATCTCACATGCAGTGATGTCACTTCCTGTGATGTCATGCGCCGTCATGTCACACACATTCTGGCTAACGTGGTGAGTACCACCACTTCTTTGTTTAGGACTTGAGCCCTGCCTACTATACATCTTGCAGTCTGGATTCTGCAATAAAAAAAACATGGAAAACGCTCTCATCACAGCACCCATTGATGACATCCGGACCAGCATGGACAAAGGAGAAAGCGCCACACTCATATTACCCAACCTCTCCGCAACCTTCGACACCGTCCCCCACTGCACCCTCATCACAAGACTCCACAACGCCTGAAAACATGGTCCCGCCCTGAGCTGGCTGGCCTCCTTTCTCTCTGACAGTACCCAGAGAATCAGGCTCCTGCCCCATACCCCGAAGCCAGGAACCTCATCTGCAGAGTCCCTCAAGGATCATCACTGAGCCATATACTCTTCAACGTCTACATGGCACTACTTGCGCACGTCATAAGATCCCACAGAATCAACACTATGCCCTAAGCAGATGACACTCAGCTCACCCTTTCCCTCACAGAAAACAACCACACCACCAGGTCCAACTTCAACACCTACATGTCTAACATAGCAAACTGGATAAAGCAGAACTGCCTAAAGCTCAACATGAATAAAACTGAAGTCCTGATCTTTGGGAATAAGAGTTCTCCATGGGACTCCTCTTGGTGAATAACAGACCTGGGAACTAGGCACACCCCAACCGACCACGCCAAAAACCTTGGCTTCATTGTGGATGACAGGCTCACGATGGCCAAACAAGTGAACGCCGTTACCTCCACTTCTTTCCTCATCATATGCACGCTCTGCAAAATATTCAATTTGCTCCCCATCAACACCAGACACACAGTCACCCAGGCCCTTATCACCAGCAGACTACACTATGGCAATGCACTCTATGCTGGAATCAAAAATCAACTCATACCAAGACTCCAGACCACCCAGAATGCTGCCACCAGACTCAACCTCAACATCCCTGCAACCCACACATCACCTGCCTGCCTCAACCACCGCTTCACCTTCCACCAACCCACCAGGCAACTGGACTCAGCCTCACTCCACCTCACAGAAATACCCCACATCCGCAAAAGCAAGTCGGGCGGACGCTCCTTTTACTACATCTCCATCAAATCCTGGAACGACCTTCCACACCACATCAGATCCTCCCCATCCCTTCTCAAACTCTGCAAGAAACTGAAGACTTGGCTTTTTAACTAGGAGCCCGATCGGCCTACTCTTCCACTCCAGTGCCTGGATACCCCTCGGGCACTCTACAAAGTCACATAACAGAACATAACATTACATCACATCACATAACATAACAAAGAAACCAAGTTGATGCGACACATTGCTTGACTAGTGAGTCGCCTATCATCGTCCTCACAAGTCATTTTTCCGGGACCTCTTCATTACAGAGCCAACCAACCACTCAAGGCTTATCATCTTTGGAATGGTCTCACTTACTCGCAGAAGTTTCCCTTTTGGTAGAAGACAAAGAAAAGATAAACTGGTGCCCCCCCGCCCACATGGAAGCATGGAATGGAGAGTGATATTCGGCTCGAATCCAGATCTCATCCTCGAGTCAAACGTCAGTAGAACCATTCAGGGATCCTGGTGTGGTGAATTCACCACAGGAGGAAAGTGGTCTGCTCATGAACAATGTTTGCATATTAACTGCCTGGACAGGCTCCTTCACAGTACAATGCTGGACCAAAGACAGGATACAGTGTTGGGTCCTACAAAAGATGGACAATATCACAGCAGTGGTGAACGAATCGAGGGCCCTTGCAAACCCGGCCAGAAACTTCGGAACTTTTTCCTGGAGAACCATTTATCAGTTGCGGCCGAACACCTGCCAGGGACCTCCAAGAAGGTGGAAGACTGGCATTTGCGAGGTCTCCAGGACACGAGCATCTGGAAATTGAATACAAGGGTGTTCCATTAGATCTCGACCAAATGGGGCCCCTTTCCAGTGGACCGAAATCGAGGCTCTATCATCAACTGAGCCGGTACTTCAGCTGGAATCTGGACCCAAACACTGTAGCGAAAGAATATTTCTTCCAGGATTGGGCCAAGGAACAGGGTTATGCTTTCCCACTATTCTTGTTGATCACAAGACTGTCGGTACAGGTGAGGAGACAGCAAGCAAACCTGGTGGTGGTGACCCCGTTCTGGCGATCTCAAATATAATATCTAGTTTTACTGGAACATTTTTGATATTTTCCAATCCATCTAACCCTTCTCCCAGATCTTCTCCTAGATCCATCGGTGAACACCCATCACATGCTAATGGAGGGCACACAGCATCTTATAGCCTGAAGGATTACAGAGAAAGATGGAGGTCCATGGCCTTTCAAGACAGGCTCAGTCACTCCTATCCAAGTCATGGGCCAACGGAACAGTCAATTGATATAAATCAGCATGATTGCGATGGTTTGGTTGGTGTATGCTGAAAAACGCGGATAGCGTGGAGTCAGACGATGTCCATATACTGAACTTCCTGGCAAGTATTTCCTCTGAAAGACTGGCATACAGGTCGGTAAAAATCTTCTGGTCAACTACAACTGCGGGACATTCCTCTATAGAAGGTCATCCAGTGGGAGAACATTCGATGGTTCGGACGCTATTGAGGGGCTTCCACCTCTTGTTGCCTCCAGAACCAAGATATTCCTCCTTCTGGGACATGACTAGGCTCTCAATTTTTTCCTCTCTTGTCAGAGTAATAAATACCGTCCAAGGAAAGCATTGTTTGGCAAATTGGCCATGTTTTTATGTCTGGTGTCATGCAGAAGAGTCTCGGATCTCAGACCTCATGACATAACAGGTAGAGTATCTACCTCAAAAGGGGGTTACTTTTCAAATATCCAGAAGGACAAAATGTATTTTGAGACTAGTATCAAATCCAGCTTTTCGAGGTTTTCAAAAACTGTGTTCAGTGAAATGCATAATAGCAAACAAGATCCAAGGGGAAGTAACCCTGTAAAGGGCACTGAGATAAGTAAAGGAATAGAAACTTAATTCATAAAAGAGAGCAGTAGGAAATATAACAAGGGACATATAGGTCAATGTATGACAAATATTTATTACACAATGAAGGTATTCAGGTGCTCACACAGTAAGTGACAATAAGCGTGACGTGAGAAGTGAGGGTGAACTTAAAATAATGACATCGCATTGACAACAGAAATAGAAGCTCCTTTAAAGATTTTTACAGAGTATAAGGAGTTCATGTTGTAGGGGTCGACGACGTTTCGAACTCAATTATTCGAGTTCATCTTCAGGACAAAAAATGTGAGCAACTTGAATCTGAAAATAATGGGAGCGGGGGGAGAAAGCAAATAATAAGGGATAAATAATAAATAATTATCATAGTTAAGTCCCTAGATATACCAACATCATTTTTAGGTCAATATTAAAAAAAGAAAGAAATGTGCTCTCTAGTGAGTGGTACAGCACAGTTAGGTTATGCATACAGTACCTAAAAAGGAGAAACATAATAACATGGGATGTATTACGGTCCCTGAATAATAAAGTACAAAATCAATTAGTAGTAGTGCTTATATTTAGATATTTTTAGACACACAACCTGAGTTTGCAGAATACATGGCAATTACAAATTGACATTGGGTGGCTAGGGTTCCTGCAAGGCGGCGTAGGTGCGGGAAGCATTAATACGCATAGTTAAACACAAGGAGGCTATGCACTGTAAGGTACCTCGGTGCTTGTCAGCTTATGTATATACGCCGCGGCTAAGATATACATCTATAAGCAAATCGGAGTGCAAGCGGTATAATAGGGCACTTACTGAGCTGAAGAAGGAAATAATATCCTTGGTAAAGGCGTCTGCGTAGCGCTGTGCTTCTTAAGGTGACCGGGATAGCCTGCGAATTAATGCGCGTTATGGTGGGGCCCGGTAGGGGAAAAAACAAACCTAGGGAAGAGTACACACTCAGCGCGGATTTTCCTTTGAGCAGGACACGCTCCTTTCATCTCCCAGGCCTCCATTTACTGAACTGTGACCGGCCAATTTAGTAAGTAGAACCTTCGATAGTCTCTCCACCCCACCCTCCCAGCTGTCCCTGCAAGTCCTTATTTATCCTTCCATTGTTTTCTTGCCCTAGATTAATTCCCCGGCACAGCACATTGCCATTTAACGGCGAAGGATTTTAAGCATTTGTTTCCAGCAAACTAAGTAAGTTTGTACCCCCTTTTTTCCTACATACTGCGACCCATTTAATTCCAGGCTCTTTTTAAACTATATGTGTACTCTTCCCTAGGTTTGTTTTTTCCCCTACCGGGCCCCACCATAACGCGCATTAATTCGCAGGCTATCCCGGTCACCTTAAGAAGCACAGCGCTACGCAGACGCCTTTACCAAGGATATTATTTCCTTCTTCAGCTCAGTAAGTGCCCTATTATACCGCTTGCACTCCGATTTGCTTATAGATGTATATCTTAGCCGCGGCGTATATACATAAGCTGACAAGCACCGAGGTACCTTACAGTGCATAGCCTCCTTGTGTTTAACTATGCGTATTAATGCTTCCCGCACCTACGCCGCCTTGCAGGAACCCTAGCCACCCAATGTCAATTTGTAATTGCCATGTATTCTGCAAACTCAGGTTGTGTGTCTAAAAATATCTAAATATAAGCACTACTACTAATTGATTTTGTACTTTATTATTCAGGGACCGTAATACATCCCATGTTATTATGTTTCTCCTTTTTAGGTACTGTATGCATAACCTAACTGTGCTGTACCACTCACTAGAGAGCACATTTCTTTCTTTTTTTAATATTGACCTAAAAATGATGTTGGTATATCTAGGGACTTAACTATGATAATTATTTATTATTTATCCCTTATTATTTGCTTTCTCCCCCCCGCTCCCATTATTTTCAGATTCAAGTTGCTCACATTTTTTTGTCCTGAAGATGAACTCGAATAATTGAGTTCGAAACGTCGTCGACCCCCTACAACATGAACTCCTTATACTCTGTAAAAATCTTTAAAGGAGCTTCTATTTCTGTTGTCAATGCGATGTCATTATTTTAAGTTCACCCTCACTTCTCACGTCACGCTTATTGTCACTTACTGTGTGAGCACCTGAATACCTTCATTGTGTAATAAATATTTGTCATACATTGACCTATATGTCCCTTGTTATATTTCCTACTGCTCTCTTTTATGAATTAAGTTTCTATTCCTTTACTTATCTCAGTGCCCTTTACAGGGTTACTTCCCCTTGGACCTTTTAGGCCACTCTAGAACCATTGTTCCTTTAAACTACATATTACCCCAGGTTCATATATTGGGGCACCCTTGTCTTCCTAAATACTTAATAGCAAACAAGAGCATGACAGAGTAGGTTCACCCGCCAAGCAAGAGGCAATTACTTATTTCACTAAAAAAAAAAGCCAACAAGGCAATCTCTTCCACAACCATAGCTAGATGGATTCGCTGGGTCATGGAAGAGGCTGGCACTGATACCCAAAGATTTGGAGCCCACTCAGTTAGAGGTGCTATGGTCTCCAAAGCTTTTTCCCTTGGGGCTAGATTAGAAGATATCCTGAATGCGGCAGACTGGTCTTTAGATTTAATCTTTAAGAGATTTTATTTTTAACGAGTCATGGACATTGCTGCATCAGTCCTCAAAAAGCTTTAAACAAGCATAATTGTCCTTACATAGAAGGAACAATTTCCGAGCTATAGTAAAGGAAAGTTTCAATTCAATTAAGGAAACAGAGGTGAGGATTATCCCATGCAAAAGATCACTGAATGATCACCTTGACCGTGGACAGTAGATAGAGGTAGGTGTCTGGGAGTACCTAGGCATTAGGTAAAATAGTCTTAAAAGAAAATACTTTTGTTTAGAAATGATAGATTGCTTTGCGGCCAAGACTGAAGAGATATGCATTTAAATTAAATATTGCATGTTATAGCCGGTACATATGTATAGCTAATGACTTCTATGAATTTTGTGCTTCTGCTTGTTGCTTCAAATGGTAATATTATCTTTTAATTTCAGGCAAAGAGACTTCTAAACAGGAGTCACCAGAAAAAATGGGTCTGCGCTTGTCGCAGGAAGAAAGAGAGGGCATGAAGAATTGCAAAGGACTAATATGGCCAGCCTGGACTCGTGATTGCATGATGTTTTACTTGTTAGTTCCCAGGTGATAAGATAAGCATAATCCTGATCACTATTTCTTTACTAGAATTGAAACTTTCTGTTACAATAGTTAGGGAATTTTACATCCCCACTCACTAGCTAGTGACAGGCATAAATGTGGCACCGACCTCTGAACACTTTCTGGACCTCTGGAAAATAAGAAGAGGTTTCGACCTGCTGTCTGTGACCTGAGAGGAGCTCTGAAGGACTGAACTTGCTTCCGCTTGTACCTAGGACAAAGAAGTGAACTCCAAGGGTCAGTTAGCTGTCCTACTGTATGACTACAGGGAGACAACAAGTTGCAAGAGTCCTTTTCCTGGACGTACCCAGGTAACTAATGGCAACTAGACCTGGACTGGACCCTGCTGTTGGCCTCTGCCTGACACCCTGTGAGTGCCTCCTGTAAGGTTCTGGAGGGCTCTAGAAGTGAACTCCTGTGGTGGACTAGGACTTAAAAGACTAAGGGCCTGATTTAGATCTTGGCGGATGGCTTACTCTGTCACAACGGTGACGGATATCCCATCTGTCGAAATATAAATCCCATAGGATATAATGGGATTTATATTTTGGCGGATGGGATATATGTCACTGTTGTGACAGAAAAACCCGTCCGCCAAGATTTAAATCAGGCCCTAAAATCCCGGTTGGTGAATCCAACCAGCGCTCCATTACAGTTATCCTCTAATTGTGCCTGGTTCCCTGTCTATTGCAACCAAAGACTATCATTGGTGCTGTGTGCCTTTTAGTTCTATTTTAACTTAAATCTTTAAAAACTCATATCACCAGTTCCTCTTATTGGATGTTCGTCAATTTGGTGTCATTTTGTTTATTACTCTTTACACTGTTTTTCTTACTCATTAATTTATTGTTTGGCATTTTGTTTTTTTTACTATTTTGTTACTGCGTAGATACTTTACAAATTGCCTAAGTTAAACCTGTCTGCTCTGTGCCATTGCTACCAGGGAGTTGAGCTCAGGTTAATTTAGTGACAATGAGGGTTCACCCTAACAAAGGTTGAGACACCCACACCAATTAATAATCCATTTTCTTATACTGGTGTTCAGCTGTGGATCCAGGACTTGTATTTTGTAGTACCACGCAGTAATTTAAGTTGAAATTAAAGATTCCCTTTTAAAGTAATATCCAAAATCAAAACACCTAGACAGACCTTTTAATTGGCTTCTGATTTTTAATGTGTCATATTTGATTTTTCTTAAATTAGCTCTTGCTCTCAATTGTTGTAGCTGTGACTTTTACAACATGGAGGTAGACCTGAGCAATATGGAGAACCTCAGCATGGCAGAGCTGGGGAAGATTAACAAGGACAGAGGGTTAAGGCTGAATAAGGAGTTCAAGAATGAAGACTACCAGATTGTTCACAGAGCTTGGGAGGAAGTACGTCTATTGCAATCCATCCCACAAGAGCAAGAGGAGGATGAGGGGATGGAGGAAGGATTTGACAATGACATTGAGGACGCCCCAGTGCCAGAGGAGTGTATGTCCCAAAGAGCAGCATCACATGCATTGTCCAATGTGTCCTCCTATGGTAAATCCGAACTAGAGGATAGACAGGCGGAGAGGAAAATTAATTTGTGGCTGCCTACTCTAGCCTTTGAAGAGAATACGCTGGCAGTCGAGGAGAGGAAATTGGCCCTGGCATTGGAGTAGAAAAAGATCATACTGGTCCATGAGAGGAGCCAGCGAGAGTAGGAGTTAAGGTCCAAGAGGGCCTCTGAGTCCAGTGATGATGGCGGTGACAGTGAAATGCCTTGGATAAGTAAGAGTCCACATCCCCAAAAACCTGATGCCTACCTATGTGGTGGTTGATGATATAGATAAGTGGTTTGCAGCATATGAGGTGGCCCTATGTCTACAGAGAGGCCCAGAGGAGGACTGGGGGGCTAGCCTATGGAAGCACATTTCCATTACGGGGAGGGATACCCTGTTTACCATTGAAGCAGCTGACAAGATTACATTCGCCCCCCAAGAAGGAAACCCTTATTACTAAGTTTGATTTAACCCCAGAGAAATATTGCCTCAATTTCAGGGCTAGCTAGAAACAGTTTAGTAGTATTTGGTAGATTTGGGGATACTTCTGAGTAAGTCACTGGATGCTTGGGTGAAGGGCACAAAAGTGAGAGATTAAGATAGGCTGTGCAATTTGGCTATGAAGGTGCACATTTCAAGTAATTGTTTTACAGAGTTGCACCAGCACCTCATAGATACCAGAGAGCTTAGGAAGGAACATGACCTCTGGATCAGCACCATAGTGTCAAAGAACGTACCTGGGATTGACTATAGGAAGGGTGGTTCAGGTTTCTCTCCATAGAAAGAAGGGGAAGGCCAGGATAATACAGAGAAGTGCACAAAAGGGCTTCAAAAGAGTTTTGAGGGGAAGGATTTCCAGACTTCTTCAGAGCACGGGGGTTGATGGGCAGAAGCCCAGGGTGCCCTTTCATCAGCCCTGGTGTTATGATTGTCTCCAATCAGGAAACAAGAGAGGGGACCCTGTGCATCCCAGGAAGCCACCAAAATGTGGGCATGCCACCGGGGTGGCCAGTGTAGCCCTAGGGGAAGTTATCCCCAGGAAAACAGGGTCGAGCATGTCCTAGTATATCTTACTTGGGATGTGGACCCAGAAGGTAAGGTGGTGATCCCGGAAGGGGTAGCAGCCACTTCCAGGAGATCACAGTGAATGGGGTCCCTGTCACTGCTCTGAGGGATACCTGTGCCAGCCAGACCATGGTGGTATCAAGGCTGGTTGCACCAGAACAGTGTATGCCAGAACAGGTCTGTAGGATGGCCCATGCCCAAGGGTCAGACTCTTTCCACCCTATGGGCCTTGTATTGCTAGAATGGGAGGGTGGACTTGCTGAGAGGAAGGTCATTATCAGTTCTATTGACTGCATTATAGGCAATAAGCTACCACCGATGTGAGAAAACTGCTGTTATGAGTGTGCACTCAGGGTGCCCAAAAAAATGATTTCTATGTGTACTATTCCTAAACTGAGGGTACAGTGGCCCAGATGAAGAGTGAGGGGTAGGAGGTGGATGTCATCCACAGTGGAAGGACCGGTGGGTCACAGGTTACCTGCTCTGAGGGGAAAGCACCCCAAGACTGACCTTGGTGAGGCCACTTCTGACCTGGAGGTGCTTCCTGCACTGCCATAGAGACAGAGTACAGGAGACCTGTGCAGAGCAGACCCCTACATGAAACAGACAGAGACTGCCACCCTTGAGAGTGACTGTGGTTCCCCACTGGCAGTCCTGGACAGCGAGGTGCCTGTTCAGTCTCGAGGGATGCACTTGTGTATCCACTGTCTTGTTGCTGGAAAACTTTGCCTTGTTCTACCAAATTTCTGTCTCTGGGTTTATTGGGAGTACATTGACTGCCCAAAATAGGATTTTAGTGTTGGAGGTGGGACGACACTAGGATTACCATAGTACACTCCCCACACACCCAGCCCTCAGAGCCCAAGTTGAGTGTGGATGAAGACTTCAACCATCTTGAAAATGTCCAAAGTGGATAGGTTTGGTACCAGGAATGTTTACCCCGTTGATTCCACCCACTAGCTAATGCCAGGCATAAATTGGGCATCTCCTGGCACCCACTTCAGAACACTTCTGGCCCTGAAGAAACTCAAAAGAGGACTGAGCCTTCTGTCTATGAGCTGAGAAGAGCCCCGAAGAACTGGACGTGCTCTCTCCTGTACCCGTGACAAAGAAATGGACTCCAAGGGTCATAAGGCTGACCTCCTCTTAAAGCTATAGGGATACAAAAAGCTATGAGTTCTTTTCCATGAAATAACCAGCTGAGCAGTGGCAACTAGACCTGGACTAGACCCTGCTGCAGGCCTCTGCTGGACACCCTGTGAGTGAGTCTCTATAAATATTTAAGATGTCGCTACAGACCTAATTCTCATTCTCATTCGCTCTAAAAACACACTTAATTGTAGTAAAAATGTAGTGCAAGAACTAACGAGACTGCAGGAGACGGTATATGCGACCCACTTTATAATATCCGGGGACTTCAACTTATATTTAATGGGTTCTTCGGCAAGTGATCTATTAATCTCCCAATCTGCACTTTGGGAAATACCCTATCAGGGCAGCAACGTACAAGGGAAACGGACAAAAATTGGGTGTCAACTTCTGGATGACCTTGAGCATTTATCTCTTAGGGGCCTACATGGAAGGTTTCAAACAGATAACCCGCCAAATGCTAAATTTCACTCTAATAACACCAGTACGTGTTTAGACTACACCTTTGTCTCCTTGACCATATTCCAACAGATTTGTTCATTCCAAATTATGGATAGATCTTGTAGTGACCATCTCCCACAAGAAGTTACATTCTCCCATATATTACCAGTTCAAATCATATAAGGGAGACAACTGACAAAATTTACCTAACTAACTGTAGACGTATTAAGAGTACTCTGGTTGGGCTAGCTTAACTGCATGAAACTGTGAAGGATACACTCCAGGAAATCTTAAGCAATGAAAATACAGCAGTAAATATGTGGGAAAGACTCACTAGAGTACTTCGGGAAAAACACTCCAAACCAATAAACCCCAAATGTGACAATAAAGTATATAAGCAAACTACTACTGTAACATATGATACCAGATTTAGGGACTATAAAACTCAAATTAATAAAGCCCTTAGGTCGCTAAGAAAAAAGCCAGGAGATTTAACAGCCTTTGCAGTGTTAAGATCAAATAAAAATTAATCAAGAAGCTAAAATGGAGAATCCAAAGAGATAACGATAACGATCTATGGGCTTAACTACATACTGACATAAAATGCAAAAACGGTACTAGATTCTGGACTACAGTGAACCAACTCCTGAATCCAGAAAATAGAGGAGTAAACTTGCATATTACAGAGGCTTCATGGGTCTACTATTTAAAAAATCACTTTAATGAATAATTAGAAGAACCTTCGCAGATGAATCCTCAGGATATTCCACCAAATAAGCGTCAAAAGTCCTTGCCGTAATTAAGTACAGATAACATTAAAAAACAGATAATGAAAGGATGGAAAGAAGGAGCCCTGGCCCCAAACATTGTACCCCCTGCGGTCTTTAAATATAACCCAGATTTTTTGGCCGAAACTTTGGCACCAGTATTTGCGGAAGTCAGGAGCACACAAATTATTCCTGCTTCCTGGAAGGGGTCGATTATATCTCCCATATTTAAAGGAAGGAATAGATCCCTCCCGGCAAACTACCACCTTATAACATTAATGGATATGGACGCCAAATATTTTGCCGGAACTGTGCTGGACGAGTTAGCATCATGGTCTTCTAATTACAACATTATTCCATATAATCAGACTGGGTTCCTAATGTCCTCCGGCATGATCACAAATTCTTTGGCAATTTCCTTACTTATGGGCGCTGCCCGTGCTTCAAAAACATCATTATGCTTCTGCTATATTGATTTCAAATCAGCCTTCGACTGTGTAGACCGAGGGAAATTATGGCGGAAGCTAGCAATTTGGAATATACCACAACATCTTTTAAGTGTGTTGATAATGCTGCATAGTGACACATGGGTGCAAATCAAAATAGGAGCTGGCACGCATCTTTCTCTGAAGATTCAAACCACTCAAGGCCTAAAACAAGGCTGTGTTCTGGCACTAACCTTATTTAATCTTTTCCTGGCAGATTTGACGGAATCATTACAATCATGTAATCCTTACGCCCCGAAATTAGGTGCAAAACCAATATCAAGCTTCCTATATGCTGATGACGTGGTATTGGTAAGCCGTACCCTGTGGGTCTCCAACGACTCCTCAATACAACGATGACTTATTTGCAAACCAATGGCCTGCAGATTAATTTTAGGAAAATGAAAACTATGTGTTATAACGTCAAGAAATCACAAATGCAGGCTTGGTTTATGGATAAAAAGCGGCTGCAAAATGTAGAGGAATACAAGTACCTTGGAGTGATTATCGACAATAAAGGGAGCTTCCCTGCACAGAAGGCAGCAATTAAAATGAAAGGCTTGGTCCTAGAGGAGAGGAGTTGGCCTAACGGCTAGGGCGGTCGACCTCGAATCTGGGGAACTGGGTTCGAGTCTCGGCAATGACGCTGAACATCCTGTGATTCTGGGCAAATCACTTAATCTCCCCGTGTCTAACAAAAATGAATGTGTCCTCATGTAATGCAACTGGTGCTATGTAAAGCGCTCTGATACCCGATTCGGGTCAAGTTCGCGCTATATAAAACTCTGTAAAATAAAAAATAAAATTTAAATAAAATAAAGCGATAGCATTTAAAAATTTGAAGAAGGAGTCCAAGATGGCGGCGTAATTGGACGTGCCTGCCTGGATCTCCGTCCCTGCTGATACTAAAGCAACTGGTATAGCCTCCCCACCCGGTCCCCACTACGCTTAAAGGGGGCTCAGCGGCTTCCGACAGCAGGCGGTACAGCTGTTGAAGCCGGCCGGGGCACAGCGGCTGATTTACGGCGCGGACTGCGGGGTGCCAAGGCCTGCCTCGCGGGCTCGGGACGCGCCCGTCGCGGCCTTGGCGGCCTCCCAGGGAGCTTTGCTGGAGTGATCCCGGCGACAGAAACTGCGGGACGTAGAGCCGGTGCCTGTCTGTTGCTCACTCTCCTGCGGTGCGGCGAAAGGTGAAGAGAGGGGGAGCTCCGCCCTCGAGCTGAGGATTTCTTGAGGCGGCCGGACCCGGGACCAGTTCCATCGGGGTTACCACGCTGGAGGCCCGGTGCACTGGAGAGGCCCCGAGGACGCTGCCGTAGCCTGGGGTGAGTGTGCAATTCTTCTGGTGCTGTCCCAAGTCCGCACTGCCCGTTGGTGTCGTCTGCTTGGATTCTGCTGCTCAGGGTGAGACTTGGAGGTGGAGCCCGCCTGGAGCTGAGGGGACTGAGGCCTTTGGGTACAGGCGCGGCCGGGTCGGCCTTGCAATCCCATAGCGCGGAAGAGGGTATCTCACGTGGCGGGGCCTTGCACATGTGGCCTTCTGGTCCCCATAACATCTGAGCCTACCCGTCTGTGGGTCACTGGTGGGCCGGGAGTGATCCCCTAGCGGGCCTCTGACTCAGACTGGGTCTTGTTGGGGCCTAACTACTCCCGCAGGAGCCTCTCGTGGACTCTTCAGTATACCCGGGGCCCACAGAGGAAACTCATTGGACTTGTGGCCTCGATCCCCCGGTGGCTGTCCTCGCTGGATATTGCTGCCCCACTACTGCCTAATAGCCCCTGGAGGGGGAAAGGGTGTAGCTCTCCTGGTCTATCCCCATCTGCCTTCCTGCTGAGCTCTGCTCGATTGGCCACCTTCACTCCCCTGGGCCCCGACCGCGCAGGGAGCGCCACGGGCTCCGGCACTCTCCCTTGGCGCCCTCCTCCAATTGGCACGTACCTCGCTGCGACAGCAGATAGCTATGGCGACCGCCAAGGCCAAGAAAGAACGCACAGTGAAAGACATGCTGCTTAGGGGCCAGACGGACTCTCTTCCAGAGAAATCCCCAGTGGTGGAGCCTGGGACGCCCGGGGGCGCGGAGGGAGGGGATGGTGGGGTAACCCGCGAATTCCTAGAATCACTTTTTGCCTCCCTTCGTGACGAATTACAGACCCTCAAAAACGACCTTGCATCGGAGATCAGAGAGGCGCGACGGGACATCGACGAGGTGGGGGAGAGAGTAGCAGCGTTGGAGGAGGGCTCGCTGACCAGAGACGCAGAAATCGATGCCCTGCAACAAGAAATCATCCGCCTGCAGGACCAGCAGATCGATCTACAGGCTCACGCCGAGGACCTTGAAAACAGGTCCCGGAGAAATAATATACGCATCAGAGGGGCCCCGACCGGCGACGAGGTTACTGACCTGGAGGGTTATGTGCAGGAGTTGTTCGGGATCGTTATGGGGGAAAACGCCTCTGGGCCTGTCAGACTGGACTGTTGTCATAGAGTTGGTCCTCCCAGAGCACTGCCCCGTCCACCTGCGGACATCCTGGTCTGTGCACACACTTCAAAGAAAAGGAGGCGATCCTCAGGGCAGCTCGCGCAGACCAGAAGCTTCAATTTCGGGAGCATTCCCTCCAATTATTCCAGGACTTAGCAGCATGGATATTGTTAAAAAGAAAGGATTTCTGCCCGATCACGAGTCACCTCCGCTCCCGGGGTATATCCTACTCATGGGGCCATCCGTTTCGACTCATATTTCACTTAAACGGCAGGGTCATGCAGCTGCGCTCCCTCTCTGAGGCCTATAAGACCCTCTGGATTGCACCCCCCGATCCCCCCTCCCGACGACCATCCGCGGGCGAGAAGACACTCTGCGGGGGTGGCAGCGGCTCCGGGCGTGGCCCGAGATCCACCTCCCACCGTCCAGATCCGGTGACCATGGCAAAGGAGCACTCGGAGGTGACCCTCAAACTACGGATTCCCCCCCTGGAGGTGATGCACTTTCCTAGATGGGTGGCCGACACCTGGGTAGGGGCGGAGGCCCGGCCCCAACTTGTGAGGAAATGCCTGCCTTCGCAGTGACTGCCCCCCTGGACTCAGACTTTCACATCTTGAAAGACTCTATGACCTGTTGGTTTGTTATAATTTTCTATATATGGTTCAGGGGTTGGGATAATGTTTTGGGGCTCTCCTTCAAAGGTAATCTGTACAGAAACAGGGTGGGGCACGCTTTTGTCGATTTCTCCCTTCCCAACTTTTGCTTCCCTGGTGACCACCCAGTGATTTCCATGGTTTGCTTCCCTACACTTGCGCTGCTCCCCTCAAATCCCACTCTATGGGGGTGAAACTACTTAGCTTAAATATAAAAGGTCTGAATAACCCCACCAAATGAGCTGCGAACCTCTCCCGCCTTGAGCACTTGCAGAGCGACATTTGCTTGCTTCAGGAGACGCACCTTGTAGCGCAAGACACTCATAGAATGCACTCCAAGCATTTCCCAAGACAGTATTGGTCGTCCGATAAGGGGAAGAAAGGCGGGGTGGCAGTTCTATTCACTCACCGCTTCCGGGGCTCAGTCCTAGGTACTTGCTTTGAAATGAAGGGCCGTGTTTTGGCTGTACGGGCGCCGGTGGGGACATTCCCCTTTACCATTGCTTCGCTCTATGCCCCTAACGAACAACAAGAAAAATTCATATCAGAGGCGCTAGCGGGGTTCTCTAGTCCCCAGACCGGGCTCTTTTCATGGGAGGGGATTTTAATTTAGTGATGGACGGGGGATTTGATTGCTCTGTACAGCGGGTGGGACAGACGGGGGCATTTACACCAGAGGGATTGGCATGGCTGACTGATTGTGGCCTACATGACGTCTGGCGACTTCACCGCCCTGAGGAACGGGATTTTACTCTCTTTTCCGCAGCGCATAAGTCCTGTGCACGTTCAGATCACTTTTTAGCCTCCTCAGCGGCCTGGGAGGTCACAACAGAATCTTCCATCGAACCCCGCTCCCTCTCTGACCACGCAGCTATCACGCTTACTTTCTCTATCCCCATCGACGCCCCCCAACGACCCACTTGGCGCCTCCGCGAACCCCTGCTGTGCTCCCCTGACACGGTTTCTTCAAAAAGGCAAGTGATCACTGACTTCCTGGCAGTCAATGATACTGGGAGGTCCCACTGTCTTCCGTTTGGGAAGCTCTTAAGTTAGTCACCAGGGGTGCTCTTATAGCGCAATCTGCACACAAAAATAAAATCAGAAAGGACAAGTGGGTGGAATTGGGGAACAAAGTACGAGAGCTTGAATCCATTCATAAGCGTACCGGTGCCCCCTGGGTGTGGCGCAAACTTGAGCAGGCCCGGCTTCAACTTAAACGCCTTGATCTCGACAGGGCCGAGTATGCCATGCTTCGCCTTAAACACAAATTTCACATGGGCTCTAACAGGGGAGGTCGGATGCTGGCTCACTGCCTTCGTAGCGCCCAACATGCCAATACAGTCAAAACCATCCAGACACTCTCGGGCCGGATTTTGCACGATGCCACAGGTATAGCAGCGGAGTTCCGGGCATTTTATTCAGACCTATATGTGAACGACCACTCTGAGGCCCCTGATCCAACTCCCTACCTCCGGGCCATGGCGGTCACCCCATTACCCTCACAGGAACCAGACGCCCTTGACCAACCCATTAGAATTGAGGAGGTGATTTCTGCAATTGCCAGACTAAAACCACTGAAAGCCCCGGCCCCAGATGGTTTCAGTGCGATCTTTTACAAGACCTTTTGCGCGGAGCTTGCCCCCTTCTTGATCCGCTTCTTTAACTCTTTTGCCGAGACCGGATCACTTACCGTTTCCATGCTGCAGGCGTCCATCAAGGTGATCCCGAAACCGGGGAAGACCCCGAGTATTGCAGCTCTTACCGCCCGATTACTCTGCTTAATGTTGGTGCAAAACTGTTCACTGGAATTCTTGCACATCGCCTTAACCCGCTGATGCAGAGCCTGATTGACCCTGATCAAGCAGGGTTTATCCCCTCACGTCAATGCGGAGACAACACCAAGCATTTTTGTCACCTTATTAACAAAGTCAATCTGTCTCGGGGAGAGGCCCTCCTGCTGGCAGTGGATGCATAGAAGGCGTTCGACAGAGTGCATTGGCCCTACTTGTTCACAACCCTTAAGCACTTTGGGTTGGGAGATCGCTTCTTGAATTGGATTTGTTGCATATATAACGTGCCCAGGGCATCGTTTCGGGTAAACGGTGTGAATTAGGAAGGGCTGCAAGTGAAGTGGCACTAGACAGGGCTGCCCTCTTTCTCTGCTCCTGTATTGGGAGCAAGAGAGAACGTGACTCCGCCTCCCAGTCAGCAGTCAGCAGTCAGTCGCACAGCCGGCAGTGAGGAGGAAGACGCCGCATCGCGGCCCCCGGCTCTCACCTGAAGCGCGGCTCGCGGCATTGCTGCATTGCATTGCGGCCCTTGGTTATCGCCGAACCGCGGCTCCTGGCTGCGAGGAGGAAGACACCGAACGCAGCCGAACCGCGGCTCCCGGTTTTCCGGCTGATCTGCGGTGTCCTCTGCCCTCCAATCAGTGGGGGTCTCTGTACAACTTTTGAAGCCGCAAGCAGCCGGGTGCCAATCGTGAGTGTGGCTGAGGCGGCCGGTGGCATGCTGAACCTATTGCTGCCCTTAACCGCCGCTCCAGCAACAGCATTGATGGGGGCAGCACAGGAGCACAGGTGAGCCTTGAAAAGGCAGAAAGCAAGTGGCATACTGCAAGCAGTAAAAGTAGTGATTGTGGCAGTAGTGACTTTGCATGTACTGTGTGCCCTGTGAGCTCCGCTCACCTTCTTTTCATCTGCTCCCCGCTTCCACGTTATTTGGCTGGAAACAACCCTATCATTGGTACACCTTGTGAGTAAAGCATGGAGCAAAGTATGGTGAATCTGGCTTGAACTCCGGCCCAGGTTTTTACGGTGACACGGCACAGCAGCAGCAGAGGAGCGGGAGCACTGCAGGGGTCCTGTAGTTGCATGGCGGGGGCCCCCGTGATACGGAAGACTGAGGCATTTTGGGAAGGCCGCATTGGTATAACAGTCCCTGAGAGCCCCGTGAACCTCCCTCCGTGCACAAAGGACCGCAGGGAAAGGTGAGCGCGGCCGCCATTAGAGGCAGCCGCTGAATGCGTGCCCAGTGAGCCCGTGGAAGCGGTCCAACTATGTTGGGTGCGGCCAACGGGTCACCAGTGTGCCCTGCTCACAGTCTATATACGTCCATCTACGCTTACCTAGCAATTATTTGATCTCCCTAGCTCATTATCCTATTCCGTCCTAGGATCAACCAACATATTACGGTGCACATTTATATTGCCCTAAGATGTCAAAAAGGATTCCAGTCACCAGGTCAATGTCAACAGTTGACGCCAATGGAGGCGCAGCCCCAGCAGGGCCATTGACTAATGATTCCAGCATAATACGCATAAATGCTCAGAATCCAGGTCAGCTCCCTGGGGCCCCTAAGACACAGAATAACCAAAAACCGCCAACACTGGCTTGATAACTAAATATTTGCTTCCAAAGCCTTCAAATGGAGTTTCAGCTAATGGCAGGACAGACCACTTAGGAAACAACTCAAGTGTTAAGGAATACTTTTTCCCTCTGTAACAAATTCCCAGGGCTCCTGCCCTACGAAGACAAAACGCCGCTCTCTTTCTTGCCCAAACACGGACATTGTCAATAGTCCTACTCAATTGTCCTTGGGGCCAGACTCTGTCCCTAATGCTAACACAAGTTCTGCTTCAATGGACCTTCACTCATCATCTTTTATTGACAGTTCTAAATCAGCCTCACGTGCGCCAAGAAGATCTATAATAATTGAGGCACAAATACATCAATTTCATTCACCTATTAGGCAAGATCCTTCTTTAATTGCTGCCTCAGGCTCTCCCGTTGCTTTGAAAAAACAAGATTTGGGAGAACTTTCTGCATTATTTTTACAGCAACTTGAAACTAAAATTGAGCAAACCCTGGAGTCCACTCCACAGCTGTATAGACTATCTAGTGGAACAAATAATCATCACTGTACCTCTCAAAACATACAAAACCCAAGTTTCATGGCTGCCTCCGAATCGCCAAAACTCACTAACCCACAACACATAACGGCCAAAGCTTTACTTTGGCAATCCTCCAAGATGGATTTGCAAATGGATCTCTTGCAGGCAATAGCTATGTGTTTGGCAGATTTGAAAGGAAAAATGGACCATATCACAAACTTGATCTCTACTTCACAAACAACCTGCTCATGTTCATGTGCGGCCATTGTGGACCAGTGGGCAAATCTTCCTGCAGTTTTGACCACCTTAGCAGACTCAGTCCGGGTCTCAAGAGCACCCTTCGGTCCATCCTTACAACTGACTCCAACTAAATTAAATACAGAACCTATCAACAATCCAGCCAACTTACTTGAAGACCCGCTTGCAAGTTCAATTAAAATATCACATTTGCCATTATCCACTGTCTCAAGTTTAACTTCCTCAATGAGACCCACAACTGTTGCGCCTTGTCTTTCAACTAGCTGCCAAATAATAGAAGAACTAGACGGCGCCCCAGAGAACAAACAGAAGGAAGGTTTGCTTTCTAGGAAAGCAAAGAAAAAACTGAGGAAAGCTCAAAAAAGGGAAAAAACTAAAAATCGAGCAGCGTCCCTTCTTACTCGCACATATACAACTAAGTCAGATATTGGCCCTGTTAAGCTCTATCCAATTTTTTCAGTAAAGTCATCAGGAAAGAAAGACAAAGAAGTGTTACCAAATCACCTACAACTCATCAAACAACCATCAATTAAGAGTTTAGCTGACGATTCTGCCCGAGGGGCAATTTCCTTCAATGTCCCCTCCACTTCTTTTCTTGATAATAAGAAAGGGGAGGCTCATACAACACCAATTCAGCCTAAGTCCATGGAAGGCCCAGATGTGAGGGTTAGCCTCGTCCCTGGACCAACATCGCTACCCACAACTTCAGGGCCACAGGCGGAGGCTTGCACGCAACCACTGTCCAGTGCTGCTTACAGCACTAATATGCAGCATCAACAGGTGGCAAAATCTCCTCCAGGACCAATGGTATATAGCACCCCCCCAATACATCAACCAACACTTGCACTTGATAATCAAGTTATATCGGGAACCTCAATGAGCAGCAGCCGTTTAAAACCAGGAGTGGTGGAGGTCGTACTTACACCAAGATACCATGCCAAAGGCAATTATGATGTTTTGAACAGAGGCAACATCCTGCGCTTATTTACTCACATATCATCATTGGAGCACATAGGCTCGGCAGATGTTGCCTGGGTTAAATTCCAAAGCCTGTCAGGCGACTCCCATGATGAATCCACAGTGGTTGGGCTATACCAACAGTCACATCAGAGGGCAATGCTGTGTGAAGCCAAACAATTGGCAGACTGGGGTATTGAGATTAGGCACTTACCTCAAGACAGATATCCTCACGTCTTAGTCAATACATCTTTAAAAACTTACTCCATCTTAAAATGTGCTGATGATATCCGTCCCGGTAACAATCTTACCAGCACTCTCTTCCAACATGAACCTCTGAGGATTACCTGCTCTACTAATCAGAGAAGAGTCTTTACTAACAAACAGGACACTAACAACCAATTTGGACATCAGGCCGAATGTGGCCATCATTCGGCCCGACGGCACCTTTAAGTTCCTTAAAGGCAACACAGATCATAGATTGAACGAGCAAAATAACTATTTAACAATCATTTCTTGGAATGTGGCTGGCCTTCAGAAACTGATTAAAAATGACTCGGCCCTAGATTACCTTCAAAGCAGTGATATAATCTGTCTCCAGGAGACATGGGCAACATCTACTACAGCTCTTTCCGGGTACTTTGAAATCCATGTCCCGGCTTCAAGACGCAATATTTTTGGGTGGCCAATGGGCGGCCTCTCTGTCTACATCAAGCATTCCCGAAGGTTGGAAGTAATCACACTTGCACCTCCCTCACCTGGAATCCAAGTATTACTTATCAATGGAATAAAAAATCATTATAATCCGCTTAGATTGCTACTATTCAACTGCTATGTCAATCCAGTTTTGCACCAGAGAAACCAAGCACTCGATGATCAGGCAGCCATCATTGGAGATTTTCTCATCAAATATCCTTATCATAATCCACTTATAGTCGGGGACTTTAATAACAGATCTCTCGACAAAACAGGAATTGAAAATAAACATCCTAAAGAGGTCGCAGAACTACAAGCCTTATTTGATGACTGTTCTATATCATCCACTCATAACCTCAAGAAAGCAAAGGATCAAACATGGGCCCCGCTTCCAACATACAGGAATATCTCTACAATCGATTATCTATTCATTGGTAGTACACTAGCTTTGCATCTGAATGACTTTGACATCGACAATCGAGTAGAGAGTGACCACAGGCCCCTCAGAGCATCTTTCAGTCTTTCTACTGCTGCATCTTGTAAATTTATGTCTGTAGGCGAATCTACGGGCGAAGAACGTGATAAAGTCCCGCGCAGGATAAAATGGACCACTAATCTTGGTACAAAACTGTCTGCATGGATAATTAAAAATGAACAATTAAAAACTGCTTTTGGTTCGCAAGCCCTCTTAGACTACTGGCCCATTCTCCTGATAGACCTGCATCGGGCGCTGGGGGGAACATTGGACGCTCAACAAAAACAGGTGCCAAACGATCTAAACCAGCACCCAAATAAGGAAATGCCAGAAAGTGGAAAAAGCATTGCAGGGTGCCATAAATGGATCACTTCGAGCTGCCTACAAGAAACGCGCATGGGAGCAACGCACTAAACGAATAGAGGAAGCCTGGCTTAAAAGTTTCTCTCTTCTTAAAGAAAAAAATCCAGCTCCATTTTGGAGATACATCAACCAAGTCAGTAATAGTGGCCAGTCTAAGGAGAACGGGGTACCCGAGAATGTCTGGGTGAATCACATCAATCAGCTCTACAGCAGTGGGACAGGGGAGCTGTCAGCCCTCTCCCTGCCTCAAGCATCAAATTATGAAAACACCCAGGGTCCAGGCATCTCTGAAGTCGAAGTAATTAAGATCATTAGTCGCATGAGGAATGATGGCGCGCCAGGGCCAAATGGAATACCCGCTACAGTTTTTTAAATCAAATCGATCGTTCTGGGCAGAGCTCCTTACACCTCTCTTTAAACAAGCTTTTCTTACAGCCACAATTCCATCCACTTGGCAGGGCTCAATACTACATATACTTCATAAAAAGGGTAACCGCTCAAATCCGGCCAATTACAGGCTAATAGCTTTATTGGATATCGAAGCTAAGGCCTATGCTCGTGTCCTGTTGGTAGAACTCGAAAACTGGGTTACAGAAAATAGCATCCTTCCCCGTACTCAGTCAGGCTTTAGATCAGGCTGCTCCACGACGGATAATATAATAGCGCTGTCCTACCTATCGTGGAGAGCCACTTTGGTCAATCATCTACCTTTATTCTGCTGTTTTGTGGACTTCAGCGCAGCGTTCGATAGTCAATCGAGGGACGCTATGGAACAAATTAAACTCCTGGGGGATACCATCTGCACTTCTCTCTGCACTGATATCTCTGCATCAGAAAACCTGGGTGAGGATTAAAACAAGTGCCACAACAGTATCTGCAAAAATCGCAACAAAAAATGGTCTAAAGCAAGGCTGCGTATTAGCCCCACTACTATTTAATCTTTATACTGCCGATTTGCCTAAAGAATTGGCAGGTGCAACTTTGGTCGCCCCAAAATTGGGTGGCATACGTCTACAGATTATGCAATACGCTGATGACATTATTATCATGGACCACACAAAAACAGGTCTACAAAGAGCGCTCACTGCCCTTAACACATATAATATAAAAAACAATCTTCTGATGAATGAATCAAAAACCAAAGTCATGATTTTTGGGAAACATAAAAAAAGAAAAATCTGTCTTGGCGAGCAGGTGGTCTACATATAGCGACCTGCACTAGCTATAATTACCTGGGAGTTTGGTTTAACGAAAAGGCAAATCAAGTATCCCATCTCAAACATCTTCGGCCCAAGGGAACAGGGGTTATACATAGTCTGAGGCGCTTGAATCGGCATTTGCACAGCCCCACAGCAGAGTCAATCTTAAGGGTTCTTCGCGCCAAACTGCTCCCGGCAGTGTCTTATGGTCACCTGGCTTTCCCTGGCAAAATGGATTCATTTTTAGTGAATTATCAAATAATGGCCTATAAGAAAATATTTTCGGCTCCTCAGCATGCAAGGAGGGCGAGGCTGAGACTTGAGCTGGGCCTGGCAAGTGCAGATCTTTATTGTCTGGGAGACTTAATTAAATTCTACATCTACACTCTACGTGCACCAGCTCAATCCATGAAAGAACAATTGCAATCAGTGTTCACGGATGAACTCTCTCCTTGGTACAGACAGCTGCATTTGGCCATTTCCACATTGAAGATCGAAATCATCAACTTTTCTAATACAATTATTTCCCTGTCAATGTGGAAAAAAACGATAAAAAGCCAAATTACTCTAGTGTCATTCGAGAGAGATGTTGCTCGGCTTCCCAAAATACCACTCCTTGCAGCTTTGAATGACTCGTACATTAAGGGGAAATCTCAACCATATTTTAACTATTCTCTTCAATCGCAGACTCGCAATAAAATCATTTATATGAGGCTGTTAGCCCTTCCAATTCATGACTTTAACCCGCTGTGGGCTCGGAGGAATGGTCAGCTAACATGTAGGCTCTGCAATTATCCACATGAGTCCTGGTTACATCTGCTATGTTGTTGCCCTCATCTTGCCAATGATCGCCGACGCCTACTGGTCCCAGTTTATCGGGAAAAGTTTCTGAGACATTGCAGGGAAGCATCTGATTTGTGCTTCAGTAATAACTCAGCCCAAGTTCTAGCAAGAGCTGGGAAGTTTGTTAACATTATTTTAACTGCACTGCATAATGCCCAGCATTAAGAAACTGACAAGCTTTATTCTTATTGCATAAATGAACGTCGATGAAAGTTACATCTTCAGTAATAAGCATTGTGACACTTTTGCTATTGTCTTTTATACTATACACTTCTCTTTTGGACCAAACGGCCAATTGTGATATATTGCCATGAATTTGAAATGCTGCTTTTTGGATTTGATATTTATTTTGTATTGCCAGACTTATAAATGTGTATACAATCTTATTATTCCTTATATTTTAATCCTTACATTTTATCAAGTATTATTATGATGTTTGTATGTTACGGTTTTAATTAACTGTATAATAAAGTAAGTAAATGCTCCTGTTCGCCATATACATGGAACCCTTGGCCCAGAGGTTACGAGATAACCCCGAGGCTGTGGGCATTAAGTTTGGGGCAGACCAACATCTTATCAGCCTGTTTGCAGATGACATAATTTTTTCCATCAACCACCCTCTTTCTTCCCTAGATGCGATCATCTCCGAGCTTGAGGCATTTGAGGCAGTCTCGGGTTTTAGGATGAACCTGTCCAAATCGCTAATATTGAACCTCACTGTCCAGCCGGAGTCGGAACAAGTCTTCCGCGCACGGTATGGGTTTCAATGGGTGGACGCAGCGCTCCCCTACCTGGGCATCACACTCGATAGGACCCTTCTTAAAACAGTCCGGACTAATTTCTCCAACCTTGGAGCCATGATAAGTAAACACCTTGAGCGTTGGCGTAGGCTGCCATTGTCTTGGTTAGGCAGAACTCCCACAGTCAAGATGAATATACTACCGAGGTCCCTGTACATCTTCCAAGCGCTCCTACTTTCCCCCCCACCCGGTGAATTAAAGCAGCTTCAGCAGTGCATAGATCGCTTAATCTGGGGCGGGGCGAAACCCAGACTGCAGAAACAATTACTGCAGCGCAACAAAACTGGAGGGTGAACTCGCGGTCCCCAATGTCCTGCGGTATTTCCAAGCCGCCCAGCTTAGATTCCTGGTGGAATGGAATCGTCCCATGACCGAAAAACACTGGGTCTTCATGGACCAGACCATTATGGGCGCACATATCTGGAGGGAAGCCTGGCTTCCACGAACCCATAGATCTTGGGGTCTATACTCATCCCCGGTAACGTGCACTACGTTCAAGGTATGGGACAAGGTGGTGCACTCATCAGGCCTCTCTTCCTTCCCCTCACCACTGACACCATTGTTCACCAATCCGGAGTTTCTACCAGGCCTATCGCCTCTGGCTTCACAGCGTTGGTTGGCGGGCGGATGTAAGAGGGTGGGTTGCCTCTTCGACAGGGGCGGCCTTATTCCCTTCGATGAGCTCAAATCTCAATATTCACTATCGGATCAAGATAGGTTCACGCACACTCAGCTCGCCCACTGGATACTTGGCCCCAATGTACGCCACAATACAAGTAGGCCCATAATTCCTTTTGAGAAATGGTTGTTTTTAAAGCCTGACGACAAGAAACTTATCTCAGAACTTTACTGCTTTTTAACAAAATCGAAACATACATATAGGACCCCAGGCCAAAAACGTTGGGAAGCAGAACTGGGACTGGACATTTCCGACAAAGAGTAGGGGGACATATTTTACAGGGTTCATCACACTACATTCAACATAGGTCACACCGAAACAGCTTCCACAATCACTACCTATTGGTACTATACACCAACTTGCATACAAAAGTGGAACGCACTCTGTGATGGCCTGTGTTGGAAGGGCTGCGGAAACCTGGGGTCCCTAATACATCTGCTATGGAACTGCCCCAAGTTTATGAGGTTCTGGGAGCAGGTGCTGAATGGCATAGATGAGGCCTTCCAGACAGAGATCCCACGCCTCCCCGCGTACGTACTCCTGGGTCTCCCCAACACCCTCACTTACCCACTTCGGTCCATTAGGGGCCGACAGATGGCCTTTGCCCTTAACGCGGCCCATAGGCTCCTTCTGACTCACTGGGGATCGAACAAAATCCCAGACCACCGACAGTGGCGCCACCATTTATGGACACTATTGGGCATGGAACGTCTGTCTTTGCCGGCCAGCATTGACCCCTCAACCTACACGAAAATATGGTCCCCCTTCATTACTATATTGTCCAAGGAATTCAGAGAACTGACTTGCCCAGCATACCTGCGTATTCTCAAGCTAGTGCCACCAACATAGGGATTGACCAGGTCAACTTGAGAGGGCTCCCGATAGCTGTAGGGTTTCCCTATCTCCCGCTTATTTTTACATGGGCATCCTCAGAAGGAGACAGGGTGGGGAGGGCTAGGGAGGGATCCTGGTATAGTTCTATAAGTTTACTTTTGTTTCTTTTGTGTTCCCATCTGCGAGCAAGGCTATGTTTTCTTTACTTCATCCAGCATGAAGAAGGCAGTGGAGTTGTTATTCCTCATTGAGTATATTGAATCTTTAAACTTTGTTTATCCCCTGGCTGTGACCCCTGATGTGGCCGGCCCTTGTTGGGTTGTAGGCGCATCGCTGTGTATCATCCCCTCCCTCGCAATGTTCCTAGTTAACACTCCAAATCTATTTGCTCATATGCTTTTAATTGCGTGATTGGCCTAGATGAGGTTGTACGCGAACTGCTGTTTGTAATACTTGCTCCAATTCTTTTTGACTATACTAATAAAAAGATTTAATCCATAAAAATTTGAAGAAAAAGTTAGCCGGACCCTCCTTGATGCCACTACTGGAAGTTGTAAGAGCAAAACTCCTTCCAACAATTTCATACGGAAGTGAGGCTTTAAGAGGGCAGGATGCACGTACTCTAGATAACTCAGTTTCTCAACCTTACAGAATAATATTCTCTTTGCCAAGTTACACCTCCCCAGCTCAGATAAGACTAGAATTTGGATTGCATAAGCAATCCCTAGCTAGACGCAGTGCATATATAATATGCTGGAACAAAATCAGGAAAGCCAAATCCAACTCATTGAATTATATGTTGTGAGATTAATTAAAGCATCGCCATACATCACCGGGAAAAGAGTATTTGCAAGAGTCACTTGTTCTTACAGGTCTTGCACAACTCTGGGACACGCCAATTGACCTACAGGCCTTTAAGCGTTTGGTTAAGAAGTCACTTAAAATTCAATCTGCTATAGAAGATCAAGCCACATTAGCACAAAGGGCACACGGGTGGATGACATTTAATAACTATAAGTCTATGGCCCTACAAGATTATTTTGCCACAGGTTACCCAGCTTTCATCAAGCAGCAGTTTTTAAAATACCGGCTGGGGTTATTACCAATTAAAGAACATATGGCACCTTAGCTACGTGGAAATCTACCTGCCACTTGTCGTCTCTGCTGGAGCTGCAGGGAGGATCTGCAGCACTTGGTTTGCTCCTGTAATACTGTAATGGCAGAAAGAAAACAACTGTTAATCAAGGCTTTTAACCAAAGAGGTATTCGAACAAGAAGACAGGCAATCTTACCCTGTTTTGACCCAAGGGACCCTCAGTTAAATTGCCGTTTCGCGTTAAATTTCTGCTAATGTTGGAGGAAAGATTACAGGAAATGTAGGGGCATATTAGCAAGACCGGCGATAAAATTATCGCCGTTTTAGCGGCAGGAAACTGCCGCTAAAACGGCTATAATGGGCTTGCTAATATGCGTTATGGAATTCCAATAGAAGCCCAGGTTAGATGTCCTGCACATCTAACCTGGGCTTCTATTGGAATTCTATAGCGCATATTAGCAAGCCCATTATCGCCGTTTTAGCGGCAGTTTCCGGCCGCTAAAACGGCGATAATTTTAACGTGGGTCTTGCTAATATGCCCCGTAATTTGTTCAGAGCAAACGATATATGAGCAATTACTCAGTGGTCATGTCATCCTTTAGGAACAACATAGAGCTCCACAAAGAATTACAAGGGGTAGACTTGTTGACTTTCGAATTAAAACCCCTTGGAGGTAGATTAATGAACTGGAATACTCTTTTCTTCAAGTGCACTCCCAGTCTTAAAATTATGACCTTTACTTGCCTTTTATTACTTGACATATTTTAAAATTGGAACTAAGGATTTTATTATTGGAATTAATAATTATGTCTTACTATGTAACTGTGTTTTACTATGAAAATGTATAAGTTATTATTCAACGGTCATATTGCCTTTTAAGGAATAATATAATGTTTTTCAAGGCATTGTTAGGGGCAGATTTGCTGACTTGATGGCAGATAAATGAATTGAAATGCTCTTTGATATAATAGCACTTCCAATCTTAAAGCCGTGACTACCCGTTTTCTTACTATTTGCCATATTTTAAAAATTGAATCGTAAGACTTTATAATTGGAATTATCAATTATCTTATTATGTAAATATGTATTATTTTGTACAACTTTTATTGCAATGGTTTTAAGTAACCTCGCAATTGTTCAAATACACTTAAAACTTAAAACTGTGAGTCTCTAAGTGCCTCCCCTCTGGTCCTGTGGGCTTTTAGAAGTGTGCTAACATATCCACCACTCAAATTACTTTCATATTTTCACTATACTAATTCACCACTAATCCTTTATGGGTTCCGGAGTAGCGTGCTACTCACGGAAAAAGTGCTTCAACGCCTCGTCAGGGGTTATACGCACTATATAAATGCAATTACAATACAATGCAATACTCCTGTAGTTTATTGAGAGTTAAATGACTAAAGTCAGAAGGTAATTTTTTTTGACTAGGATGAACCTGGTTGGTGTATCTAGCCAGTGCTCCATTGCGGTCAGCGTCAAATTGCGGCTAGGTCCCAGTCTACTTTGACCATTGACAATCATTGGCACTTTCCTCTTTTTGGCGCTATTCCTACTAAAAACTTTAAACGTTCATATCTCTTGTTTACCTTATTGGATTTTTGTCATTTTTTAATTAAATGTTACTCTAATTTTCTAATTCATTTGGGGATTTTCATTGTTTGTTCATTTCTACTTTATTACTGTTTTGGTACTGCATAAATACTTCACACATTTCCCTAAGTTAAGCCTGTCTGCTCTGTGCCATATCTACCAGGCAGTTGAGCTCATATTAATTTAGTGACTTTAAGGGTGCACCCAAACTAGGGTTGTGATTACTCCTTGAGGTGGGTAGTCACCCACTCCAATAATAATATAATTTCTTACACGCTGGTTTGACTCCTGCATCCCAGGCACCCACTGCACAGCTTAGGCTTTGAGGTCATCCAAGCTACTGAATGAACAGCCAAAGGGTATCTTGGAAGGCCTTTAGCACCACCTCAATTAGCGTATAGAGGAATTTGAATGTTGTGGACGCAGGATTATAGCAACTTAAACCTTTAATTCCTCTTCCACTTTCATCCTGCCTCATTCAGTTACCTGTTTTACTAAAGTGCTTACTGTCTCCGTACTTTGGTAGTTTTCTAAGCACAATAATAGGTACACAACTTATCATACTTGGAAGAAAGGACGAGTTCTCTGAGACTTTTAAATTGCAGGTCAGAAAAGATGCCAGTACAGCGTGCATAATTCACTGTGCTATCGTTTGTGTGTTGAAGGTGGACTTTTTCTTTGAATTTTTACGACTGCCACTGCTTCACACCATGCATTTTTCTAGGAAACCGTAAATACCTTTATATTTAAAATAATTGTTCCTTGTCACTCTTTTACATAAATCTAGTATTCAATATTGTTCACATTTATATATATTTATCTATACTATAACTGATCAATAGCACTGCAGCGCTCGTTGATGTCAGAGTCACAGCAAAATCAAATAAATGCATTTGTCATCATTTTGGAGAAGATAAACTTCGTTCTAAGCATCTGAACCTCACTCACCACAGGTCTAAGACCTCACATAGTCTTCCTTTAGATCCAAACCTCCACCCAAAGTCTGCGTCATTAGCATCGAAGTTATAAAATGTGTTTGTTGCATTTGCCCTCCTCTTCCACTCTCCCATATCCTGGCTAGAAATATGGAGCCCTTGCCTGCCCAGCAATGTACACAGTAGTTTTACTCTACAGTGGATGACCCCTTTAAAAGTTATTTTTCAGATGTCTGGCTTTGCGTTGAAATACACATTTTACAAGTTCACTAGAAAATGTTTCTCTAAATATGAATTTTCCTGAATGATCCATTACCTTAAATGTAAAACTAAATTCCTCTCTCATTAGGCGCTTGTTCTGTGGCCATCTCCATTCAATTGAATAAGTAATGGGCTTGATTCTGCTCCATCGATAGCTGGCGTTGGACTGAGACTACATCCCACAGGAGTCTCTGCTGCCCTGATGTGGGGAGACCAACACGGACTTAAGGCACCCTTGAATACCGGAGCACGGGACGTGACTTGACTCTACTCCATCAGTGACTTACAGGGGCCTGAGAGTAGACTATATCTCCCAGGAGTCTCTGCTTCTAGAGGTGGGGAGACCGATGCGCACTTAAGGTGCCCTTGAATCTCACAGTGCGGGACGCGACTTGACTCTTCTCCATCAGGGGCTGGCGGGGGGCCTGCGACTATATCTCCCAAGAGTCTCTGCTGCCAGGAGGTGGGAAGACCAACGCGCACTTAAGGCGCCCTTGACCGGCAGCTTGGGACACGTGCCTTGTCTCTGCTCCATCAGTGGCTGGCGGGAGGCCTGAGACTACCCCCGGCAGGGGTCTCTGTGGGCTGACCGACACGTCCCCACAGGGGACCCTCATAAGAGGGCGGCCCCTTTAGTGCCACAGGATGGCACACTGCCCAGTCTAGTGTCCGGTGACCCCTCGGGGTCCCGCGCGTCACGTCCGGCCGAGGTGGGGAAGGGGAGAGGTATATATGCCTCCCCCACCCACCTGGCGGCCTCTTTGACCCTCACCCTGATGCCGTTTGGACGTGTCCCGGGAGCTGCCGACCTTTGTTTGCACGGTGAGTGCACATTCCCCCACCCCCCACTTTTGCCCGTTTCTGCACCTTTGAGGTGATTGTATCTGGGCAGGGTGGCCTTGCTGTTGCGGGCCGCCGGGGGGGGGGGGCTTCGGTCAGCTCCCGTTTGAGCACGGGCGTCCCCGCCGGGCTGCCACGGCCCGGAGTGGGTTCTGTAGGTGACGGGGTGGGGGAAGGTGGGGAGCAGCTGGGTACCGCGCACCCCCACTTTCCTTTGCCCGACCCTGGGGCGGACTAAGTGGTGCTCCCGCCTCGAGCGTGGCACGGCCTGTGGGGCCTCAGCCCACGTGGCCAGGGCCCGAGTGTTTCTGCCGCGGGGGGGGAAGTATCGGGCGCCGTGAGGAATCCTCCCCCGTCACGTTGCCATAGTGCAGCAGGAAGGTGGCAGGTAGGCAGTGTCCGCTTGGGGCACTGAACTTTAGGGGCGGATTGTGGATGGCTACGCGTAGACGCTGCACCGGAGGGTCGTGTTCCGGGTGTGTGGCTGCGGGGTCCCCCTGCCGCTTGGGCTTAGTGGGCCCGGGCCCGTCCAGGGCGTTTACGCTCGTAAGTGAGGGGGGCAGCCTGGCCATCGCCCACGTGGGCTCTCAGGCCTGAAGGGTCTGAAGGGTCCGTTCACGTAGGGACGGGGGGGGGGCAGCTAGCGCTATTATGTCCCCCGCTGCCGACGTTGCACCGGAGGGACAGGGTACAGTTCCAAGTAGCCTGACCGACCCGTGCTCCCAGGCCACTACGCTCCACGTTTACGGGCGGGGGCCGGGGTGCCGCGCAGGCTCCCACGTCCCCCTCCTGGGATCCAGGTCGGCAGAGGAGCATATACACTGCTTTTATTGCCCCCTCCCCTGGCCGGGGTTGGCATAGGGCAGACAGGGGACACAGCGTGGGTTTGAGCGGGGGATGGGGGAACCAGCGCAGATTTCCCACTCCTCACCGTTCCAACCAGGTGTCCGGGCGCGAGGCAAGCCTGCCCGTAGCCGCCAGGCCATGTCCTCTTCACCCCGCTCGCTTCCAACTCACCGTCGTCTGCCCCTGCACAAGTGACCCGGCCCGACTGGAGGCCGTGCTTTGCTGCAGCCTGGGCGTGAGGCGGCATGTGTCGAGGGGAAGAGCTAGCAATTGGATAAACAGCGGCATCCGGCACCGGAGTGTCCGAGCAATCCCTGGCCGGAACAGCCTCCGGGCTTGAGTCCAGGTGCGGCCACTAAAGTGGAAAGGCAACCCGCGGGGGGGGGTCGGCCTGTGTCTGGGACCCTGTAGTGCCTGCGGCGGGGGGCGCTGTCTTGCGGGCTGTGCGGGTTATCGATTCGCTAGCTTACCTCACCCCTGGGGACCTGGGTTTTCGAGTCGCGGCACCGACCCTCAATGTCACGTGATCTGGGCATATTTCTTCGAGTGTATGTTGTGAGAAGTTGGCCTGGCATATGCTGTCCACTAATTATAGTGGGCACCTTGCACCAGTCCAAATCGACTCTTATGGTAGATAGGTTAAAGACAACCTTATTGAAAGCTATCCTAGTGGTAGCTATGGAGAGCAGCCTTCAGGCTAAGTCTTGAAGGAATGTAAAGCAGCTTGTTTTACCAGTCTATAATCTCTTGAGTGACCAAATGAAAGAGCACCACACCAGGTATATATTCAAAATATATGTATTTACTGCTAAACACACCCCTCTAGTCTCTTTATGAGGCTAGAGTTCGAAATACATAAGTTATAAGATCTTAAATCACAGTAATAGCACAAATACACGTTTGGGCCCTAGGGGCGTACCAAACCATATACCAATAAAGTGGTATGCGAACCACGACTGAACTAGACACTAGGCCTAGAGCCTCTAGAAGTGCTTGGACCACAAGGAACCACCCAAGGTAGTGACACAGGGGACCCACGGGAGACGCGTGCAGTGTAAATACACAACCGCGATACGCCGTTAACTTCTATGGAGAAAGTCGGGATCGGGAAAATAGAGGAAAGGGACACTTAAAAGAGGACTAGGACAAAACCCTTTGAGATCTAGGACTTTGAAGAGTCTCTACCCACGGGAGCACCGGAGTACTCGTGTTACCTCACCCAGGGAAGCCGGGTGCATAGGTGCCTTTCGGGGTCGGGTTTCGTCGTCGATTCGAATGGCGATCTGCTGCAAAGTGCTGCTGGCGGCCAAGAGAAAAGTGTCCGGGTGGATCCAAGAGTGGATCGGAGTTCTGGTGAACCTGAAAGCAGAGGGGACAGAGTCTGGGTCACTAGCCAGTGACCAGGAAGGCGATGGACAGATGCCCACCGATGTCGAGTGCTTCAGGTGCGTTGAGGGTCGTCTTGACTCTTCAGCCACGAGGTCCGGGAGGCGTTGTCGGCGACCAGGAGAAGGATTCGGGCTGGTGCTCGATGTCTGTCGAGTGCTGAGGTGTCGGCGACCGGATTGGACCCAACAAGCCTTGGCAACGGCAAGTCTCGAGTAAGATGTAGATCGTCGATGGTGCAGACCAGCAAGGTCTGTGGAACTCACCCAGCAAGGGTAAGTGAGGGCAGGCCTGGAGCAACCAGGATGCCAAGTAAGGAAAAGATTGGCCTTCGTTAAGGGCTACTAGCCAACGGGCTAGCGACCGCGAAGGAGCCTCGTGACGCCGCACGTGGAGCTGGCTTACAGGACACTCGTGGAGTGGGGGCCAGTGATCTTCAGTGCAGGTGGTGCTGGAGGCTAGGGCTACTCGGAGCCCAAAGCACGACTTCTTGGGAGTCCCAGAAGATGGTGCACTTGCAAATGTGCTCGGTGTCCAGGGGTCACGGTCTCAAGTCACCCACGATAGCCACGGGCCTCAGCTTTGCTGGGGACTCAGGGTAGCATCGGGGAAGTCTGAGAATCCACCTCTGGTGATGCGATGACTTCGGCGTCCGACGGGAGCTTCAGTAATGCGAACCGGACAGATGCTTCTTTGGTGCCTGCCAAGCAGGGGAGTCACTCCTTGACCCCAAGGGAGATTCTTCAGTCCTCTAATCTTGTCGTAGAGCGTCGAAGGTCCAGGATTCAGTTTCAGAGTTTCATCCAGGTATAATCTAATCTTGCTGTGGCAAGGGTTCCCCATTTTAACTAGTAAAACAGGGAGGGACTAACTCTATGACCCCACCTATGGGAGGGTCAAGGGAGGGGTGGCTACACCCACTTCCCTTTGTCCAGTTTCGCGCCAGAGCAGGGGCAGGTAGCCCCTGAGCTGGTTTGAACTGGCATATGCACAGAGGAGCCTTTTGCTCCCCCAGTGCAGGACTTCAAAGCACTCTAAGAGTGCACCCACCCAGCCCCAATACACATTATCCTGTCTGGGGAGGTGGTCACACCTCCCTGCAACAGGAAACCTATTGTCCAGGCCTCCCCTGCCGGAGTTTCGTCCAGCAGCAGGAGGCCAGACTTGTGTCTGTGGCAGCAGCATCCATTTTGTGATGCCCGGGCTTCAGAAAGAAGTTACCGGGTAAGCCAGAGTTAACATGTCTTTCCCTCTAGAAGGGTGGAATGCTACCCCCGCTGCCAGTATTGGCGGGGGGTAGTATTCCAAGATGTTTGACACCAAACACGACATGTTTAGGTGCAGCCATTCCAAAGTTAGCATTTTACCGCGAGGATATAATGCGCTTAAGAGTATATGGTCAGGCTGCACTACAAACAGCATCAGAGATGGTCTCCGAACGCTGCAGAGGGGCCCTGCTCATGCAGGGGCACCCTCTCACATAGGAACCATGCACTCTGCCTTTAGGATTGATAAGGCCTGCCTTAGGAGTGACTTATAGGTTTATATGTGTGTATGTATTTAGTGATATAGGTAACCTATATCACAGTAAGGGGTGCATGCACCACCTTACCCAGGCTGCAGTAGCAGACCTGTGGTGTCAGTTTGGATGGCCTTCCAGGGGTGGCACAATACGTGCTGCAGCCCCTGGTAGGCCTCTGAGGTACCTATGCCCTTGGTACATAGTATACCATATACTAGTGACTTATAAGGGCACTCCAGATTCCAATCAGAGATGTGCCTAAGGCACATGGAAACCATTTTACAGAGAAAGCAGATAGACTGGGGCCCTGAATAGCAGGATCCCAGTCCAACTAAGTCATAAACCAGCAAAACACCATAAAAAAAGTGGGGGCAACCATATAGTCAGATTCCACCTTCCTACATAACCCCCCCAAACGAAAGGAGATAAGGCTAACCTTGGCCAGTTGAGCCTTCATTGACTAAGTGGTCATATAAGGAAGCACCTGCACTAGCATGGTTGCCCCCTGTCTTATGGTCCACTAAGCAATCCCTCACCCTAAGGGTATGAGAGGGTCTCCACCATGGGGAATCACTACCTGTGGTGTGCTTAGGTAAAGTACAAGGCTGGTGAGGTGTCTGAGTAGAGAAGTGAGGCCCTAGGAATGTTGGCCTCAGCTTCCTCAGATCACTGGTCACCATGTATGCCTGTCTTTCCATGACTGAGTTGCACTTTGCTCTAAGGGTCAACCTTTGGCTGCCTACAGCTGGGGGTTGGGTCCCTTTGGATGGACTACTGGAGGGACATGGCAGGTTTGGAACCTTCTGGTCCCAGGTTTGCCCTTGCCTACCAGAGTCCTTCTGGGGGAGGTCCCTACATAAAGGTATGGGGGATCCCTCAGTGTGTAGAGGAATTTTCACCTGGCTAGGGCTACTAGACTGGGTGCCCCTAATCTGCTGATGGGGGGCTTCCTCTGGACAGGGGGCCCTGGGGGGTCCACTGACCTCCCTGACCTCTGCAGCCCTGGGCTGACTGAGGCAAGGTAGAGAGGGGCAGGTTACCTGCTCCAGACTGGGTACCACCTTGGAAGGGTCCTCTGCCATCAGGGGTGTGGCCAGGCCAGGCCTGACTACCTCTGGGGCAGTTCCTTCACTAGGGGTAGGGTCAGTTCCCTGAGGAGGCTGACCCTTACCTACTGTCTGGAGGGAAGAAGACTTTTCTTCAACCCTTGTGCTCTCTTTTGGGGGAGAGTGGGCCATTCTTTCAGGCTCCATCTCTCCAAATTCTTGGGCTGGGGCTGTGGCCATTACAGCCCCACTAACCTTTACAGGGACGCCCAGCATCCTAAGATGGGTTTGGTGTTCAACTTCAGCCCAGGCTGAAATTTCCAGATCATTGCCCATCAGGCAATCTACAGGTAGGGTTGGGGACACTGCCACTCTCTTTGGGCCTGTGACCCCCTCCCAGCTGAGATTGACTATGGCCATGGGGTGATCTGTTCTGACACCATCAATGTTGGTCACCTGGTATTTAAACTCAGGTAAAAGCTGGTGAGGGGGGACTAGTTTCCCTGCCACCATGGTGACACTAGCCCCTGTGTCCCTAAATGCCACAGCTTTCTGACCATTAATTATTGGCTCCAATCTGTACCTGCCCAATGCTATGGGACCCATGGTAAAGGTGGCAAATCCTATACCACCATCAGAGTCAGAGGAGTCTGTTGAGGGGTCCCTGTCTAAACTAGGGCTCCCCTCTGTTCCTCTTGCAAAAGCACCTAACTTTTTGGGTGCACTACTCCCAACTGGAGGATTACTACTGGTAGTACCAGGAGGGGTGGTAGTAGTTGTGGGAGGAACATTTTCTTTATTGCCAATCCTGGGGCAACTGGGATCAGTTTTCCAGTGCCCAGGCTTTTTACAGACATGGCAATATGGTTTCTTTTCAGGAGAGGAAGGAGTTTGGGACCCACCCCCAGAAGAGGAATTTTGGGGCCCTGTAGGGGACTTATCCTTAGATTTATCCCCACCTTTCTCTTGGGACTTAGTAGAATCTTTCATCTGGTCACCACCCTGATTTCTAGTTTTTTACTCTGGTTCTGACCCATTTGTCTGCCTTCTTTCCCAATTCTTGGGGAGAGGTCAGATCAGAGTCCACCAGATACTGGTGCAAAAGCTGGTTTTGACAATTATTAAGGATCTGCTCCCTCATAATCAAATTGTACAATCCTAAAAAGTCATGCACTTTGTTGCCATGTATCCAACCTTCCAGAGCCTTTGTAGCACAATCTACAAAATCAACCCAGTCTTGAGTCTGAGCTTTTTGGGTGTCTCTGAACTTCAACCTATACTGTTCAGTGGTTAGGCCAAACCCATCTATCAGAGCACTCTTCAAGACTGTGTAATTGTCAGCATCCTCTTCTCTTACAGTGAGGAGCTTGTCTCTACCTTTGTCTGCAAAGGAGAGCCACAAGATTGCTGCCCACTGCCTCTGGGGGACCTTCTGAACTTTACAGGCCCTCTCCAGTGCAGTTATCCATTTGTGGATGTCATCCCCACTCTGGTAGGGAGGGACAATCTTGTTTAGGTTTCTATGGTCATAAGACCTGTCCCTATCTCTAGGGATATTGCTGCCACCATGGGACTCTAGTCCCAACTTTCTTCTCTCTCTAAGGAGATCTAGGGATTCCCTATCTAAAGCCAATTGCTTTTTTCTGATTTCCAGCTGAGTTTCCTCATACTGGACCAGTCTGGCTCTCCTCTCATGAGAGGATTCCCTCCTGTGAGAAGAGACAGAGCTCCCTATAGAGGTGCCAGAGTGGTTAGACTCCTGAGAAGGAGATCTAGACTTCCTGGGCACACTCTTAATCCTTCCTGGGGGGACAAAGAGGGCATCATCTTGCTCATCCTCATCATCATCCACAGGAGGGATTGGGTTTTCCAGGTCAGGGTCATTGTCACCCTCCTGGCCAGTTTCAGAGGGGGGGGCTGGGGGTATTGGTACCCCTAGCGTCCTCCTCTTCTCCTGCCCCACCCTCAGCTCCTACCCCTTCAGTCCCTACAGGCTTACTAAGGTCATAAGCCACCAACAACTCCTTGAGGTGTTGGGTGGTGGGGCTTTGGCCTGTCCTTATTTTTCTCAAGTTACATAAAGCTCTCAATTCCAAGAATGGGAGTGTATCATACTTGGAGGGTGGAAGCTCTATTCTTTGGATCCTGCCCTTAAAGACATTACTAGTGTGGTGTGGTGTATGCACTACCTACTCTAGTGTGGCCTACTAAACTCTCTTGAGTTGTAGAAAGGGTTGTGCTATCCCTTAACACACAACTCTAAGTTCAGTAGAACTTACTGTTATTCTAAGCTTAAATTATATGTACCTTAGGTACCTTTAGTGGTTTTCAGTTGATCAATTCAATTGAGATTATCTGGTAAAACAATAGCAAGCTGGAATCCCACACGCTGCACACCAATGTGAGAAGTTGGCCTGGCATATGCTGTCCACTAATTATAGTGGGCACCTTGCACCAGTCCAAATCGACTCTTATGGTAGATAGGTTAAAGACAACCTTATTGAAAGCTATCCTAGTGGTAGCTATGGAGAGCAGCCTTCAGGCTAAGTCTTGAAGGAATGTAAAGCAGCTTGTTTTACCAGTCTATAATCTCTTGAGTGACCAAATGAAAGAGCACCACACCAGGTATATATTCAAAATATATGTATTTATTGCTAAACACACCCCTCTAGTCTCTTTATGAGGCTAGAGTTCGAAATACATAAGTTATAAGATCTTAAATCACAGTAATAGCACAAATACACGTTTGGGCCCTAGGGGCGTACCAAACCATATACCAATAAAGTGGTATGCGAACCACGACTGAACTAGACACTAGGCCTAGAGCCTCTAGAAGTGCTTGGACCACAAGGAACCACCCAAGGTAGTGACACAGGGGACCCACGGGAGACGCGTGCAGTGTAAATACACAACCGCGATACGCCGTTAACTTCTATGGAGAAAGTCGGGATCGGGAAAATAGAGGAAAGGGACACTTAAAAGAGGACTAGGACAAAACCCTTTGAGATCTAGGACTTTGAAGAGTCTCTACCCACGGGAGCACCGGAGTACTCGTGTTACCTCACCCAGGGAAGCCGGGTGCATAGGTGCCTTTCGGGGTCGGGTTTCGTCGTCGATTCGAATGGCGATCTGCTGCAAAGTGCTGCTGGCGGCCAAGAGAAAAGTGTCCGGGTGGATCCAAGAGTGGATCGGAGTTCTGGTGAACCTGAAAGCAGAGGGGACAGAGTCTGGGTCACTAGCCAGTGACCAGGAAGGCGATGGACAGATGCCCACCGATGTCGAGTGCTTCAGGTGCGTTGACGGTCGTCTTGACTCTTCAGCCACGAGGTCCGGGAGGCGTTGTCGGCGACCAAGAGCAGGATTCCGGCTGGTGCTTGATGTCTGTCGAGTGCTGAGGTGTCGGCGACCGGATTGGACCCAACAAGCCTTGGCAACGGCAAGTCTCGAGTAAGATGTAGATCGTCGATGGTGCAGACCAGCAAGGTCTGTGGAACTCACCCAGCAAAGGTAAGTGAGGGCAGGCCTGGAGCAACCAGGATGCCAAGTAAGGAAAAGATTGGCCTTCGTTAAGGGCTACTAGCCAACGGGCTAGCGACCGCGAAGGAGCCTCGTGACGCCGCACGTGGAGCTGGCTTACAGGACACTCGTGGAGTGGGGGCCAGTGATCTTCGGTGCAGGTGGTGCTGGAGGCTAGGGCTACTCGGAGCCCAAAGCACGACTTCTTTGGAGTCCCAGAAGATGGTGCACTTGCAAATGTGCTCGGTGTCCAGGGGTCACGGTCTCAAGTCACCCACGATAGCCACGGGCCTCAGCTTTGCTGGGGACTCAGGGTAGCCTCGGGGAAGTCTGAGAATCCACCTCTGGTGATGCGATGACTTTGGCGTCCGACGGGAGCTTCAGTAATGCGAACCGGACAGATGCTTCTTTGGTGCCTGCCAAGCAGGGGAGTCACTCCTTGACCCCAAGGGAGATTCTTCAGTCCTCTAATCTTGTCGTAGAGCGTCGAAGGTCCAGGATTCAGTTTCAGAGTTTCGTCCAGGTATAATCTAATCTTGCTGTGGCAAGGGTTCCCCATTTTAACTAGTAAAACAGGGAGGGACTAACTCTATGACCCCACCTATGGGAGGGTCAAGGGAGGGGTGGCTACACCCACTTCCCTTTGTCCAGTTTTGCGCCAGAGCAGGGGCAGGTAGCCCCTGAGCTGGTTTGAACTGGCATATGCACAGAGGAGCCTTTTGCTCCCCCAGTGCAGGACTTCAAAGCACTCTAAGAGTGCACCCACCCAGCCCCAATACACATTATCCTGTCTGGGGAGGTGGTCACACCTCCCTGCAACAGGAAACCTATTGTCCAGGCCTCCCCTGCCGGAGTTTCGTCCAGCAGCAGGAGGCCAGACTTGTGTCTGTGGCAGCAGCATCCATTTTGTGATGCCAGGGCTTCAGAAAGAAGTTACCGGGTAAGCCAGAGTTAACATGTCTTTCCCTCTAGAAGGGTGGAATGCTACCCCCGCCGCCAGGATTGGCGGGGGGTAGTATTCCAAGATGTTTGACACCAAACACGACATGTTTAGGTGCAGCCATTCCAAAGTTAGCATTTTACCGCGAGGATATAATGCGCTTAAGAGTATATGGTCAGGCTGCACTACAAACAGCATCAGAGATGGTCTCCGAACGCTGCAGAGGGGCCCTGCTCATGCAGGGGCACCCTCTCACATAGGAACCATGCACTCTGCCTTTAGGATTGATAAGGCCTGCCTTAGGAGTGACTTATAGGTTTATATGTGTGTATGTATTTAGTGATATAGGTAACCTATATCACAGTAAGGGGTGCATGCACCACCTTACCCAGGCTGCAGTAGCAGACCTGTGGTGTCAGTTTGGATGGCCTTCCAGGGGTGGCACAATACGTGCTGCAGCCCCTGGTAGGCCTCTGAGGTACCTATGCCCTTGGTACATAGTATACCATATACTAGGGACTTATAAGGGCACTCCAGATTCCAATCAGAGATGTGCCTAAGGCACATGGAAACCATTTTACAGAGAAAGCAGATAGACTGGGGCCCTGAATAGCAGGATCCCAGTCCAACTAAGTCATAAACCAGCAAAACACCATAAAAAAAAGTGGGGGCAACCATATAGTCAGATTCCACCTTCCTACATATGTTACTCGTTAATTGAATGCGGGGCGGTAGGAGCGAGGGGCGCAGGCCGCTTCACACCTGGTTAAGGGAGAATTGCTTACGTATTGTCCCCATGTGGCATCCACCAGTGGGCCGTCCCCACCCGGGTTTTGGGCGGGGTTAAGTCGAGCGGATGGGGGGGCGGTTCTCCTCCCACCTCTCCTCGCGTTGGCATGGACGCGCGTTGCGTGCGACGCCTGGGCTCCGGGCACTGGGGGTACACCATTCACACGTTTCTGGGGCCGGGGGGCAGAGCCTGACCAGGACGTGTGCCCCGCCCACTCAGCCCAGCGTGACACGTCTTCTTTTCCCGGGTAAGCGCGGATTCAGGCTCGTTTTATACACATTAGCCAAGCAGGCATTGCGGTATGCTAGGCACGTGTTTCGCCTATCGGCAAACAGGATCACGACGGGGCGGATCGACAGGGGAGGGGGCAACATCCACTGAGGATGGCTAGTCACTCCTTCCTGATGCGGGGCAAGCAAGTAATCTCCCCATGCATACATAATAACAAGGTAGCCTTACTTGAGCTCAAGGAACGCGCTACAATACATCCGGGTGCCATCAGGGGACAATGAGGACAGTGTCCAAGGTCTCCGACCCCCTACCCAGAGGTCATGGTTTTCTCATCCTGGAAGTACACTGGGGGGCCTCAGAGGTAAAAGTAGGGACATGTGTACTGTCTTTCCCCTGCCGGGTCGCGTCGCGTCAGGTGTGAACGCGCTGCAAGGGAAAGTTTTAACTTAATGACAATTTAACTACATTAGTAGAGGTGGGGACATGTATGCAGTACCCGGGTGGAACGTACACTAATTACATGCTGGCTTGTTTAACATATGTTTACTTTCAGGGGCTGTGTCTTTCGGTCTTCCCGCATAGGGTTTGGCGACGCAAGTGCACACAGCAGGGATAGGGACCAGGGGCCACAAGCGGATCTGAGGCAGCGGTCGATGGCTTCCTAGACACAGGGCTTGCCCCGGAGCGCATATAAAATTCTCTTTTCTATTCCAGGTCAGAGCTGGTCTTTAGGAAGGCAACCTCGTAGGTGGACCTGAAGAAAGTGTGGAACTGCTGGGAATAGGAACAGGTATGGCCAAGGCTCGCGCCGGCGGGGGGGAGCAGGGGGATAGCGCCGGGCCACACAAGTGGGGCACCAGGAGCGAGCGTAAGGAGTGTCGTGCACAGAAGGGACGCGAACATCGCGCCAAGGTCACAGCTAACGTCTTCTTTTCTCCCCCCAGCCACCCCCCTTCTTCCTCGCACGCAGAGCACACACTGAACCGGCCTTTTGGCACGTCACGCCCCAGAACCACTTCCGCTACCGCACAATAAGTAAGTATAGGGTTAAGGTGGGGGCACGGAGCGCCTGCGGCAGCAGGGGACTAAGAGGGCCGCCCAAGGCAACGTAGTGAATCCTATTTGCTGATCCAAAAAATGTTCTCCTCAGATCAGTGGTCCACGTGGCGACAGAGGTCAGCATGGACAGCCAGGGCTCCCCTCCCCTTTTCCCGGAGAGGTCCCTGGTCGAGGACTCGATGCCGAGCACTTCCCAAGATGCGCTAGGGGCGAATTTCTTCGAGATGGCCAAGGTCAAAGGCCTGGCATGGGCCAATGGCATTATGAACGCTTCAGAGCAGGAGGACTCTGGCATCGTCAGCGATTCCCTTGCTACAGAACAGCAGCCCGGCGTCGAGGCAGGCTCCTCTAGGCCCAAGCGGGCCCGCAAGGCCACGATCAGGGACTTCCCGGCAGATCCGCTGCCGCCAACCAGAAGCAGACCAGTCCAGACCGCCAAAGAAGTCGCCCCTGCGCTGGCTGCTCCCCCGCTTCCGGGGCCGCCCACCCCGACGGACAGTTCGGCAGCCCCAGGTAACTACGCAACTAGGGACGAGCTTGCCAAGCTCATGGACATCGTGAACAGTGTTATGTCACAGTTTAAGGCGGGTCCTGCTGGCCCCAGCCCCGCGCACCTGGTGGACAATATTAGCCCAAGGGAAGGGGGCACGCCAGCGGCTGCAAGGGTATGGTCAGCTTGTGTTTGTGAGCCGTCAGGGCAGCGGGGGGGCACTGCTGCCACAACCCGGGAGGTAGTCAAGGAGGGGGCCAGCACTCCCGCAAGTAGTTCTGCAGCCCCCGCCCCAGGGGGGGGGACCAGCGCGCCAGCACCACCTTTACCCCCCCCCAAATTATCCAGCACGGTGACTCCTCTGGGCACCACCATCACAGCGGCTGCAAGCGTAGTATCTCCTCCCGCCCCCATGCTGAGGGCGCCAACACCTACATTAGCCCCAACGATCCAGCATGTCACCTCCGCCCCGCTGTTGTCTGGCCGTTGCTCGCTGGCCTGGCAAGTGCCCCAAGCAGCCAAAGAAGGAATTTGGAGGCGCGAGTTTATAGACATTTTCACACTACTCATGCTGGGTCAGGAGGGTCTGGACGCTAGGAAAATAGGGGCGAAGGAGGATGACAAAAAAGTAAAGTACCAGCCTTGGCCAGCGAAGAATATAGACAACTGGCTCGAGGCTTTCTCTATCTTAGCTGCCGTAACGATGGAGAAATTCCCAGAATTGGGCCCCGGCGTGGTGCAGTACTCCAGGACGATACACAACGAGGCTATGAAATGGGGAGGAAGTGGCTGGTTGAATTACGATAGGGAGTTCAGGAGGAAGATGTCCCAGTGCCCGGAGATGGGTTGGGACCAAAAAGAGGTCCAGCTTTGGATGGACCATATGGGTGCGCGTGCGCAGCAGAGCGGAGGCCCCCAGGTAAATACACAGGTGGGACAATCTTCTTTCAGGGGATCCTTTCAAGAAGGCGCAAGGGGCAAACAGGCATGGCGCGGGGCACGCAGGGGGAGGAGACAAAGGGGAAGTTACAGGAGGTCCCCCCCGGGTACTTGCCGCCTGTTCAACAATGGATCCTGCTCCTGGGGTAAGACGTGCAAGTTCCAGCACGCATGTAACACATGTGGCGGGCCCCACCCAGCGGTTTCTTGCCACGCAAAGCAGGACAGACAGCCAGCCGGCAAAGGCGGGCAACAAAGTTGAGGCAGAAAAACCACCAGTACCGCTAACTCCACCCCCCTCCCACCCACCGCCTGCCCCAGCGCACCACCTGGTCCCGGCGAGCGCCTCAAACTTAGCCGGGAGCCTTTTCACCACAGCTAGTCCTCCAACACCCGGGCACACCACCAAAGGCCCCTCCCCGGTCAGCCTGGCCAACATCACGCACCTCCTCAGACGGTATCCCAACGAACCAGATAGCCGCATGCTGCTGTTTGGTTTTAACGAAGGCTTTAAGATCCCCTACGTGGGCCCGCTGGGCAGCAGAGAGGCAGGGAACCTTAGATCGGCGAGAGAACAACCAGAGGTAGTCCGGGCCAAGGTAGAGAAGGAGAGGGCTTTGGGCAGGGTGGCGGGTCCATTCTTGCAACCCCCGCTGGACAACTTTGTGGTCTCGCCCCTGGGGGTGGTGCCTAAGAAGGAGCCGGGGGCCTTCCGATTAATTCACCACCTCTCTTACCCGGAAGGGGCATCAGTTAACCATGGGCTGGAGGAGGGCACCTGCTCTGTGTCTTATTGTACTCTGGACGTGGCATTGGACCTAGTCAGGAGTGCGGGCAGAGGGGCCTGGTTAGCGAAGGCGGACATCGAATCTGCTTTTCGATTACTACCAGTCCACCCGAGCAGCCATCACCTGCTGGGTTTCAAGCTGGAGGGCAGGTACTTTTATGACAAATGCATGCCCATGGGTTGCGCTGTGTCGTGTGCATATTTTGAGGCGTTCAGTTGCTTCCTGCAATGGGCCCTCCAAGAGTCCTACGGGGTGGAAGGGGTGACCCATTACCTAGATGACTTCTTGTTCATAGGGAGCGACGGTACGCAGAACTGTAAGCAGGCCCTTGCAGATTTCAAGCAATTGGCCGGTCACTTGGGGGTCCCCCTCGCGCCAGGTAAAACGATGGGTCCGGTGCAGGTCCTAACTTTTCTGGGGATCGAGCTTGATACCATCGCAGGGGAGTCCAGATTGCCGACAGACAAGGTTCGCGACCTTGCACAACACATACAATCGGTGGTCGGGCAGGACCGGGCAACATTGGAATGCATACAAAGCCTACTGGGGAAACTGAATTTTGCATCTAGGGTCATCCCAGCGGGTAGGGTGTTTGCCAGAAGGTTGGCCAGGGCCACTGCCAAGGTCACAAAGAAGCATCACAGGGTGAAATTAAGCAAAGGCATGAGACAGGACCTGGCCATGTGGGCGGAGTTCCTGGCCAACTTCAACGGCTCAGTAATTTGGAGGGCACCCTGGGCAGGCAGCCCGGACCTAGCCCTATATACAGACGCATCAGGCAGAGAAGGATTTGGGGCCATTTTAGACAGGGAATGGTGTGCGGAGAAATGGCCCAACACCTGGCACAAGAAAAAGATCACGGCCAATATCACAGTGTTAGAGTTGTTCCCGATTGTCGTGGCATTCCACTTGTGGCCTGCAGTGCTGGCGGCTAAGAGGGTCCTCTTGTGGTCTGACAATCTGGCGGTGGTGCAGGCCATTAACTCCCAGTCAGCGAGTTGCCCCCTGGTTTTGTGCCTCTTGAGGGAGTTGGTGCGGGCGTGTCTATACAATAATGTTGAATGCAGGGCGCGACACATTCAGGGTGTGCAGAACACAGCGGCTGATGCTCTCTCTCGTTTTCAGTGGCGCCGGTTCCGGGAGGCGTGGCCGAGAGCGAGAGAGGAGGGGACCCCGTTCCCGGCACACTTGTGGTTCTTGCTGAAGTGGAAAATCGACTGAGGGGACTGGGTGAGCTATCCCTGGCACCCAAGACAAATAAGAGATACAGGTCCTGCGTTCAAAAATTTTGTTCAGTGGTGGGAGACTGGGAAGTAGAGGGATCTGCCTTAGAAAGCAGAGTACAGTCTTTTATACTATGGGCTAAAGACAACGGGAAGAGTCATTCTTGGATCTCGGGCCATCTTGCAGCAATCAGCCACCACGCTAGACTAAGGGGCCAGACAGATCCCACCAAATCTTTTTTGATCAGAGCGGCTTTAAAAGGGTGGGCCAGGAGCGAACCAAAGGCACCGGACAATAGGTCACCCATAGACTTTGAGACACTGCAAGGGATGCTCGACTGGATGCACAAGGCTACTCACTCAGCTTATGAGTCAGCTTTGTTTGCTGCCACGTTCAGCCAGGCCTTCTTCGGAGCACTTAGAATTAGTGAATTGGTGGCCAGAGCCAAGAATGACAGTTCGGGTGCAGCTTTAAAAAGACAGGACGCAGTGCTCTCCGAGTACTCCCTCAAGATAATGCTGAGAAGGTCTAAGACGGACCAGCGCGGGGAGGGAAGAGTATTTTGGCTGCACAGCCTGGGGGACTGCAGGTATTGCCCAGTCAGTCTGTTCGCCGCCTACCTGGCCCTGCGACCGGCAGCAGACGGCTACCTTTTTCTCCATGCAGACAGCACGCCCCTTACAAAGTACCAGGTAGATCACATTATGCACGTGTGCCTGGCGCTGTCTGGCAACAAGGACCCTAGCAAGCGTTTTTGCAGCCACTCTTTCCGCATAGGGGCAGCAACTACAGCGTTTAAGGAAGGCTTACCAGCAGAGGGTATCAAACAGGTGGGACGGTGGGAATCCCACTGTTTCAAGAGATACATTCGGCCATGAGCCCACGAACTTTAATATTTGTCAGCAGCCGGGTACTGGCGACTGGCAGAAGCGTGTTGTGAAGTGAATTTTGGTTTGCAATTATGTATGGCCATGAGCCACGAAATTTAATTGGCTTGCAGCAACCGTTTCACGGTTACTGGCAGCAGTGTGTAGTGGAGTGTAATTTTCTGTTTACAATGTGGCGTGCTGTGCTGTTAATAAACGTTTTGCAACAACACTTTTCTTTATTTGCCAGGAACAAAGGTCTGGGTGATTGGCCACTCAGGCGTCTGCAGATTGGCACAGTGGGCTGAAAACAGGAAGTGGAGGCATGGCTTTTACAACACCGAGATAACTTGGCTGGGGTACCCGGGCATGCGATGGAATGGGTTGTTGGGCAAACTACAGCAGAATCTGGGGGGAGTCACCCGTCCCCCCAACGTGCTAGTTATACACCTGGGGGGTAACGACCTGATGTCCCTGGGCAAAAGGACTTTGCTTCAAGACATGAAGACCACATTATGCAAATTAAGCAACCAGTTAGGGACATGTGAACTGTGGTTCTCCGAGATCACTCCCCGTCTCCTGTGGCAGGGAGCCCAATCTGGGGAAGCAATGGAGGCGGCGCGCAGGAGAGTCAACAGCGCGATGCGTAAATTCACCGAACAAAGGGGGTTTGGCTTCATAAGACACGGTTTGCTTCATGCCAAATCCACAGGGTGTTTCGAGGAGGATGGGGTACATCTCTCCAGAATAGGCATGGACTTGTTCCTCCTGGATCTAGGGGAGGCCGTGGAAGTAGTGGGATGCAAGTAAGAGCGAAGGCTGTGGTGGGGGGCCCTGGCTGCGACGGTCGCCACACCCAGGGCTGTGGCGGAGTTACAGGGCGATCCAGAGGCGCAAAGGTACTCAGGGGTACCCTCTTCAGGAGCACAAAGGGTGCTGAGGCCTAATATCCCAGGAAGTCTGTGCGGGGGACCCTGGGGTGCGACGGCGCCCCGTCTGTCCTACGGGCGGTTGGAAACCTGTACAACCGGGGGTCGCTTGAACGCTCCACCCCTCGTAGGGGGGGGGCGTGAGTAATAGGGTGGACCGATGTTTCACCGGAAGTGGGAGGGGCTATCCCCTCACCACAACCGCTAAACACCGATTGGCTAAGGCCACGATGCAAGTTGGCCCATCAGGTGGTAGGCCGCTAGGGGCGGCTTGCCTTTGGATCGCCTGTAAGATAACCCACCATGTTGGCATATTTGGTATGCTAATAAACCTGCAGCAATTTTTTCCCACCAAAAAGTTGTCTTGTCTGCTTATTTATTGTGCATGTATGTTGCTGCGGGAGGGCTGGGGAGTGTTGCCGATATTGGCACTATGTTCTGCCAAGACGTGGGAAGACCAACACGCACTTAAGGCACCCTTAAATCCCGCAGCATGGGATGCATGTACCAGGCTGGGCTACGCCACCCCTTTTTGCTGTACAGTTCTTAATAGAGGGATTCTTTTCATACCGTTACTTCTCTGATTTGGTTAGGATCATAGCTAAACGAAAATCAGCTTCCTCTGTAAGTAAGGATCCGGCTATTTCAAAAACCATGGTAAGTTTTTTGACGAATGCTATGGGGGTGATTGATCAAGAAAGTATGACTCTGTTGAGGAACGACTTTTGGCCATGATTAACCCGGGCCGTGATAAAATCTCAGGCCAACTTAAAGGCAGATTGAATGGCACCCGCCCCCCCCCTCAGCCTTTTCAGGCGCTTCTATACTGGTAACAGATGGTGGCCAATCAGCCGCTTTTCTGACCCTATGCAAAACCATGCTGATACAGCTATAACTTCAGGATCTAGGGGAAGTTGTGACTTTGGTTGTTCCTCCCCTCCAGCAAAAAAGAAAAACTAGAACATCAAATATAGCCAGCAGGGGAAAGCGAAATTAGCTTCTAGAGTTGTCCGATATGGCTATACATGCTGACATGCTTAAACCGCCCAAGGTGACTGAGGGCGAAGGTTGCCACAGCAGTTAATTGAAGTCTAGAAATTTTACAGTGCCAGTTAACGACTTTTAGGGATAGTATTTTTAATAGATTGTCTTCTATTGAGCTAACTGCAAGTAACAAAGCTACAGCCACTCCAGGCACATGTTGACATGCCCACTAAACGAGATGTTTCTACTTTAACCCCTAGGGCCTGCACTGATTCCTGTGTTACTAACTTTGCCGCCCCTAGCCAGAGTGCTGGCACAGCTCAGGTTGTGAATACCTCTGTTCCAGGTCCACCATTGGAAAGTAACAGTATGATAGCTCCCCTAGTTCCAAGTCTTCTGTTAAAAAATGATCACCAGTCATGACCAGCTGGCAAGTAAGGTGGTTCATTGGATTTCAGGAAGGTCTGTGCTAGAAATTCACTGCATGATAAAATATCTATTTTTATAGAGTTTTATATAGCGCAAACTTGACCCGAAGGTATCAGAGTGCTTTACATGAGCACCAGTTGCGTTACAGATGGACACATTCATTTTTTTGTTAGGCAGGGGGAGATTAGGTGATTTGCCCAGAATCACAGGATGTTGAGTGTTCCTGCCGAGACTCGAAACCGGTTCCCCAGCTTCGAGGTCAACCCCTCTAGCCGTTAGGCTACATCTGTCAGGACCTGATCGTATTGCGCCTACCTAATTGGGCCGAAACTAAGTAAAACTACAAGTCCCATGATGCCCAGCGTAGGAGGGGCTATTTACAGGAAGGACGCACACCGGCCGGTGTGCGTAATTCTGCATCCGGTTTTCTCTTTCGGCGGAGAGAGAGGTTTGTAACATTTCCTTCCCGTTTGGGTCGAAGCGGCAGGACGGAAGTATTTTGGCACCTGGATCCTGGAGAGGTTCACCGACGAGTGCGGCTGGAGAAAGGAGCATTGTCGATGTTCGTCCTCACCTTGAGCGCAGTGAGTTCTCTGGTTTGTCACGGAGAGGCTTCCCCGTGGGCAAGCCCTTTTTTCAGCATATGTTCTCTTGTATGCTCGGAAGTATCGGAGCTTGTTGACATTCGTTTTTAAGAGCGGAGTGCGGTGGTGAATTTCTAACCACGCATTGCCGTCTTGCAGGTCATCGGAGTGACTTGCTGGAAAGTATTTCAATTTGGATCTCCTCAATTTACCAAGCGGAATGTAGTGGTGAATCAACCACGCATTACCGTTGTTGGGGTTACATTTCTTGGTTTTTCTTGGTATTCCTTTCACTCCTAAAGCGGAGGACAAGCATTAGTACCAGAGCGGAACGTAGTGGTTAGCTACCACACATTACCGTGTCTGAGTAAGTGCTCTTAACTTTTCCTTATTATTTTGAGTTCATTCAAAACCTTGTGGAACATTGTGGGCTTGTATTATTCCTGGAGAATTATCCAGGGCATTCCGTGGTCCATGTACAGTAATGAAAAACTACTCAATCCATGGTAGTTCATGTACAGGTGTTCTCTCTTCCATATACCGAAGTATTGTTTCTGGTAGGTATGTGGAGTGATTGATGTATTGTCTTCTGAAATGAATAGGGATAACCTACGAGTACCTTCATGTATGCTTTCTTTGTGTTATAGAGGTATACCGGATTTATGTGAGACCACCAGTTACCTAGAGAGTACTGAACAACAGTCCATAGCACAAGGTATAAAGCGAACCTAGCGAGAACATATGAGGGTAGAATTACCAATGCCTGTTGTTTTATGCACTTGTTCTTTCTTGTTACAGGTTCTGTTCCCTGCTGTCCCTTCCCTATCCTTTTCCCTCACCTGATCGCTCTAATACTCTGTGTTCATGTTCAGAGTTGGGGATGTCAGGAGGTGGACTCTTTATTGCTGCACCTGGATTCTGAGGAGTGTCCTCTTTTTATGAAGAGGAACCTGACAGAATTACGCACCCACGAAATCAAACTCTTCCCAGTCCTGGTGTAGCAATAATATGGCGTCCATGGAAGATGTCCTTCATGCTCTGGTGTTAGTTCAACAGGAGTTAGCGTCCTCAAAGGCGGAAACAGCCGCCTTAAGGGAGAAGGTAGAGAAATTGACCAGAAACCCTTTCGATGCCACAGTGGCAGCTTCCCAAATCCAAGTCACAGTCCCGCCTCCCATTCCTTTGGCTAGTCCTGAGAGATATGCGGGGGATCCTCAAAAAATTCAGGTTTTTCTGACACAGATCATGTTGCATTTCTCATGCAAACCTGCTTCTTTCCCCACTAATCATTCTAGAGTAGCTTTTGCTATCTCGTACTTGGTAGGTGATGCAGCCAGTTGGGCTGTTCCCCTGGTTAGAAACAATGATGCAGTGTTATCGGATTGGTCCGCGTTTAGAGCAGAATTTGAGAGAGTGTTCGACAGAAGGGCGACGACCTTTAGTGCTGACCGTGAGCTGCTAGATCTGAAACAAGGGAGGAACGATCTGATAACATATCTCACCAAGTTTAACCGATTGGTGGCAGAAACGGCCTGGCCCGAGGAGAAAAGAATGTCTCTTTATTATCAAGGATTAAGGGATGATATGAAAGACGTATTAGCCCAAATCGACTCCCAGCCTACCAATTGTACCGATATGATCAATTTGACGCTACGGCTGGATAGTCGATTAACGGAGAGAGGTGGGGATAGGAAGAAAGCAGATAGAGGGGGTTATCGACCAGAGAGACTCCCTAGTAGGGCAGCGTCCAGCACAGAGGCTGGGGCTGAACCTATGGAAATAGGTGCCATAAGAGCCCTTTTGACCCGAGAAGAGAGGGAGAGTAGGAGGGTACAAGGTCTGTGTATGTACTGTGGGAGAAAGGGGCACTATGTGAGGAGTTGCCCTTCAAAACCCAAAACATCCGGCCCTTGGTCGCAAAACAAGAAGTTGGCGGTGTCCCTTTCTCGACCCGAGAGGGGGAACCTTGGTGAGTCAAGTATAGAAGGGGAAGCAGGTAAGGAGTGGAGACTTCCATCCTTATCTACGGTTGCAGTACAAGACACTGAATCCCATATTGTGCTTCCTATGTGTTTGGAGAGCGCTCACAGGTTTCATCAGGTGTTAGTAATGTTGGACTCAGGTGCCACTGGGAATTTTATAGACAGTGGTATGGTAACACGTTTGGCCCTACTGAGAGTGCCTAGGGAAAACCCGGAGGAAGTCCTGGCAGTAGACGGCCAGCCTCTGAAATCTGGTCTCCTTACTGAGCATACAGAGGCGGTTCTCCTGTCCATGGCAACTGTTAATGGGAATCATGTGGAGGAATTGATGTTAAACATTATTGAGGCTCCACAGTATGAGGTGATTCTAGGGATGCCGTGGTTAAGTCATCACAATCCCACCATTGATTGGAGAAAAAAGACAGTGGTGTTTACGTCAGATGTATGTCAGGGCCATTGTATACAGGACATACCTTCTCAGGCGGCGGCGTTAACGTATCCATTTGTTGTGGCTACGGCCGCGGAGAAGGTGATGTCCCTACCTCTGGAATATGAGAGTTTTTCAGACGTATTTAGTGAGACACAGGCAGAAAAACTCCCTCCCCATAGGGAGTATGACTGTCGCATTGATTTGGTGGAGGGAGCCAATGTCCCTGCTTGTAGGGTGTATGCCTTGTCCGTGCCAGAAACAAAACACCTGAGGGAATATCTAGACCATTATCTGGAGATTGGGTTTATTAGGCCTTCCCGTTCCCCAGCAGCATCTCCCCTTTTCTTCATAGCTAAAGCTAATGGGGATTTGAGGGCCTGTATTGACTACCGAATGCTGAACAAAAACACCGTTCGCAATCGGTACCCTTTACCACTTATCACGGTTTTGCTGGATCAGGTGAGGGAGGCCAAAATCTATACCAGACTGGATTTGAGAGGGGCTTACCACCTGGTGCGCATCAGGGCTGGGGATGAGTGGAAAACCGCCTTTAAGACAAGATACGGACTTTTTGAGTATACTGTAATGCCGTTTGGCCTTTGCAATGCTCCAGCGGCATTCCAGTATTTTCTCAATGATGTTCTTAAAGAATATGTGGACCACTTTGTAGTGGTCTACATCGATGACATCCTGATCTACTCTAGCTCCCGACAGGTACACAGGGAACAAGTTATCTTGGTGTTAGAAAGACTGAGAGAACAACACTTATACTGTAAATTGAGCAAGTGTGAGTTCAGTGTCTGTGAGGTGGAGTTCCTAGGAGTGATGCTTTGTCCGGAAGGGTTACACATGGCGGAGCGGAAAGTACAAGCAGTATTGGATTGGCCAACCCCAAAACCGTGAGAGACGTACAATGTTTTCTGGGATTTGCGAACTACTATCGCAGATTCATCATGCGTTTCTCTCAGGTGGCAGTCCCTATCTCACGGCTACTCCGTAAAGGGGTTCCTTTCCATTGGTCCCAGGAGGCGGAGGAAGCATTCACCTTTCTGAAACAGGCATTCACCACGGCCCCTGTTCTTGCACATCCTAAATTGGAGCATCCGTTTGTGGTAGAAGCGGATGCCTCAGATGAGGCTATCGGGGCCATCCTCTCACAAAGAGATCCGATGTCCGGACAACTCCATCCAGTAGCCTATCTGTCCAAAAAACTGAACCAGGCGGAGTTGAATTACACCATCGCCGAAAAAGAACTGCTGGCGATTAAGAAGGCTTTCCAGGAATGGAGACAGTATTTATGGGGGGCTCGCCATCCTATTACTGTTTATTCAGACCACATAAATTTACAGTACATGAGAACTGCTCGACATCTATCTCAACGACAAATGAGGTGGATGTTGTTTTTTGCAGAATACGACTTTATAGTCACCTTTAGGCCTGGAATCGACAACCGTAAGGCAGACTCATTGTCCAGGCTAGAATCAGGGGAAGCCCATAAAGAAAAAGAGTCCCAAGCAATAATCGAGCCCTCACGAGTACTATGTGTGGTGAACGCAGAACGCTTCTTAGAGGAGGTGCGGAGTTACAAAAAACAAACTGTGTGGGAGAAATGGGCGGGTCAAGAACCTAATCGCACAGTAAAACAGGGGCTGCCTTTCTATCAAAACAAGTTATATTTGCCCAAGCTTGCATTGCGAAAGAAGGCTTTTGTTTGGTGTCATGCATCTCCATTGGCCGGACACCCGGGAAAGCTCAAAACAGTTCGGCTAATACAAAGGCATTTCTGGTGGGAATCTATCAACAACGACATTTCCACTTGGGTGGCCGAATGTGAGGAGTGTGCCCGGGCTAAGAGCGCTAACACCCGGAAACAAGGGTTACTTATGCCATTACCTACCCCTCAAAGACCCTGGCAAACGTTCAGTCTGGATTTCATAACGGGGTTACCCCTTGAACAGGGATTTTCAGCGATTCTGGTGGTAATCGACAGCCTCACGAAGTTGGGGCATTTTATTCCTTGTAAAAACCTACCTACGGCGGGACAAACTGCGCAACTACTTCTGACCAATGTCATCAGAATACATGGGTTGCCGGAAGCCATTATTTCCGACAGAGGGCCCCAATTCATAGCACGGTTCTGGAAAACGTGGTGCAAGGCCTTGCATATTGAGTCTTCGCTCTCTACCAGTTTCCATCCGCAGACTGATGGACAGACAGAGAGACTTAACCAGACCTCAAAGAAGTATCTCCGGTGTTATGCGAGGGAGGCGCAGGACTCATGGGTGTCTCTCTTGTGGATGGCCGAATTGGCTTATAATAACGCTTGGCATTGTTCGGTGGGGGTATCCCCGTTCCATGCAACTTTTGGTTTCGATGCGAAGATCCTGCCTGTCAGTCTTCCGAATGACATCGTAGACCAACCCTCGGTACTGGGACATATAAAGACCCTGCGATCAATACATCAGAAGGTCCGGCAACATTTGACACAGGCAAAGAGGGTCTATAAGAAGTGGGAGGACCTCCACAGACAAGCAGGTCCGATATATCAAGTTGGGGATCGGGTGTGGTTGTCCACAAAACACATCCGGTTTAAACTGCGTAGTGTGTTCCACCCTAGATACATCGGCCCTTATACCGTGATCAAGAAGATCAATCCAGTGGCTTACAAGCTGAAGTTGCCAGGCAGCCTTCGTATCCACCCTGTTTTTCACTGTAGTCTCCTGAAGCCTGCTGCGGCGGCACAACGACGTGCACCTCCTCCTGTGTACTGTGACGGGGGTCTGGAATACGTGGTTCGGTGTATTCGGGACTCGAAGTGGAGAAAGGGTGTCCTGTGGTATCTCATCTCATGGAAGGGTTATTCGGCGGAGGATGACACCTGGGAGCCGTGTCGTAACGTGCATGCTCCCGTTGCTGTCCGCTCCTTTCATAGACGGTTTCCTGACCGACCTGGTCCTAGGAGGCGCCCGGCAGGGAGGCCTACTGTCAGGACCTGATCGTATTGCGCCTACCTAATTGGGCCGAAACTAAGTAAAACTACAAGTCCCATGATGCCCAGCGTAGGAGGGGCTATTTACAGGAAGGACGCACACCGGCCGGTGTGCGTAATTCTGCATCCGGTTTTCTCTTTCGGCGGAGAGAGAGGTTCGTAACATTTCCTTCCCGTTTGGGTCGAAGCGGCAGGACGGAAGTATTTTGGCACCTGGATCCTGGAGAGGTTCACCGACGAGTGCGGCTGGAGAAAGGAGCATTGTCGATGTTCGTCCTCACCTTGAGCGCAGTGAGTTCTCTGGTTTGTCACGGAGAGGCTTCCCCGTGGGCAAGCCCTTTTTCAGCATATGTTCTCTTGTATGCTCGGAAGTATCGGAGCTTGTTGACATTCGTTTTTAAGAGCGGAGTGCGGTGGTGAATTTCTAACCACGCATTGCCGTCTTGCAGGTCATCGGAGTGACTTGCTGGAAAGTATTTCAATTTGGATCTCCTCAATTTACCAAGCGGAATGTAGTGGTGAATCAACCACGCATTACCGTTGTTGGGGTTACATTTCTTGGTTTTTCTTGGTATTCCTTTCACTCCTAAAGCGGAGGACAAGCATTAGTACCAGAGCGGAACGTAGTGGTTAGCTACCACACATTACCGTGTCTGAGTAAGTGCTCTTAACTTTTCCTTATTATTTTGAGTTCATTCAAAACCTTGTGGAACATTGTGGGCTTGTATTATTCCTGGAGAATTATCCAGGGCATTCCGTGGTCCATGTACAGTAATGAAAAACTACTCAATCCATGGTAGTTCATGTACAGGTGTTCTCTCTTCCATATACCGAAGTATTGTTTCTGGTAGGTATGTGGAGTGATTGATGTATTGTCTTCTGAAATGAATAGGGATAACCTACGAGTACCTTCATGTATGCTTTCTTTGTGTTATAGAGGTATACCGGATTTATGTGAGACCACCAGTTACCTAGAGAGTACTGAACAACAGTCCATAGCACAAGGTATAAAGCGAACCTAGCGAGAACATATGAGGGTAGAATTACCAATGCCTGTTGTTTTATGCACTTGTTCTTTCTTGTTACAGGTTCTGTTCCCTGCTGTCCCTTCCCTATCCTTTTCCCTCACCTGATCGCTCTAATACTCTGTGTTCATGTTCAGAGTTGGGGATGTCAGGAGGTGGACTCTTTATTGCTGCACCTGGATTCTGAGGAGTGTCCTCTTTTTATGAAGAGGAACCTGACAACATCCTCTCCCATCTGTTATGAGGTCGAGAGGGTCAGACATACCCCAAAAATGAATATTAATGATTGTGTTGTTATCAGTTTTAGGGACAAACTCATTGTTAAAGATGTGCTAAATATGTTAAATCTCACCCAAGTGAATGACCTCACAATTGTAGCCTCCCACCACTTTATTTCTACCGTCCTGTACAGCACTTGATGAGTACAGTTAATGGTCATAACATCCAAAGGGAAGGTGCTGCTGTCTCTCAAGTGGCAGCATAATAGATTATATTGTATTCCCATCAGATATAATGACTCTCTTTTCAAATTACACAGTTATAGAAACCGTATTCAGTGACAATTGTCTTCTCTCAGTGACATGTCATGGGAGGCGAGTTTAGTGCTTCAGGCTTAACATTCTCTCATGTTAAGAACAAGGGAGCTATGTAAAATTGGGTGAACATAGGTAAGAACATTTGACCTTCACTTTGGTCACTCAAAATATGTCCAAGGTTTCAATTTGCTTAGGTGAGGAAGCTAATGTTAACAATATTATTGCCAGCCTCCATGCACTTCGTATCTCTGTTGACGAGATGCTAACTGTAGGAGGCTGGCTTAGTATATGGTGCTCACTTATGTAAGTGTAGCACCCTGCACTAATCCAGACAACGCTTATGGTGATTTTAGTAGTCTTAGACAACCTTAGAAAGCTCTCTAAGTGGTAGCTGTGGAGAGCAGCCTTCAGGCTTAGTCCAGAAGGAGTGTAAAGCAGCTTGTTTTACCAGTACTAATCCTATAGTGTAGGCTAAGTGAAAAAGAACCACAGTGTAGTTATAAAAATGTGTATTTATTATAAACAGTCACTAACATATTGCAATATCTCCTACCCAGAGATATAACCACAATACACACAATACTTTAGTAATAGAACACGTAAGTAGCACAGATACACAGTGGTCTCCAGGGGGAGACCAAACCATTTACTAATAAAGTGGTATGGGAACCACGACCTAAGGCGAGGCTGGACCCAGAAGACGTAGAAAAGTTGGGGACCCAAGGAACCACCCAAGGTAAGTACCCAGGAATCCCACGGAGGCTGTGTGCAGAGTGGGAACACGACTGCATGCTCAAAAGAAGTCAATGGGTAAGTCGCAGTTACAGTTTTTAAGAAGGACCATTCCCACAGGACCCTGAAGAAACCCCATGGAAGATGGAAGGTTGGAGAGTCACCCCAAATTAAATAAATAAATTCCTATTTGTAAACCACAAACTTATCACCCCCTTAAGGGTTTCAAGGCGCTGGGGGCCGTCGAGGAGATTAAGTGAGCTATTGCCCAGAGTCACATGATGCTGAGCTGAGCTGCCGCCGGCACCGGGGATCGAACCGCGAGCCCCACGCTCCGAAGTCAGCTGCTCTGGGTGCTGCACCACACCTATCCACCCCACCCGTGGATAGTCCGGGAACCAGGATACCTACACTAGAGAAGCTGGGTACATAGGTGCGAAGTGACGTCGGAAACCGCCGTAGACCACAATGGAGGACTTCAGTAAAGGTGCCGCTGGCGAAGAAGGTGAAAGAGTCTGGTGGAACCCAAAGGTGGATTCAAGATGAGAGGTACCTGCAAGCAGAGGGGACCGAGTCTATGCCACTCAGGAGTGACCAGGAGGCACGGAAGACGAAAGCTCACCGATGTCGAAGATGCAGGAGAGTTTACAGTGACCTTGGCGCTGTAGCTGTGCGGACCAGGTGACGCTGTGGAAGACCAGGAGCCGTTCATGAGCTGTCCCATTTTGGATGTCAAGAGCCGGGGGATCGGTGTATGCCGGAAGCACCAACAAGCCTTGGCAATGGCAACAAACGTAGTAGACGAAAAAGGTGCAGTGTCGGGACCAGCAAGGTCCAAGTGACTCACCACGAGCAGGTAAGTCAGAACAGGCCTGAGCAAGCAGGGGAGCCCACTGGAGCCAAAGAAGACCCTCAAGAGGACCCGCAGGCTGAAGGCTTAGGAATTGCAAGAGGACCTCGAGCAGCTCACCCATAATTAAGGACCACAGTGCAGAGGATGCAGTGAGGACGAAGATCCTGGTAGCAAGAGATGCTTGAGGCAGGAGCTTCTTAGAGCCGCCCGAAGATCTCTGGAAGAGATCTTCGGGCTTGGCAATGGCAAGTCGATGCGGTGCACAGGTGTACTGCTCCAGCGGTTCTGACGAGGGATACTGGCTTCAAACTTGCTGTGAAGACGGTGCAGGCCTCGAGGAAGTTGCAGGGCCACTACCTGTGTTGCTGAACCTTTCGGAGTCTGCGGGAGCTCAGGAACAGCAGACCGGTCAGCTTCATTGCAGAGCCTCCAGATGCAGGGGAGTGACTCCTTCACTCCAAGGGAGATTCCTTCAGGTGTCTTGGATGTCCACAGGCCAATAGAAGAACCTGTATGGAGCACAGGCACAGACTAACCAGAAGACTGGCAGGACGACGAGACCAGGAGCAGCGGGAGTCTTCCCAGTTGCAGTCTAGGTTACCAAAGCGAAGTCCAACAAAGTCCAAAGTGCCCAGATGGTTGAAGATGAAGTGGCTTTGGCTCTGAATCTTGTCCCATGTTGGACTGAAAATGCGTCTGGTCGACTCCTTCTAGCATTGTGCGGTTTAAGCTAGCATTTGCGGCACCATTTTATATTAGCCGCCATTTTGGGTAATGATCGAAACTAACGTCTGTCTCATGCTCTTTTTGACCATCGAAAAGCAGCTACCAATGTGCCCTCTGTACGTGCATTTCTTCAAGGCTGAGTTTGCTGTGCTACTGAATAAACTGTCTATCTCATGCATACCTTTCCGTCTAGATAGATCGTAGCTCATCCTTCTGTACCTCCTTTGTTCATCAGCTCCCAGATTGGAATATTCCTGTCTGGGTGTGTCTTCAGGGGTATTGGAAATGTACTTTATGCTCTACCATGCTGTCTAAGGTCAGTCCCTCTGCAGCAATCTAAGGAGGCTGGTCAGACCGGACTCCGCTCGAGCGCATACTAATAAATAACTTTGGTTTGTATTCTCTACTGTCTGACCGACTCTTCATTTGTATGGAAGGCTGAGAGGTGGTCGCGAGTGACCAGGGTGGCCCTAATTGGGTCACTTCCTTCAGTTGGCGCCCGAACAGGGACCCCATCGGGCGAGTGGCCCTTCCTTGACCACGGACGTTTGAGGAGGTCAGGGCCACGTCGGGTCAGATGGGTGGACCGGGGATCCCTGCACGAGAGAGTCTGATACTCGCAGCTGCATTGTCTGTCTGACCGGGCGGTGCCTCAGCCAGTGGTCATCCCGGCTGGGGTCCTGAACGGTGAAAGCCTTGGATCTGAACGTTTGGTCCGAAGAGTTGGCAGTGGAGAATAAATTGGTTCAACCTGTGTGCACCAGGTGAGTTTGCTTTGGTTTGTGGTGGCTACGGCGCCATTTTGGTTTGTGTTTGGTGCGGTCTGAGGACCGTTTTTGGACATGCGCTTGAATTTGTTTGAGTTCTTTGTGAACCTGGTACCATTTTGGTTTGTATTTGGTGAGGTCTGAGGACCAACTGTGGTAAGATATTTGCAAATATCTGCTTGGCATACATGGTGAGCTAGTTTCCTTACAGAAAAATGCCCTGTTTTAGCAAGCTGTGTTGTGTGGGTTGTCGTCGTTGTTCCACTGATGCTCGTTTGGAAGAAAGTCAGCCTGCGCCTCCAGAAGGCAATCCCAACTTTGAGATGTATGTCAAGCATGGCCTTGGCCCTATTATGTTTAGTACATTATGGCACAAATATACGAGGGACAATGCTGAGTTGCAGTGGCCGTTGACGGGCACTTTCGATGAACAAAAACATAATTTTCTGCAGGATAAATTGTTTGCAAAAAGAAGTAGGCAGTCGATGTTTGATTCCCTTAGAACATGGCAGAAGGAGGCTAAACAGAGACGAATGAAGGCAGAGAAGGAGGCCCGGAAGTGAAAGATGCAGACAGTGACTCAGAAAGCTGTAGCGTATGATAGGGAGAAAATAGAGAAAGGAATAGAATGAGCTGATAGAAAATTTCGATTGCAATGTGAAAAGTCTTATGTTGCTCGAGATGATAATGACCAATTTGTGGAGGAATTGTTGGATGCTCTACCCCCGCCTCCGTATGCCCCACAGAGGGTATACCCTGTACTCCCCCCACCGCCTCAGTCACCCGATTTTTCTGTTTCTGCTGCCTCTGCTACTACTGCTTCATCTGCTTTGGCCATAGCACCTCCTGTCCTTTCTTTGCCCTCGCCGTCTGTGGCAACTACATCTGTTGGCGTTCCGACAACACCTACTGTTTGGGCATCCCTCTCGCCAGCTCTTACACCTGCAACACAGCCAGTAGCGACATTATTGCCTGGCAACTCTGTTTTTACCCCTACTGTTTTCCCCTATTCCCCGGTGTCGCAAAATATCGACACACCAGTACGTGATCATGAGGATAAGGACTGGACAAAACTCAAGGACCGGTTAGGACGGACGTTGATACGATTTGATGTGGGGGAGGCCGAGAAAAAGGTTGCGGCTAATCAGGCAGCTCAGTGGGCTCGTAACCCCATTTACAGTGTGGAGGATGTGTGGGAGGTGATGAAAGACTATGAGCCTTTTGTCCAGCAGCATGCCCTTAAGCACATGTCAGCTACTTTGATTGGGCTTTGGGAGCAGTGTTTTAATGAGGCAGCGCCACAGATTATCTATGACATTAAGGATCATGTTTATGTAGCTGACATGGCGCCTGGTCAGGTGTTTGGTAATGTTGCGACGATGGTAGACTGCTTGATAAGAGCCCGAAGGTGGTTTCCGATGAGGGAGGTGCACCCCATATATCACCCAGAAATACCAGAGCAGCGAGACCAGCATGATGTTGTTATCAGACCAAAGGTAGAGGCTCGGTTCCAAGAGCAATGGGTTTATACTCCTTGGAAGAGGAGTGAGGTGTTGTCCCTTAAGACTCAGTTACCCGACCCTAGGAAAAATCCTACTGCGTACTATAATGAACTGACGGAGCCTGCTTCATCGACAGTGATTACGCTTGCGGATATTGAAATGTTCTTTGGTCTACTGGTACCCCTTGATATTTGGAGACAGGAACACACACAGGACCACGGTGCAGAATTGGGTGGTACCTGGGATCAGATTAAAGCATGGGATCAAGAGAGGAAGCCTGGTGAGAAGCCTAGGGCCGAGATACTAGCTTTGCCTGGCTGAATTATCTTTTATATGCATTCTCTTATTCCACTAAGAAGAGTAGATTGGGACAAGTAAACAGCATGTCGTCAGAAGAAGGATGAAAGTGTGTCTGACTTTTTCACTCGGTTTGAGGGTGTGTTTTTGGACTTTAGCA